>JAOXNO010000041.1:20161039-20171223 GCA_028565335.1 Limnodromus scolopaceus | reverse complement strand
ATTTCTTTCTGGTGTCTAATCTAAATCTCCCCTCTTCCAGTTTAAAACCGTTGCCCCTTGTCCTGTCGCTACACTTCTCGTAAAGAGTCCCTCTCATGTTCCATATTTTTTAACAACACTGAGCACCGATGTGTACCAGATGAATTTCAATAATTTTTGTGCTAGGTCCTCCTCTTACACAACCAATTTTTGCTCAGTGGTGGTATGTTAGTTATTATGTTATGTTAGCTAGACAGTTATGTAATTAACATTATAACAGTGTTGTTGTGTTAGCTTTAATTAAGACTATCTTTTTTTTTTTCTTTTTAATGTGGTACCTTATAAAGAGGAAGAAAATCAGAACTGTTCACAATGGAAAGTTGACCATGCACCTGGAAATAGGATATGTTTGAATCTGTTTCCCCTATTGTTAAGGCTTGTAACTCGAAGAAGCAGAACAAGAACACTGGATCTCAAACATGGGATTTTAGAACTTGAGTGATGCTAGCTGGAATTCCAAATTCTATGTTTATGACATAATAATAATAGCAATAATAATAACATTTTTCATTCATAACTTCTGTATAACATTTTGTCCTACAGCTGTGTATCTACAGTCATCACTGAAATAAATTTACCTCTGCAAGAGATGTTGGCAAACAAACAGGCCAGGGAAAATCAGCATGCAGCACAGCTAGGGAGAGGAAGACAAATTCTGGTCAAGGACTCGGGGACAAATCCTGCTGACAGTAAAATTGCCGTAGGCTCTTTAATGTCCGTGCAGCACAGAAAGACCAATGCATAGTAAATGTCATGGCATTCCATTTATTTGCTCTTTATATACTGTTTAAATGCTTCCCATAAAACACAGTCCTTCCAATAGAGCTCTTCCTCATTCACCATTCTAGTGCAGAGACTCTATTTTTTGTCTGCATGTTAATTGTCCACATCAGTCTTTTGCCTATTTCTTTCACATATACCTTTGGATTTTTTTTAACTGTTTTATGAAAGATGCTCAGGTCCAGTCAGTCAGCAAAGTCCACTAACTTGACAGTTCACTACCTCTGTTCCTCTTTTTCTTCCTTATTTCTGCTATGATACCTATTTTTGAAAGCAAGGGAGGAAACACTTGTCTGGTGCTTAAAGAGCTAGATCAATATTTCATATTTATATGTTCAAAATAAGATTTGTCTCAAAATCTTCAAATCATAGCTGTTCATTTCAGCATATGTTTCCCTTAGTTTCTCAATTTCTCTCGTCAGAGAATCTCAAGAGAGATTCTAAATCTCTCTTGCCTGTTTTGTCCACTTATTCACATTTGCACTCTTCACATGCATGTTATCATCAGAGTCAAATGAGGTTCTTTAGTAAGATTATAATCCTATTGAGTCCCAATCCCTAGGAAGGCATTAGGGTGTAAATACATTTAAAAAATCATCGTGACGGTTGATTCAATGTATGGATAATGAAGGATTTTTTTATTACCTTTTTTCTTTGTTTAGCTTTTTTTTTTTTTTTTAACCTATGGCTTTTTGTGGATCAGATCGTTAAAGAAATATCTCTCAAGCTTAAATTCCATATTGCAAAAACAGCTGAGCTTTGAGGAAATAAACTCAAACAAAAAGCAGAGAGCAAGAGAGACAGACTTCACTGATGCGGGCCCACTGGGAGGTGGCTGGGCTGTGAACAGGAAGACAGTAAGCCTGGATTGTGGCATGAAATAAAGAAGCAAAATCTAAAAGGGGGAAAAAAAAAAAGAAAGGAAGAAAAAAAAAAAAAAAAAAAGGCAAGAACCCCTGCAGCCATTGCATTTGACTTTCTAATAATGTCAGTCTCCGAGGAGAGCAGAGATGGAAATGAGAAAGGGTGCACTTGTGATGCAGTCATTCTTGCTGTCACCGCCTTTATGGCTTTTCAGCAGGCCACAAAAGGCCAACACACTAGAATATGAATGAGGTACAGTCATGGCCCTACCAAGTAAGTAGGAGGCATCAGACCTCCCTGTTTGGGTCCTAATAGCTTTTTCCAGCTCAGTAATCTCTCACTGTAAAGGAAAAACGAGACAAGACAAACAAACAAAAAATTATCTTCCCTCCCCATACCCTGTCTCTGCCAGCTTCCATTTGCTTATTGTTCTGAAGGGCTTCAGAGAACGGAAAGATTTAATAGGTGACAGGGATTTGGTGAGGTAAACCCTTCTTGGGGTGAGTTTTATTCCCATCCACTAGACTTCTGGATTAAATACACAACATCGTTATTCAGTTATGTGTGGAAAGATCTGACAGATAGGCATGCAGAAAAAAGGGCTTAAAGGGACACAGAATTTAAACGATGGCTGTTTTCTCCAGTAATTATGTATCTGAAATTCCTTAGGAGAAAAGTGAGATATAGTGGGTGGAGGTATTTTAGTCGATGCCACCAGTGCATAGAAACTGTATCTACTCCCCCTTTCTGAACAATTATACTAAAGACACCTTTCACTGATTTCAGCTGTGATCTAGACACATTTCCAGCCCCGTATTCAAGCTTCTGATACATTTTTCTGCCTTTTTCAGGAGCTGCCTTGGTTTCAGCAGCTGTGAAGCATAACAACAGGAAAATTCAGATGACAGAGGATCTCTGAGTTACTCAGTAGAACACTGTGCAGGGTACCTCAAGTAGACTCCCCCTGAACCAGTAGTGCAGCCACAGGCTGAAATAATCTTACTTATGAAGATTATGCTATCTTGACTGAGTTAGAGAAAATTGTTCTTCCTGTTTAAATGTACATTGTACCATATAAATTTGCCTGTTCAGTTGAAGATAGCTCAGGGGTACATACGGGCTCCATTCTCCATGTTCTGGTGTGGTATGGAGGTATACAGCATTGACTGGGGTACCCAGTTCAAGAAAGACACGGAACTACTGGAGAGAATCCAGTGGAGACTACAAACATGCTCAGGGACTGGAGAACCTCTGGTGAGGAAAAGCTGAGGGACCCGGGGCTGTTCAGCCTGAAGAAGAGAAGGCTGAGAGGCGATCTCATCAAATATCTAAAGGGCGGGTGTGAAGAGGATGGGGCTCAACTCCTCTCAGTGGTGTCTGGTGAAAGGACAAGGGGTAACAAGCACAAACTGGAACACGGGAAATTCCTTCTCAACATGAGGAAAAACTTTACTTTAAGGATGTCAGAGCCCTGGAAGAGGCTTCCTGGAGAGGGTGTGGGAGAGGGTCAAACCCACCTGGGTGTGGGACTTGTGCAACCTACTCTGGGTGGATCTGCTTTGGCAGGGGGTTGGGTTAGATGATCTCCAGAGGTCCCTTCCAGCCCCTACCATTTCATGATCTGTGATCTGTGATCTGTGACTCCATAAGACAACCAGACATCCTCTGCTGGCAGTACTAACTTGGGAAGTGTGGAAGCAGGTTGTGCTGTAGTCCGCATGCTCCTGTTGACAGCAAGATAATTGCATACTAATTGCAAAATTAGTTAATTAATGCTGTCAGATAAGTAGCCAAATATTACTAATCCCATTAAGATCAAGGGAAAATTTGGACAACAAGTTTAAGTAATTGGACCAAGGCTGTTTCAGAATATCAGAGTAACATTTATAACACCAAATACTTTGCTGGATCATGTTGGCTCTTAGTTTCTACTGCTGACAACCTTATGAACTAATTGAAAGTACAAGTGGCAGAGCTGCAGACCAGGCTGAATTAAGTGTGCATACAAAAAACAGCTCTTCATTGAGGGGTTGAGATACATGTGATTAAAATATTGCATATACTTCAATGATTTTTGGTTCATTTCACATAAACTTTGTGCCTGTGAAAAGTAGAAAAATTACTTTACATGTGACTTCAGCTAATGTAACTGCCAGAAAATCAGTTAATTTTTTTTAATACAGTTTATTTTACATCTTTAAATTATTTGAAATAATTTTGAAATAAGTTCTTTGACATACTTTTTGGATAATGTGAATATTGATTAAGGTTATCCTGCAGGATAAGAGTTGAATCAGTTTAGCCCAGTTTTAGGGAAAATACACGGAGAAGACTGATCTATTTTTTAATAAAAATCATTCTGCAGGGCTGTTTCTGGTGTCCATTGGCTGAAATTAAAAGGACTTACTACTATCCACGTGGCACAACCACAGGTTTAAAAGTATGAATGTTGCATTTAAAACATAGGTTCTGCCTAAAACGTTGCACAGGACCTAGTCACTGTTTAAAATGTACAAATGAGCTCTTTATCATACTGTATTTCTGATGGATCCAGCTTTTAGGAAAAGCAGAAGTCTACAGGTCTCTCCTGATGCACTCGATACAAGACAGAGCTGGGAATGGAAGCTACTAATTCTCTCTTCTAACAATAATTGTCTCCCCAACAACACTGAAAGCTGTAATCCAATTCTGAAATCATCTTTAGTGAGGTTGCATGTACGTATCACTATGTTCTAGGAAAGCAGCATTTGATCCACTGACTTTGTCTGTGTTTAACACTGTTTATAGAATCATAGAATCATAGAATCGTCTAGGTTGGAAGAGACCCTGGGGATCACCGAGTCCAACCATACTTTCCCTTATTTCTGTTTTCCTTCTTCAGCTTCATCTCCTCATTATATACATCTCCTCCAGATATAAATTAAATAACAACAATCTATCTATCTATCTTTCCTTCTTTGTCTCTCTTTCTCTTCTCCTAGATAGTTAAAGCAATCTATATCCTAGTAAAGAATTACAAGAGAATTTTCTTGTCCAGAGTTTAGATGTGCCAATGCATCACTTTAATCTCTTATCACCTTTAATCATATTTCGAGGAACTAAACTTGTGAAGGCCGAAAAAGAAGCAATAAAATTGTAAAATATCCTTATTTTAAGTTCGTATCTCCAACCAACACCTGTTCTACTTCAACACGTGCCCTCCAGCATTGTCAGAGCAAGATTGAGACATGGAAAAACAACTGTAGTAGTATAACAACTACGTGATAAAAACTTCAAAGTTACTTGATTTAGGCCCTACAAATCTTTCTTACTGACTTTAATAGAAGTGCCTTTCTCTATTGCCTGATGCCATTGAGAAGTTTCATGTACAACTCCGACAGGATGCCCATTTTATAGCAGTAACATCTCATATCCAAACATGTTTGATTTTCTGTCCTTGAGTTGCCACAGAGAACTTACATAGTCCCATCTTTTTGTCTATCTAAATTGTGCAATTTGCAAGATAGCAGTGGTGTCCATTCGTGCTCTCCCAATATACAGAAGTTCAGGCAACTTATTAGTACCTATGTAACACAGTGTATCCTGAAGGCAAGTTTTATCAATCCTGCAATCCATAAGAGCAAAACTTTGCTCCCTCAAATCAGATTCTTGACCCATGAAGACTTGGCCTTTCATAGAGATATGTACGGAGTATTTTAGAATGAGGATTAAAAAAAAAAGAGAAGAAATTTAAAATAAAACAAATTTAATAATAAACAACTTTCAGTATTGAAATCAGTTACTTTGGAGCAGAGTAATCTGGATTTATAGGATATTCACATGGTTCAAATGTAGCAGTGGTAATGTATGAGCATATACTTCCAATACATTTTATGATGAGGTGGTTAAAAATGTTTAAAAGCCTTTCTTCGTAACAGACTCTGGGTAAGTTCCAGTACAGAGAAATTAAACTCTTCAGTTTGATAGAAATACTAAGTATGGACAATTTTGAGATAAACCCACACTTTATATTTAATCAGCTTTATTGTAACATTAGAGGTACAAATCCTGAGTTGCAATGTAGGGAAAGAACTGCTGAGTGAATACTTCTGAGTAAATCTACTAAATTCAGCGATATTCTCCTTCACTTGATAATAATAATTGTTAACTGGTCTAGACCTTGGATAACATCTAGAAAAATACATACAGTGAAACTATGAGCTTTGATTTTTTTGATGACTCCTTTCATCTGAGAATTTCTCCCCAAAATGTAATACCTAAGGATTATCATTCGGTATTTACCAGCTCCCAGTATCCAAAGTAAACATGCATAACCCAAGTAAACACACACCTGAGATGGTGAATACTGCATTGTTAATGTGTATTCAGCAAAGTAGTTTAGAGTTTTTGATGAAAAACTTTCAGTCAACTTATTGATTACATACAGATATCTAAGAAATACGGGCAAAACAAGGCTGGTTTTCAAACAATTCATCAACACAGGGGTGTTAAATTCATAACATCAGTCATTAAGAGCAGTTTGAATAATTTGTCCTGAAAGGCATTATTTAACAGGAATAAATATTTAAAACCAATATATTTAATCAAAGGTGATTTAACCACTGCTTGTCACCCAATAATCCATTGACAATTGTCCTTTCCCGTTGAATGAATCAACATAATGACCGACTAATGAAGCAAAAGGAATCATCATTTATCATTAGAACAATATACTGTATGTGTGAGAATGATAACTTGATCCTAGAGCTGTCTCGGTTTTACAAGCACTGTATTAAAGAAATTGAAAAAATAATTGTAATAATAGAAAGAACAATCTAACATTATTAAACCAATGATTAATCATGGAAAAAATATTACATCAACAAGTATCTACTCACATCAGGTATTTTTTACCTCCTGTTCCTTTTAGGCAATCAAAGACAGGGCAGAAACTAGAGAAATAAAACAGAGAAGATGGAAATTATTTGAAAAATTAGTAAGTAGCAAAAGAATACAAAATTAAGATTTAAGTCTGTCTTTTAATGTATGTCAGTTAGTCTCTGGCAGTCTAAGGAAGACAAAACAAGTATCCAAATCCCACAGATGTACAGCTTTTAGCTTAAAAAAATAGAAGTGCCTTCAAGTTTGGGGCACTGAAAAAATTTATTTTAACCATTTCCATTATATAACCTGCATATATGTAAGGTACGTGGATATGTGTACGGGTCACACAGGGCCTGTGTATACTCACTATGGATGTGTGTGTGTGTGTAAGAGAAAGAAAATGCAACAACCAGCCTACAATAAACAACTTTTTTTTTTTCTGAAATAAGTGGAAAACAGTCAAATCAGTAGTGGTGTTGTGCACTAGCCTGTGCTCATCATTTTTTTTAGGATTCAGGGTTGCTCTTTTTGTTTGTCTCCCTGAGTATGTTCCTTTCTTGTCTTCTTTAAAATGACAGACAAAAAACTTGCCCTGTGCTCAGTCTGTTAACTTTCCAAAATTCCCTGTTAATTTGGGAAGTAAATGTGGCTGCCTTGTGACAGGTGTAGCAGACATATACAGAAATTATATTAGAAAAGAGCCATACCAGCTAATTAAATATACATCACTTGGATAGTTATGTGTACAATTTGTCTTTGTTATTTACCTCTTACTTTTTTCCATTTCTCTGTGGGCATGTAAATATTGGAAAACGGTAAAGTAAAGCCATATAATTTACTGATGAGAAAATCTCAGAGCAATCTCATTGTCAGTGGAATTAGAAACAATAAGACTACATCTTTAAACATTTTAAGGAAAAAAAAAGAGTCTTGTAACAGCTACAGTCCCTTTGCTACTTGGGGCTAAAAAGCCCCATGGACAGTAATTTGAGAAAAAGAGAAATGTCAAATGCATCCCTGTTCTGTCCCTGAAACAGATATTGGGAAAAGGGAAAGAAGTGGGTGTGGAATATTATCTATAGGAAAAGAGTTGCCTACTTATACTAAATTTAAAGAATTTCAGATCTGCAGGCATGAATAACTCAAGAGCTAGAATTAACTAGCTGAAGAGCTTTATGAAACTTTAATGTTGATATTTAGTAAGTATCGGGAAACTGGAGAAATTAAGAAGAACTAGAGGACTGCCATTTCCATTCCATTAACAGGTAAAACAAATGGGCAGCTTCAGGTCGGTTAGCCCAGAAACGTGGTGGATAGGTAATTTGTTACTCTATTGAGATGTTTGTGCACATTGCACTTTCAGCTTTGCTTTTTGTTTTTTTCCAAATATCATTTAGGGTGTAATGTCATCATTACCAAAACACCGTCCACCGGTGCTACAGGCATACGACAGCATTTCTGTGGAGTTTAAAATTAGACTATGAGATAAGGTGTTCATTTATGGTTTTTTGCTGACTTAATCTCGTGTAAAACAACAAGGTTATGTCTTGATTTACCTTAAATATGGAATGTATTCAGAAAAAACCCCCAAAACTCTGCCATAAAGCTTTGTCATTCAAAGTTAGCTTGTCTTTTTTTGTCTTTTTTTTGTCTTTTTTTTGTCTTTTTTTGTCTTTTTTTTTTTTTTTTTAGCACATCTGAAAGAGCAGAGGAAGTAGATACTGTAATAGTGATTTGCATCAGGGAGCCCGCAGTTTTGGCTACAAGCCACATAGTAGCTATACGCCATGAGCTAGCAACTGCAATGAAATAAATAAAGTTGTATTTATGATATTCTTGTATCATGGTGTGAAGCATCAGACTCTGGCCTCAGCAAGCCAGGGAAGGAAATCAAATGTTATGGTACACAAGTTTTCGGATGTAGTATGAAAATCTCTCTAGAGTGTCTGGTTGATTGCCTTACTTATATTCTCAGGATCATCTTATTGACTTAATTTAGAGTCAAAGAGGAATTTCCTCCTTGATTAGTTCTGATGCTGGTTTTGCTCTCAGTTTCTGACCTGTCTCTGAAATATAGATTACAGTAAACTTCTGATTTTATAGTAAAATCCTCATGAATATCATCTTTTAAGAACACCACAGTGTTCTTTCTGCTGATTTTTCCCTCAAAATCTGTTAAGAATACAAAAGTGCAAGCCTGTGAGATAAAAAAATACAGCCAACATTGTGGTAAATGAAAAAGATAGCATGTTGGCGTGTCTTTTTAATGAGAGCTAAATATGTTCCTTAATGTAACACCAACTAATCACAGACAGGAAACAATGTCATGGCTGTTCCAGGTGCTTACTTCAAATTTTGTATAGCGAGAACCTAGCTTAATTAAAAAATTTAGACTTAATAGATTGCATGACATACACTAAGTGATCACTAATGGTAAAACTAAGTGATCTAGTGGTTCCTGCCAGCCTTAAGCGTGTCTGAATGCAGGATTTAATATGCTGCTTGAGTGAGGGAAGAACAACTCATTTCTATTTCCACAGAGCACCAGCATCTGGCCGATAAAGAAATGTCAGATTTGATACTATTCTTTAAGCATCTAAGGTCTTTGTTTCTTTGCTGTCTAAATTCAGAATACCTTGTCTGGTTATGTCACCAAGAAGTTTATATCTTGATTTGTTTATCAGACTTTTCAGCTCCATTTTCTTCCTTATTTTCAATCCATATTCCACTAAAATTGTGTCTCATTACATGCAGTCAAACTTAAAAACCTGTCCGAAAGATGAAGCTTTCCTTCTATATGAATGAAGACAGCTACCTGCTTCTGGTACATTTTATTGCCATGAAGTTGCCTTGGAGGATTATCAGGGAGGAATATTCACCCAACCCAGCTTTACTCACATAACTCGGTGGGCTACGGTGATTGCCTAAAATCAGCACATATGAACACTTGCTTCTCTTCCTCCTACTTGAAAGACTGAAATATAAACTAGCACCTGACATTTGATGGGTTCAGTCAGTGGTAGATATGTCGCTGCAAAAAAGATGTATGTGGTAGAATTGAACAGAACTACAAGAACATGTGAAGGAAGAAAGGGATGTCTCTGCTGTTAATAATCTAGATGCTCAAATCCTCTCTTCTGAATTTGCTGGCAGAAATCATCTTATTCCCCAACAACCTCCCTAGTCCCACTCTAAATTGTAAGCATAAAAAGGGCATTTAAAAAAAATAGGCTTGTACTTCAATTATGCCTTCATACGTTCGCATGATAAATAGGCATCAAAACAGCTGTGATCCTTTTGTCCTTGGCAATTATCAGAGAGTTTGTCTGCAAATTTTTGATTATTTTCATTATTTCTGTACAAATCTGGTTATGCGGCTGAATTCTGTGTTGGTGAGACTTCCTTATAGCATACGTGGAAGACAATGATCTACAATGGAGCATTTACTGTGGCAGTATAGCACTTGCAGTAAATACTTGCAAAAAAAAAAAGCTTAGAAGCCATCCTAGAGAATCAAGAAATCTCTGTGAAAGTAAAACACATGCTTTTAACTCTCTTTCTGTTATCACAGAATCACAGAATCGTAGTGGTTGGAAGGGACCTCAGAGATCATCGAGTCCAACCAACAAAAAAAAAAA
>JAOXNO010000041.1:20077719-20101566 GCA_028565335.1 Limnodromus scolopaceus | reverse complement strand
TGCCCAGAGAAGCTGTGGCTGCCCCATCCCTGGAGGGGTTCAAGGCCAGGTTGGATGGGGCTTTGAGCAACCTGGTCCAGTGGGAGGTGTCCCTGCCCATGGCAGGGGGGTTGGGACTTGATCTTTAAGGTCCCTTCCAACCTGAACCGTTCTATGATTCTATGTGAGCAAGCAGAGCAGGGAAGGTCCAGAAAGAGTAACCAAGGCCAGACAGTGGTTCCCAAAGCAATCTGCAGTGATGTCAGGTCCAAGGTCTATTTGTTGAGCCAGGTCAGCAGGTCTAGTCAGGACTAGCAAGAGACGTGGCCAGGCACAACAAATTCATCATGAAGCACAGGCAAGAACTAAATGTTGCTCTGGAGGGGAGGGAATGGGAAGCAACCCCCATCAAAGCTCCTCACAACTCTCCCTCAGTCACACGGTGGTCTGTCTGATGCGGGTTGCTTGCCTGTGGTGGGTAAGAGCTGGGGGATCACAGGCAGCTCAGCCCCTAGGAGGGGCAGTGGGAGAGGTTGCAGGGACTCCTGGTGGCCCCAGGGCCCTGATGAACATATCCAGCCACTGGGGAAACTGACCTTGGTCTTACACCCAGCTCTGCAGCTTAAGATCTGTGTGAGCAGTGTGATGGCAATGTCTTTCTGTTCTTTTCCCTTTCACTAACACCTGAAGGGGAGAAAATCCAAAAGGGATTGTTAAGGACTTATTTAAAATTAATAAAGATGACTTCCACATATTAAAAACCGGTCACATATCTCTGATGTTACAAATAATAGGCAGAAGCAGCTACAGTGAGTAGAATAAACTTGGTAACACTTTAAGTAGATTAGCCTGAGAAGAACATATTGTGTGCTTGCAAGAAGAAGAAGAAGGCAGCAGCAGAGAGAGAGAAGGGAGAGTCTCCCAAAGAAGTTTTATGCTGAGAGCACCAGAAGCTGAACACTAGCACTTCAAAAATTCACGTCTGTTCCCTTTAACGGCTTTATCGTAAGTTTTCAATGACATAATGCATCATGAAATTTAAGCTGGATATTTTAATATCCAGTTAATGTCTGATGTTATAAGAAAAGAAAGAGAGAAGTGCAGAATATTGCGAAAGAAAAATGCATTGCCCCAGTGTCCCTGGAAAAGCAGGAAGCGGTCTCCTGTCACTGATGTCTAATGTCTGAAAACTATTGGTAAAGGCATAGTAGGTGCTCTCTTTGTCTACATACTTACTGCAGTGCCAGCAGATGAAAAACTCTTCTCATTTATTTATTAAATGCTTTTTTTTTAGATTGCTGGAATAAAAAAAGGGAAATGATAACTCTGTTCTTTTCTGCATATTTCTGACATACAGGTAAATAATTAAAATGTATTTTCTTTTATCCATGTCAAAAAGTTAGGAATGTCTCAGGACTCCTGCTTTGTAAGAGATTTCTCTATAAGAGAGTTTTGTGGAAGTGCCAGACTGAAAAGTTTCTCTCCACAGGGAAGGAGTAGAAAATGACAAGCAAGTTTCTACTGTTTCTGTCCAAACTTTGTTAAGTCTATCTTGAAAATTAACAAGTGAAAGGACAACTCATCTGCCATTAATCATTCAGGTTTTGACCTCTTTAGGGAGGCTGCCAGCCAGGTTGCTAGTCATTTAATATTGGATTTTACACTATTAGCTGAATCTGGAATATCAACTAATTTTATCCTACTCCTATGACAGGGAAGCAACATTTAGTACTTCGAGAATTTAGTCATTATATGAATCATCAACCCTGAACTCTTCCATTCTATAAATCTGAAATAATGGCCATTTACAGTGCAGGTATATGTCAACTTGTATAACAAAGTTACCACACAAGTTGTTCCTCTCTGTAAATACCATCACTGGGAGCTGAAGTAGTTATCTGTTTCTGCCAGATGTCTTCTGACCTCTGCCCCTTAACTTTGCATGCTGAAAATGTCATCTTAGCAAGGCTCCCTGAATTGTTAACACTGATAGAGCTGTACCTCCAACAGCAACAGTACTTTTAAATCAAAAAGTCACTACAGATAAGATATTAGTAGTCTCTTCCAGAAGATTTGCTCTTGAAAGCCGTGTTTGCAATATGGAATTACAGCTCTTCAGTACACCTAAAAGGAAATGGAAATCCATTGAGACTCACAGTTCAGTCTTACCCTTTCTCCCAGTGTGGGCAAAACCTTTCCATCTGCCAGACAGACACCGTGAGCCTTTAACTCCATGGTGGGTAACGTTAACATGACATGCTCCCTCCAGCATAGCTGAGCCAGTGATGCTACCTCTGAAAAATGTTGGTTATCATACAGTGGCTAGAATACTCGACTTCTCCGTTGGTGCTTGAGAAGGGGAAATGAAGGCTAATTCTTGTGCTGGACAAAGCAGCAGACCATTCCATGCTCACCTGCCATCAAAAATTGTAACTGTTATATATAACAGCTGAAATTTGTAAAGAAGACGACCTTCTTCTGACAGAAGACTGCAGACCTATTTGAATGTTTGCAACTGTTCACATTAGAGAAGGCAACAGATGAAAACCCCAAATGTAAACATGTTATTTTCTTTTTTTTTTTATTCTAAAACACTCAGCTGCTGCTCGGTCTTTCTGCCCGGCACTAAGTGCACTCCCAGCTAGTTCAGCAAGACAGGTTATCCCTCTTAGCCTTCCTAAGCTAACATAGCACTTGAAATTAATGAAACTAAACAAAATGAAGAAGGCACTTCTGGTTTGCCTGTTTGCCTTTTTTTTTCACTCCAAAAGGTGCTCTGGCTCTGAAACTCCTGCAGACACATCTGCAGCGCCAGTACCTTGTTTGTGTAGTGTTGTTTGTGCTCATCAGTTCTCACAGCCCCACTGGCTTTTAAGTTAAGTGTAAAGCATTATGATTTTTTACGGGCTTTATTTTCTAAAAGCTACTTTTTGACCCCTTGTTTTCAGTTGGATTGCTTGTTCTCCTGATGAAAAGCTGATTTAACAAGCACAGTAAGTGTCAGACAGCATTGGAGAACTGATTTGAAACATATATATGTATATATATGTATGTTGTTCAGAAATGCCCTGGAAAAGAGTTGTTTGCCCAAAAGGTAGCAAAGTTAGAGAAATATTTCCTTTTCCTTACTGCTTAATTCCAGCTTTGAGTGCCAAATCAAGGTGAAAACCCTGCAGCAATTTATGAAAGTGTCATATATCCAGAAATGAGACACCACTTAGCAACACCTGTTGATAAAAAAAAAAAGTAGGATCTTCCAGTTCCCACAAACTCTCTGCTAGAAGAAAAGGATCAAGTTAGAAAATTGTCAGTACCAGGCTATTTTGTTTTTCTTTGAAAGGCTATAATATCTTGGGAGCTAAATGAGCACATCTGATTAAACAAAATATTATTTGTCACTATATTACATGTCCATCGGTGTCATTCATTAAAATCTCCTTTCATGAGGAGATTAAGATGAAATAGGCACAAGGACACCCCACATACCCACGCCTACCCTCCCACCCCCGCAAACAAATGTCATATGGTAATTGGTGATATTTTTCAGCCTTTTCTGATAAATTAAAGGTTTGAATTTGAAGAGCTTTTTCTTTTCCAGATGAGCCATTTCCTGTTTGTTTATTCTGCAGTGACAGTATCTATTATTAATACAAAGAGGACGATAATCAACAATATCAAATCTACTTTTTCTCAAGACAGCTAAGGTTTCTAGCTTGTTCCAGTCAAATCTAGAATTGATACAGGATGTTTTGTTTTTAAATGTCAACCGATGATATTGGCAACTTCATGACATTTCCCAAAGTACATAGAGAGAGTCTCAAGTCTTAAAGGAATGGTCCACAAACTGTTATGGCAACTGAACTAGTTGGAGGTTGGTTTTATCAGAAACAAGTGGTGTCCCATTTGATTACTTTTATATGCATTTCCACAAAGAACAAAATCCCACAGATCACACAGATCATAGGAAAATACTATGATTTACTATGAGTATAAGTGTCTTCCAAAAGACAGGTTGACATATCGCATATTGACATGGTTTAGTGATGGTTTTTTTGTGTTTCTTTGTTAGTTTTTTTTTTTTTTAAATCAGAGTTCGGTTGATGTTTGCACTTCATGATCTTAAAGGTCCCTTCCAACCTACACAATCTATGATTCTATGTAATAAAATATTTAACCTTAATATTTATATGAAAATACAACTTACAACACTCAGAAAACACATGGACCAAACAAACACTTGTGCTCCAGCAAATCTTTGTCCAAGTGAATAGTCCCAATGCCATCTGTAGCAGTATGCACTTAAAGATGTCTTTCACAGGCATGTGTGTATATGAGAAGATATGAGAACCTCAAATAATATAAGCTTGTCTATTTCCACTTCATGTTTTAAAAAGGCAATTCCCTTTAGGATTGGTAAAAAAAGTGATCAGTAAAACACTTAATGACAAAGTACAAAGTAATTATAGTAAGTAAGAAAATACTATGATTTACTATGAAAGCCGTAAAAGAAATAAAACTTTTGTCAAAACAGAAGTGAAACTGAATTAGTGGTGAAATGTAGTGTGTTGAAAATTTGGGTTGATGACAGGTATTGATAAATGTTAGAGATCTGGCAGCTCATCCGAATTTTATCTAGACTATGTAAACAAACAAATCTAAACCAGCAGAAATGATGTGTTGAAACTTCCATTACTTTTAAAAATGTCAAGGGAACTGAAGCTTAAATGCTTTCCCTTTCAGCTGGCGCCATTAAGGTAGTAGGTGCTTTTCTATTTAATAAAAAATCCAATATACAAACAATCAATCTAAAACTCAGAAGGACTTCTCCAAACTCCAAGAAAATTTGTCTACATGATGGCTGTTTCTTCCCCCTTTCACCCTCTCAGGCTGTGTAATTTCTGACGTTTACCTTGAGTTTCTATGCAATTGTGCTATTTTACGTTAATAACTTCCTAAACTCCAGAATGATTTTTACAAGAAGGTCAAAAAATCTTTGAAAGCAACATGAAAAACAGAAATAAAAAGACTTCGTATAGCGCTCCTGAAATGAGCATTTCAATATAGCCTTTCCAATCAAATTGGAAAAAAATCTTCTTCATATAGTGTCATTTAAACATTGGTTGGATTACATGAAAAGTATTTCTGTGGAAATGTTTACTGTTATATAAATTACCAAAAATTAAACTCACAATCTGCTGGATTGCCTTTTCCTGCAGCACCTTAATGCTTTTAACAGATTTATGGTATTGCATTTTAGCCCTTGATATAAGAAAATAGAAATCTTACAAGACACTACATAGTCCTTGCAACATTTGAAAACAGACATTTTTCTAAATCTGTGTTAGTTTTTTCTCCTGAAAGAAGAGCGTATTGGTGTCAGAATCTGGCTTGAACTGTGTTGACTCAAGAATATTTTTTGTTTCTACAAAAGCATGAAAGGAAGTTAAAAATTCAATCTCAAAGGGTAAGCAGAAAAACATGTATGTATTCCCTTCAGTATCCTGTTGCCAAATTATTCATGGTGTCAAATATGTCATCTGCACCTTCAAACATAATTTAATTAAATTACAAAAAAAAAAGCAAGCAAGCAATGAGTACAGATAGAAGCCGTACAAGTATTGTTTGAAGCTGTAGGAAGAAGAGATGTTTAAAGCAAGGAAACTTGAAAAAAGACCAGTGGAGTAAACCCTTAGATTCCATGAGTGTGAACACATTTTCTTAGTCAGGTATGTGTATCTCTATTTAAAGAATAGATAAAAATGCAACATAATAAACAGCTTTAAATAGAGTGCCAGCTAAAGCTATGACGAAGCACATGAAGCAGGCAACCCTAAAAATGTAAGAATAACTCTCTGCCCCAAAATGACCACAGAAACAATTTAGAAAATTATGCACACATTTAAAGAACTATTTACTCTCTGAATATATAAAAACACATCCAGTGTTCATCCAGTGATAACTTCTAGAGACATAGTGCTGACTTCGAAACTTTAACTATCCCGTTTCTATTGGTAGTATCTAACAAGCCTCCAGGACAGAGAAAAAAAAAAAAAAGCATTGCTTGAAGTTTCAAGTCAGCTGATCTGACTTTAAGCTTGGGGAAGAGCGGCTGGAGCTGCTTGGCAGAAAAGGACCTGGGGGTGTTGGTCAACTGTCGGCTGAACATGAGCCAGCAGTGTGCCCATATGGCCAAGAAGGCCACCAGCATCTTGGCCTGTGTCAGGAACAGCATGGTGAGTAGGACTCAGGAAGTGATTGTCGCCCTGTACTGGGCACTGGTGAGTACTGAGCACTGTGAGCACCTTGAGTACTGTGTCCTGTTTTGGGCCCCTTACCACAAAAAAGACATTGAGGTGCTGGAGCGGGTCCAGAGAAGGGCAATGGAGCTGGTGAGGGGTCTGGAGCACAAGTCTTGTGAGGAGAGGCTGAGAGAGCTGGCGGTGTTCAGTCTGGAGAAAAGGAGGCTGAAGGGAGACCTTCTTGCTCTCTCCAACTTCCTGAAAGGAGGGTGTAGCCAGGGGGGGTCGGTCTCTTCTCCCAAGTCCCAAGCGATGGGACAAGAGGAAATGGACTCAAGTCGCGCCAGGGGAGGTTCAGACTGGATATTAGGAACAATGTTTACATGGAAAAAGTTATTAAGCCTTGGAATGGGCTGCCCAGGGAAGTGGTTGAGGCACCATCCCTGGAGGTATTCAAAAGCTGGGTTGATATAGTGCTTAGAGACATGGTTTAGTGATGGTTTTTAATCAGAGTTAGGTTGATGGTTGGACTAGATGATCTTAAGGTCCCTTCCAACCTAGACAATTCTATGATTCTATATTTTTATAAATTTAAGCAAACTGAGTAAAATACAGACCTTTTTTTTCTACCATAATAAATTCATTAAAAAAATCTCAGCCTATCCTACATTATTTACCAAATGTTAGTGTTTTATATAATTTGAGAAGAGATTGACAGAAGAGCTTTTTTTACTGTTCAATCTCTTTCAATGACATGTTCACTCTGAAGAATACCCCATAGCCAATTGTCAGATAATCTCCATAGACAACGATAAAAACTGGCTGAACTTTCTATAATAATAAACACAACTGAATATTTGAGAAATCTTGGATTTCTGAAATGAGGAACTGGAGCACTAGTAAAAGTGACTTCCTTCTCAGACAGACTAGATCTTTATTGTTTGTCTATATTAAACATACTAAACCCAAATGTTTTATTTTGGGTTAATTTAATCACTCCTATTGCATAAAATGTTAATTTTTCTGGGAAAAAAAGTAATTCTGTTAAATTTGAACTTATTTTTTTTCAGCATTTTTTGACAAGAATACTGAAAACTTGGTTATTTGCAAAGTCACTGTGATCAAGTTATAAAATCTTGACCCATACATCCTGATGTCATTGTGAAAAATATCACTTCAGTTCGGTGTAATTTTGAAGTTGGGCTTTACATCAATAGGAGCCGGAGCAACAGTTTTATGGTAATTTTATTTACTAGGGTTAAAAATCCTAGTCATCTGAAGCTGCTTAGAATTGTGGAACTTCAATCATAGTCAAAGTGAAGGCACATGAGAGGACAGACTGTTAGTGACGTGATAAAAGCAAACAACAAATGCAGTTTGGCATTTGCCTCTTGAATTCCTTACATGCCTAACATCACTGCATCTGTATTTCTCCTACAGAGAGTCAGAAAATCTTTTACATAGATTCCTACCAGCATTACGTTTCTATTCAGTAATGTTATGAGCACAAAGACCGGATTAAGAAGGCAGTAGTTTCAAACTATGCTAGCTTTGATGGAAAAGCCATTTTAAAGCACTTCTCTCAACCATATGAATATCAAGACTTTGCAGATTTCTGTTTGTTGTACCCAGGCTACTTTCCATGGGAAAATAACATTAAGCTGGATCTCTGAAAGGATCTGGGTAAAAATAACCTTATGAAAAAAATTAAAAGGAAAGAGAAAACTATTTTTTTTTCTTATTGATTTAGCTATAGCATGTTGCTGTAAATCACTGCATCACAACAACTGGAGGGACACAGAATTGAAGTTCTGAAATGAACAGCCTGGAGTGGAAACTCCTAAACTGAGGTTTACCAATGAAGACTGTGAACTTTGACACTTTATCTACAGCGTTTAAGTTCAGTAGCATAGGGAAAAGTAAAAAAAAACCAACCAACCAAACCACCAACCAAAACTGAACAAACAAATGCAAACAAACAAAACCCATAAGCAAAACCTCTTCAGACTAGCTAAACTCAGCTGCAAAGTATTTCCCAAGACACTGTTATTTGCAGGCAGTATTAGATTAGGCTGAAGTAGTTTAAGAAAATCACATATATAAGACTTTCATTAATCTTCCAAAATAAAATTATTAGTGTAGTACATTTGCTGCCTTGTTCAATTTTAAAGATCAGCAGAACCTTTGAATTTCACTTTGTGGAACAACTCTATGTATCAAAATCTGTTTTCCTTCCAATTTAAGACAAAAATTAATGATCTCACTTTAATAGCATAGATGAAAAGGAAAATCCACAGACTTCTACTTCCAGGGCTTCATTGCCCTAGTGTGGGCTGTCTGCCCTACAGAGATTATATAGATTCAGAAAGTAAAATGGTAGTTATACAGTGATCAAATTTGTATTTAGTGACTTTCATTTATACAATGGCCAATGGTAGAGACATTTAAAAATGGTCCGATTTCCCAGGTTTTTTTCTTCACAGTAGTACCGGTGCCTTATTGGTGCTCATCCAAGTGTATCAGAGGTGATTCTTTGAGCCAAGGACCTTCATAAACCAGCATTGATGCTGATGGTCATGTTGTGCATTGAGGAATACTGGCCTGGAGATAAGTAGAGTCCAGTTGACAAATTGCTAACAAAACAGCCGTCAGACAACACGATACTTCAGACCCTGTGATGACAATGTCTTCACAACTGTACTAGCAAAAAAAAACCCCAAACCCAATCCAACCCAACTTGCAACTTCTTATCACTGGTCCCCTCCTCTTCCACAAAGTTAGTCTCCTCCTTTGAATGTGTGTAAGTACTAGTTTCACAACCTGTAGAAATGCCTGGCACAAACATTTAACCTGTTCATGTTGCTCTAACTGCAGAATAACATAATAGTTGAATCAAAAAGAGAGAACAAAAAAGGGGAAAGATGTCTTTGGGAAAAGGAAGATAACGTGGAGATTTACAAATGACAAAAGACCCCCCTGTTTGTACAGAAAGTGTTTATCATATTGACTGTTATAGTCTTCCTGGGTCATGTAAAGTACAAAAACTCAGCTGAAACCTTTTACGTATCCCAGAAAAGAAGTCTGTGATGAAGACTAAGAAGAAAACAATGCAAGTGCTCTGAATCAGCCTTCTCACAAACTTGTATGACGATATATATAGACATTAGCCTCATTGAGTAGCAAACAAGAGCCACAAGTTTTGCTCATTCTTTCGCTTTATTTAAAAGGAGAACTGAAGAGGAGACTAGATTTGATGTGCACTCAAAGAGGAAAAAAAAAGTGAGTGAAATTAGCCAGGGAAACAGATTTTCATGTGTCCTATAAGGACTCCTTACACTTTCAAGCAATGATTCAGAAAGTAATGAGAATAATTTCCTTAGTCTTTACTCTTGAAGACTGGATTGTGTTAGTAAAGTTAAACATAAATGAAATAAAGAGATACTAACAAGGCTTTTTGCTTTGGACAATATTTCTGAAAGACAAAACAATTCTCTGTGGAAGTTTTAGTAAAATATTTATTCATTTACTCTTGAAAAGGCTCTAATAAGACACAGTTTCACACAGATGAACTCCCTCACTGTCACATTCTTCATTTTTTATTCCTTACAGCAATGATATCTATCTTAATATTGCGATATTTTTTTTTAAATGCAAACAGAATTTTTTCCCTGATAACACAGCTGTCTAATGGTTTCTTCAAGAAAAATGTGTATAAAATGTCAACAATAGATAAATACTGGAAATATTCAAAGAGACAGTCTCATCAGAGTGCTGATCTTTTAATATCTCACTCTGCATATGAAATGTCATTGCCTTCAGGAAAGCAGGCTATATGTATAGGTTCAATTGAAAACACTGCCTGAATGGCTTGGTTCTTGGTTTGATCAAGTTTGAATTTGACCCATCGGAAGTGTGAGACGTGAACCTGAAGCAGACTGAATTGGCAATTTTCAGTGCAGTCCCCAGGTCATCTTGCAGGAACATCCTTGTGCTGGTTGTGTGCACATCATACGGGCTCCGGGGACAGTGAGGAAAAAAACCCTGACAAACTCATCAGTAGAAAATATGAATTGCTTCTTCTCAGAGCTATGACCTATGCCCACAGGAGAAGGATTTATCTATATACATTCATTGATCCATCTAGATTCTATGTTGCTGCTCATGTGTCAGTAATTTTTATTTGCTTTAAATGTGTTGCCTGACCTAGAATAGAAAGAAAGGGAAAAAGCTTTAGTTAGAATAAATAAATAAATAAATAAATAATTATTGCTGTCTACATTTTCTAATTAATTTATGAGATCCCCAGATATTTTTATTTTTTTCACCTGTAATAATGTTTACAACATATTAACTTTTATTTCTGAAGAAACCAATTATTTTCACTAATGAGTATGAAAAGCCCAACTATGTTGGAGGTCCATACTAAGGAGCTTTGTTGCAGTTGCATGAAAATTGCCAAGACTGGAGTAACCCAAGATTATCATCTTTATAAAGAAAAGACAAAAGAATAATTTTAAAGTTTTGGCCAAAAAGGCATCAGCACCCCTGTGATTTGTAGCTTTATAAATATTTTGTGATAAGCTGTCAGTATGTGCTCAGCTTTAAAAGTTTCTATAGATTGGCTCAAGCACCTTTCACTACTACATCAACAAATGCCACGATAATTCTTGCATAATAAGGGTACAAAAACATTGCCTACAAAACTTTACAGAAGTACAACTTTGCTGTCTTGCAGGAGGCATGTCTCCCACTGAAGCAGTTCAGGGGACTGAGCTGACAGTAACAAGACACAACAGAACGTGGTTGCCCACAGAGGTGGTGGATGCCCCAACATTCAAGGTCAGGTTGGATGTGGCTCTGAGCAACCTGATCTCATTGAAGATTACCCTGCCCATGGCAAGGTAGTTGGACTAGATGACCTTTAAGTGTCCCTTCCAACTCAAACTATTCTTTGATTCTATGAAAAAAATGGGTGGAAGTGTTACATATGTTAACTGCATTATCTTTCTTGCTTTTTCTGTAACAATTGCATCTGGAATATTAATTACTAGACTCTTAAAATTTCAGTTATACTAATAATGAATTCATATATTTAAGTATATATTAACTGCGTTCCCTCTTTGTCCATAAACAAGATTGAATGTAACAAAGTCCAGAGTGTTTATTGAACTGTTATACAAATAACACTGGCATCCTTGACATGGTGAGCTATGGTTTTATGACTTCAGCTAAACATCCTTTGTGCCATCTGCACTCTTACTATTCAATGACTGAGAAAATGGAATGCAATGCTTTGTTCAAGTAGTCAACTGGGGAAAAATATGTTGTTTTGTTTTGATTTTTTTTTTTTAAATTTACCTTGTTCTCTTCCTTATTACGATGTCTTCAATAGAGGCAATTAATTTTATTTCATGTTTCTGCAGTCAAACTGCAGTGTGGTAAATACTAACACCTTACTGCTTTGAATTAAAGAAGAAATTCCTTTGGCTGAGGTGAGCCGAGGCAAGAGCAAAACTGTAATGTTCTGATTTCACAGAGAGGATGAGGGGTATTCTGTGATTCACAGAGTAGCCACCATCCACACGGCGTACATCTCTTGGGAGGCTATGACTGCACAGCCACATTGGTAATCACAGTCTGGCTGGGCTGCTCAGTGCCAGATTTGCTGTCACCCAAACAGATGACTTATTACAACTCCCAGCTCCGCAGCTTCTCAAGAGACTCGCAACGGTTTATGACAGACAACTGCTTTCTGAGCTCCTGTCAGGAGATGCCTTATAAACCAATGGACTGTTAAATGCAAATGGTGCCTGAAGAGGAGGCGGAATGGATGAGGAGGATTTCAAAGACTTGGAATTACCTTAGAGATCCAACAAAGACTGTGAGTTTAGAGACCTGTAAGTAGGCTGTTTTCAGATTCCAAGGAATGGAAATAACAGAGAGAAGAACCTTCTCTGCTCAGCTGAGAGCCTAGCAATTCCAGAAAGGGAGGTATTTAACAGTGATCCTGGAAAGGGAAAGAGACAGGTAATAAGTATCCCAAAGTCACTTCACAAAAAGAAAAGAGAAAACAAAACAAAACAAAAACACTAGGGCATTTTCTTATCAGTTTAGCTAATGTTACTAAAAATTACATTTACTTAATAAAAATACTAAATATGGTTACACATATAAAATAATAATGGAGTTCTTTTCATTCAGCTTCAGCCAAAAGGCCCAGATCCTCAGATGTCAAGGGATATTGAAAATCCCATGTGTGACCAAGAGGCATATAGACATTGCTGCTCAAAGAGAGTAAAAACATATTAGTCTATATCTTATTTCATGTCAAATATTGGTGCTTCAGATATTCAGCAAATGTTTGGTTTGATTTATTTAGGAATAAATAATTTATACACCAATCCTGGAGGGAAATTAAATTCTAGTCATGCTATTTATTCAAATTTTAGTGACTAGAAAGTCAACAAGTTTGTAGAAAGTTAGTTTCCTTGAGAATTTCTAATTCCTCACTGAGCTTGTGATTTAGGGAACAAATGTGAGTTTGGAACAGCAGCAGGATTTTAAGTAACAATGTAGCAAATCTGTAACAAATGTTATACTAGGAACATGGTGACTTCAGCTTTAGGAAGGCTAAAGCGGTGTCAGAATTTCACCAGTGATTCCATTTAGACTATGAAATGGGACAATAAAAACCTCACGCGATATAACACAAGAAGGATTCTCTGCCAAAAAAGCTGGAAGAAATTCCTGAATCACCTGCCGGGGACTCTTCCACTACACAAACCAATATGGCTTCATGTAACTGTCCATTACGCCGAAACTTCTAGAAAAGCATTCAGGCTTGAGAAGACTTGAAAAGATGCTGAATCCACTATTTTCCTTTGCAGATAGTTCAAAATTCAATTGCCATCATTGTGAAAACTACACACGCTACTTTTGATTTGAATTTGTCTGTTTTAACCCTTGGAACTGTTGGTTCCTCTAGTGCCTGCATTTCCTACACACACCGTGACGCATGCCAGCACAGACACAGTGTGAATGAATGAATGAGCATATCCTGAGGGAAAGATGATTATTATTCATCAGCACTCAGAGCCGCTGATTAATATTTTATGAGTATCACTCAGACTACAGAAATGAAGAAAGAACCAGCGATTCTTACATGACCAGTATCAGAAATATTGGTCAAAAACCTCAGAACAGTTAATATTATTGTTATTTTAAACATATCATTTGTCTCATGCTACTTAGGGCTGCTCAGCGAGATACATAACTTCTTTTTATAGCCATGATCAGATAAAAATATGACTGTCACATGGTTACAGGCAGAGAAGAGTGAAAAAAACCCAGGAAGATAAATAATAGTTCAAAATAATAACAGAAAGTTTTGCAGCAGATTTCTGCCTCTTACTGTGTCTCAAACAAATTAAAATGAGATATAACCTTAGTATGAAAGCCATATGCCTTTTATACAGAGACTTTAGTAGCATTCTATTTCTTTGTACCTTTTTTACTAGCACTCTAAAATACTCCACAAACGTTTTTTCAAGTTGCTGGTTTTTTTTAATGTCAAAGTTTATAGAAGTTATCACTTTTTTTTTTTTTTTTACACTTTATGGATTGTTTGTTCCATTTTGCAAGTATTTGATAAAACTTAAGTCTAGAAAATAGGTAGGTTTGGTACTTTTTTACTTTTCGTATGAGGTATTGTCTTTCAAAACATTTAATACTCTTAACCTTATCTCACTCTGAAGTGAGATAAAGTTGAAGGCAGAGAGAGAGAAAGAGTACAGAATACCCTACAAGGCAGTCTTAGAACCTTTTTTCTTCATTTATGCTCACCTGACATGTTTTTCCAAGATGCTACATTTCAAGAAAAACAAACAGCTATGTCAAGATTAGCTGGTTGCATTTGTTATTTTCACACATTTTCTAAAGAATGTGCCCGTTTTTCTACAGTTTTAGCCACAGTACATTGAGAACATGGCAAAGTTCACTTAAAAAACTGTTTACTGGGCTTGAGCAAATTCTTTGTTACTTCTCTCTAAACAGCAATATGCAGGAATTAACTGGATTGTTTTTTGTCCTCTGAAAGCATCTGAATGCTGACCAAAAAAGTTAAAAAGTTGATTACTTCAATTTTGGCATATTACAGTAAGTCTGTCGTATCTTGATTAATAGTAGATATATACAAATAGCCTTTTAATCCAAGTCCTGAAACTGAGCAATTCTTGAAGACACTCTACCTTTACTACCAATTAAAAAAAATAAAAAAATCATAAATACTGCTAAAAAAGTGTACAGAGATTTATTACTTTTTTTTTTTTTTTCCCCAAAGAGACCCTGAGATACTGGAGACAAATTCTTATAGAAGGAACAGAACAGCCCAATATCAATTTCTGTTCAATTTTTGATTACGTGGCCAAAATTCAGTCCTGAATAAAAGTTAACACTAAAAGATGGAAAGTTAAATAAAGATGAGATTTAAGGCATATTACATATGAAGAATTTCAGTCTTACACAGAATATTTATGACAATAAATGAAGTTTGAAGAAAGCTCTTTTATTAGACAAACTTGTCATATTTCGTGGAACACAAAGATTGACATCCAAAGAATATGCAAAACATTAACATATTATAGAGTAGGAGATTGTAGTTGATAAAAGACCTAAAAATCTAGTGGAACCAATGTCATTATTAAGTTTCCTTTGCTTTTAATTCTCTATGCTTGCTTTTGTTTGAAATAAAAAAAATATATTAAATCCTTGCAGATAAGTAATATTATAAAGACAAATTATTTCCAAATGGAATAATATTATTCACTAAGATATGTAAAATGTTTTGGTATTGGGGTTTTGTTTGTTGGGGTTTTTGGCTTGTTTTTGTATGTTTTTTGTTTTGTTGTTTGTTGTCTGGGTTTGGTTTTGGTTTGTTTTTATTTTTTTTTTAATAAAAATGCGAAATTTATTGGATTAGGAATTGAGAAGTAGCTATTAACCCAAGGGAAATTGTAAAAAGAACCTTTCTAGACAACCAAAAATCGAACATCAGAAGACTTATTTTCTGGTTTATGTGTGAAAGGTGGAATAGGAGGAACAGAAAGAAATTAGACATCTGACTTTCTTGCCCATTTTGTTAAGAACATCAAAACACATTATATTTTATGTAAAGGACAACCTGAAAAAAGTTAGCATTAGGATAAGCTTTTGCAGGTTATTAGATGCATTAGTTCCTTCTAGAGAAGAAATTAACACTCAGAACCTCATGCACAACCTCCCTTTTTCCCCTAAGTGCTCTTCGCTCCTCCACTCTCATCCTCCCTACTACTATCCTGAATTTACAGCTGAAACTCCAGGCAATGTGGAAATCTCTGAGGAAACTGTAGTTGTTTTCATAATTCACAACCACAAGAACTACCCGAGGTCAGAAGTTGCTTTGATCTTCTTGATTCCAAGGAAACACAATGTCACCTGTGCAGAGGGAAAAGGCGACAACAACAGTACAGAAAACTCCCACGGCACTGTCCATTTTCAAGTAACAGGATTTTTGGTGAAATGCTTGGGGCATTTTCATATATGGATTTCAGACAGAATTTTGTTTTATGAATGTTAAAAATGTCCCTGAAATTATGTTTCTTTGATATCATAAATGGGTTTCAGGGAAAAAACCAATGTCCTCTGAGGGGTGGGGTGGGAGGTAAGGAAGGAGAAACAACCCACAGACTGTAATTTTGGGAGAATTTTGCATCCCTGGAAAGCTGGCACATACAAGAATTTTTACCAATATTGCTACAGCTCTCTACCATTACCCAGGCATCTGCAGAAACCAGAATAATCCTGAGAACTTGGCAACAAAGTCAGTATCAAAAGTGATGCAAAAGATTTCTTGCTTGGTTTGGGACCTAAATATGCTGTGTTTTTACTTATATTAAAACAAGAATTAACAGACCTGTTCATTTTTTCATTTTGCTGGATAGTTTTGTGCTACTGTAACAAAAAGTTTTCAGCTCTGCTCTTCTTTCTCCCCACTTGTCACACTTCCTTAGAAGGCTCTCACCTGTGCATATCAGAAGACAGACGACTTCCTATATTATTTCAAGAATTCAGTGAGCCTTTTTGAGAAACGTGACACTTGCCATGTACTTTCCATACTTCCTGCAAGGTTTATGATTTTTATTTATTCATTTGGATGGACTTTTTTACTGTTTGAATAATTTTCTCACATTCTTCTCTACTTTCTTCTCTGTTCATATTTGCAAAATGAAGGAATCTATTTCTTGGATGTTGGCATACTAGTGTATAAGAAACTAATCTCTTGCCCAGTGTTTCAAATTGTCCTGTTTTTTATTTACAACCTGTAATATAATTCTGAACATGCTCAATATACCATGGCCATTTTCCAGCCCTGTTAAATATTTTTTGTTTATGTATCTTTAAACACTACATATATTCTTTTTGCAAGAAATACTACATAGAATTCCATTGTTTCTATTATCTGTGAATTCACACTAGATTATGGCAGTCATCACCCTCCAGCCACAAATTCCAACTTTATCCAGGAAACTCCACTTAGTTGTCTAGAAGCAAACATACTTTATCTGTACAACACCCAAAGTCCTCCAAGAGTTGGTGCAAAGTTGAAGTAATGTCCAATACAATTTTGTTGGCGTGAGTTGGATTGGAATTTGCAAAGTGAATACCTTGCAGTTTGACGTGGTCTGTTATTGAGGTAAGTTTTCTGCAAATGTGAGGGTAATCATATCTATATAGATGGAAAAGTCATCTTCTTCAGATGCTTCTTCTTCTTTTTCAGTCACCCATTCAGATGCTGAAAACAGTGTGGACTTGGGACCTTGGGACAGGGTTAACCCTCCCAGAATCTCTACCTCTAAGCATATATATTTCAAGCCAGTGGATAGCCTAGAAGTCTAATTCAGATGGGTGCCAAACTCTTCCCTGTTCAGTGGGGTGGCTTATTTTTCATATCCTGACACTGCCAATGTGCTCGCTTTTCCTCATAGGTCTGTAGTAGGAAAACAGTTACTTGATGATCATGGGTTAACTATCATAATCTTCAATTTCTCTACTGCAAAGCTCACTGCCCCTAATTGATTTATTGATTTATTCATAATGAGAAAACAGTGTGCATAAAGCAGATGCTAAACATAACGAACCATAACTTTAAACCCAAAAGGGATCAGTAGCGTGTCTAACAGAAAATTATTGCTGTACTTTAATAAGTTTTTAAAGGTGCCATGGTGGTAGGAACTGGTTCTTTCGTTAATAAACTCTGCAGTGCATGATGATAACAGGGCCATCTTCTTTCCCTAAAGTATTCTGTGGTGGCAGGAGGAAAAAAGTTTTGGGTTTTTTTTCAGCAAAAGAATGAGAATGATGAAACCCACGCAGGGTTTACTGTCAGTTCAAAGTAGGAAACCACTAAGCCTGTTGATAATACATGCTGTGTGGCACATCAGAGAAGCAGGGCAAAGGGACTGCCCTACTGAGCATATCCCATTTCTGAATCTCTACTGGTCGCACTTAGAGCACATGAAACTGGGTTTCTTCAGTGGTCACAGAAGCCTATTCTGTACCATGAGGAAAAAAAGTCTGTCAAGCAAGAGTACCTTTTAATATGATATCGCTTCCCTATTCAAGGGGATTGTATTCTTTTTCCTCTGTGTATAAAAAAGAAAAAAAAAAAAAAAGCTGATTTTAAAAGCTGATATTAGAGATGGAGCTAACCTGTCTAAGACTGAAGTTCAGAAGGACTCAGATGCAGTGGTGCATTTGACCTTAATGTAGGGTCTAGACATAAGCACTGACTGTAGCTGACTCCCAGTTAATAATACAGTCAAAGCTTTGGAGTTTGCTTTGGCTCATCTTTAATGTTACTGCCTTTAATAAAAATAAATAAATAAATTAAAGCAACTCCTTTTCAGTCACAGGCAGCAGTGCACAGAAGAGAATAAAAGCAAGCTACACTCTAGCAAAACTCAGTTGGAAAGGCTCGCATAGAGAGATGTGGGAAACCCAGGGACTGCCAGCAGAAGGAAGCATTGAACTGAGCTGGGGCTGGCAGCCTGGGAACAGGCTCTAAAAGCTGAAGAGCTCCTGTAGCGCTGAACCAAGGTTAAACAGGGCAAAAGCAAGTACTAAAGAATAGTTCCATCTTCACTCTTGAAGAAGCTGCTCACTTTCCTTCTTTCTGTCTGGCCATTTTCTTTTCTCTCCCTTTTCATTTATTTATTTATTTTCTGTGAAAACAAGCAAGTAAAGTCCTTGTTCTATTTTTCCCCTCCTCTTTCAGCAGGAAATTCTAGCAAATTCCTGATGCAGAGATCCTCACTTTCAACATTCATTGACTGCTGTAGAAATACAGCTGTGCCTTTGAAGCTCAGAGCTAGTTTAATTTTAAGAAGAATTTTAAACGGATCTGGGTTCACTTCATACTTTCAGAAAGATACAGATATAACAAAGAACTTTCTGGCAATATTTGAAATTCCAGGTTAATTTCTTTTAATTTTAAAATTATGATTTGAAATATCCTTAGCATTTGTCTTAGATTTAGTCCTTGTCTAGTATATAGATGTTTGGCGATATTTGACCTGTTTGTTAAAACAGTATGTAGAGACAGGTTTATGAACTCTAAGCATATTCTATCAAACAGGTAAGAAAGAAAGAAGGCAAAGAAAGCAGAGCAAAGACAAAAGGGAGAGAAAATGAGACGGAAAAAAAAATTGCTCTAAATAAAGGGAGTTACAGTGGTTGTAGTTTATGTATTATATTTATGTATTATATATGTCATGTAATTCCATGTAGACCTGTATGGAATGAAGATGTCCTAAATTTTTATCTATACAGATTTTTACACCAATAAGAGCAATAATTTTTGAAAAATATGAAAAAGGGTTTTTATCTGTCTTTAAAAGAATAATACCCATTTTCTCAGCCCAGAATTTTTTTTAATCGTAGAGGCAGGAGGCATGTCTGTCTGTGGCTGTGAAATGAACTGTGAAGTGCATTTTCAACATAAGATTTTCAAATTGGCATTTAGCCATCAATCAGCTGTGGGCATCATCTTTCTTTACATGTTGCTTTAGCACAGACACTGAGATCCCAAGCTATCATGCTAGAGCCTGAGTATACCACTGTGGTTTTAAAGAAAACCTGTTGAACTACTGTCAAAAGTCAAAAGTACTTTCAAACCAAATACTTACGTAGCACTGTCTTGTGATCTGTGTACTGTGTGTATCATGTGTGTCCATAATAATAAAGAAAACAAAATCTTCGTCTTCTTCATTCTCCCAGGTGTAAATTCAGTGTGGCTGCAGTGATGTTTGAACTCTAACAGTGTCATATTATAAACAGAACAAAAACAATCATTCATGATGCATTTTGCAAGGCATGTGTCTGTGCTCAGATACATAAACGGTTAAGTTGGAGACATAAACCAATGTAATAAATGCTTAATTCTGAAGACAGCTCAACATGCATGGAAATTTTAAGAGGGTCTGGATTACAAACAACGGGCAATACAGTTTAGCCTTTCCCTCCAGACTGTTTAAGCTTCTCAACACCATATAAATTACAAACTTTTAATAGTTTCTTTTTAACAGATAAGGTAGCCTGTGGCTTTCACCACTGCTGTCTGAACAGCAAGAGTATGTGAAACTTTGAATGCTCTATGAATTAGCAACAATAATAGTTCTCTACCATATCAATGAAAAAAAAATAAGGCATGATCTAGCTTTGTGAAGCTAGAAATAAACTCAAATTTCCAAAATCCTCCAATAGCATCAAAAGTCTTGGAGCACTACTATCTAATTAGGGCAGTAAGACCTACAGTGGAGGTTTTTTATTTTTTTTTAATTTTTTTTTTTTTTTTATTACAGTGGGAGCATTTGATTTTTTTCTTTTCAGTAGAAGAGTTTTAAAATACTATGGGAAAAATCTAAAGACATTGTAGGATACTCTGATGACTCTGGTTTTATGTTGTCCAGGGAGGATGCCACCAAAAAATCTGAGGACATATTGTGTAGGAAGAAACATTATAAGCATATATATATATAAATATAAGCATAAGAACCCATCACATTTTCACGGTGTAATGAGACAAACTGATTTTAGTGTTATTATCTATTATTTGCAACTAACTCAAAATTTTATACTACCTTAGCTGACTGACATAATTGGGATCCTGTGTTCTCTGTATGAAAATGTATTTCTTCACATCACTGAAGCTGCAAGAAGTGGGCGAGTAACGTATAACACCTTTGTGCTCAAAGGAAGAAACAACAGACTGGGATTTGAGTTGGCACTTTTAAAGTTGGCTACTTCCTCCAACACTGCATTAATTGAACAGAAAACCAAGATGAATTGAGAGACCAGTAAATCCTTTTTCACTGACACGATTCCACCAACTACTGTTAGAATATGATAATCTGGGAAGGTGGCATTTTCCTTACAATTATTGCAAAAGACATAGATGCTAATTGTTCCTGTAAATAAGGGAAGCTGTTATGGTTGTAAGGCAATATGACTTTTAAGTAGTTGAAATGTTTAAAATATAATCAAATGTCAGTAACCATGCTTTTACGTTTTATTTCTACTGTATGTCATTATGAAAGACATAGAAATTTGGAGTTGAAAATCTACAGATCTGATAAGGACATAAAGCCTTAACTTCAGGTTAATCTTAATCCACAGGTCTATAAAGAACATTAGATCATAAAAATCCCTTATGGTTTTAAGCACCTACAAAGACTGATTCCTCCTAGGAAGGAATCTATAAGTGTAGCACTCTGGTTATTAATGAGCAGGTGTCAGTTTTGTTTGATTTTGAGAAAAGTTATTCATGTTATGTCATGAGCATCATACTCAAAGTATTAAAGATGGGTAATTTTGCCTTGTTCAGTTTTGTTGTATGCCTTTAATATCAAGCTTGATCATTACCCTCTTTGTGTTGGAATTTCTACTTTGTCTAGTTTATACTTATAAAAGTATCAGTTTTTGTCTTGTATTGCAGCATACTAACCCATCTGTGTTCCTCTACCGACAGTACTGCAAGAACAACCCCATGGGGTACATCAGCAATTATCACTTCACATCCAAGTTCAGGTGTGGACCACAGTTCAACAGTATGCAAGAGCTGCTGACCTGAACAATCTGATCCATCATTATTGCCAATGTAAAGAATAATTAATGAAAATAACAAGCTAAGAATAATGGCTAAGACCATGATGCCTTGAAGAACAGCTGTGTCAGGCTAAAGAACTGAGAGGACCATCAGGACACAAGACAGTTATAATTTTGGAAATACCAGATACGAGTGAGAGTCTGCAGTTCATTATTCTTGATATTTTATTCAGGAAGATTTACACTTGTGAAGGCCACAGATTTGAAAAATGAAATATATGAAGAAGATTCAAAGGACACAAATTACAAAATGAAAACAAAGTTAGTGTCTAATTTTATAGGGAAAAATTAACCAAGTATAATGAAAGTAAATAGCAGAAAGTTTTTTTTCTTCTTGTTAAATCTTAAAATGTAGAAGATTTCAACTTCTATAAAGCTTTGTGCTTATTGTGTCAACATTGATACGAAAAACCTCCAGACCTGAGCAGTTTAGATTTTGAAAATTAGGCTTTCACAAATAGTGATGAATACACACTATGTTATTGTCTGCATAAAACGTTGGGTTTGTGAATCTCTTAATCAAGCTGTGAAATTATTTCTTTAAAAAGGTGGAATGAAAATAAAGAGTGTAAAGGTTTTGCCTAATCAAACTTCTTGTTATTTTAGCTATACCTTGCTCTTTTTCTATTTAGTGTGCTAACATAAATTATGCCATATCTTGACAACTAATTTAGTACCTGGAATCATTCTGCCGTAGTCCTAGGCTGATACATAAGGCTGAAAGAGGGAAATAGCCTTCCCTCTGTCTCCCCCTCTCCACCCCCAATTATGTCAAAATAAAATGAAACACTAGGACTATATCTTCCAAGATATCTGTTAGGAGAGGACAGAAGTATGTATTTTCTTTTTTTGTACATTTTTCTCAGCTCTTGCACTGGTCTGCCTATACCCAGAAGCACAAAATTTGATTATCGTGATTTGATCATGCATAAAATACATTTTATATCAAAACCGGAATTATCCAATCCTATTAAAATTATTTTGTGACAACATATTCGTGTCAGTTACTGACTCCTTCTAGCAGAGAATTCCACAGGTTATGATTAGATGCTGCATATTTTTCCCTTCTTCCTAATTACAAAAAAAATATGCCTACTGTTATTTACTGGTTTCCTTGCATTGATACAAAATTTCTTAGTTCAGCAAACACAAGAGGGCACACAGAACTGCAAGCTACACGCTGACCACCTCTAGATGGCTAGAGTATTTGCTATTTTTGCTATATTTGCTATATTTGCTCAATCCTATATTTGCTAAAGGTACGTCACTGACCTTTGTCAGTGTTACCAATGTAGAGGCCAATCATCAGGCGTTTTTTTCACTGGGCAGAGTCCACCATTGATTCAGCACTGTTAAGAACAAGGGTTTTAATTTGATTCTACAACACATGCAGTAAAATCTATACAATGGTCTATTTATAAATAAAATAACACTTAGGTTCTTGCCATAATTCTTTTGATGCGTATATATATAATAAGATCTTGAAAACTAATTATAGTTATAACTAATGATGTAAAGCAAACACAAAGATCTCAAAGTTAATCACACATAGAAAAGGAAGATACTTACTTCTGTTTACCTCTGTAAAGACACTTCCGCTTAATTTTTTTAATTAAGTTTCAGTTCTAATTTCTATCAGAATATCTCATTTTAAAGTAAGTATACCACCATCAAATATGATAAAAAAATATGATGTATCGAACTATCACAATTTAAAATTCCACCAGTGGCACAAATGGGCTGTAGACAGCAGAACATGAGTATTATTTTGAGATCTCCAGTTAACTGGAAAATGACAAGTTACACTCTGCAACAACCATGATTAATTGGCAAATTCTCTTCCTATTGAGTGTACAACTGACTTGAACATGACCCTGTCCAATCCGGTTCTACCTTTGTAATGCTTTTATTTTTGCAGTATTCATGCCTTTGAACATATTCCATTCCATGGACCATGTGTCAGTTGTAGATATTTTTCCTTTCATAATAATAAAAAAACTCTCTGAAGTTAAAGTTTGCATTAATCATTCCAGTCATTCTAGTTCCATTTCAATGACAGCCTAGAACCCATTGCAAAGCTAACCCAGGGAGCCATGCAGACCCTAGAATTCACAAACGAAACCCTACTTAGGTAGACTGCTATCGCTCTCTTCAGTGTTATAATGATTTATGTAGCAAATTCTACTAAAAATTGTTTTAAAAGGAACAATTATGTGAGAAATACAGATTCATGCATTATATCATAGAATCATAGCATCACAGAATCATAGAGTCATGGAATGGCTAGAGTTGGAAGGGACCTTAAAGATCATCAAGTTCCAACCATCCTGCCATGGACAGGGACACCTCCCACTAGACCAGGTTGCTCAAAGCCCCATCCAACCTGGCCTTGAACCCCTCCAGGGATGAGGCAGCCACAGCTTCTCTGGGC
>JAOXNO010000041.1:20067284-20077619 GCA_028565335.1 Limnodromus scolopaceus | reverse complement strand
AGTACTAATGTATCTCCTTTCCCAACCGACATGCCCCTGCAACCCCCAACTGCCAGGTGGGCAGAATTCCCCTCCATTGTTTATGGGTCGTTAGGACTTGATCACAGGCCTTCCCTTGCCAGTGTTCCTGCTTCTTCTATTCCTTCTTCTGGTCTCCGCTTCTTCCACAATCCTGTTCACCCACATCTCCCTTCTTTCATTTTAAAACTGTTACCCCATGTCCTGTCACTCCACTCCCTCATAAAGAGTGCCTCCCCATCTTTCCGGTAGCCCCCTTTGGGTACTGGAAGGCTGCTATAAGGTCTCCCCAGAACCTCCTCTTCTCCAGGATGAACAATCCCAACTTTCTCATCCTGTCCTCACAGCAGAGGTGCTCCAGCCCTCAGGTCATCTTTGTGGCTGTAAATCAAGTGCACTTTGGTTCAGCAGAGACCACATGACTATCAGGAACCTAAAAGAAATAAAAACCACTACTGGTCCAGATAACTTACTCATCTAGGAAGCAGGATTTTGTTTGTTTGGATTTTGTTTGTTTAAATAACAATTCATTTTTCTTGGATCGAATCAAACTTTGCCAGTACTGATTACCTGCACTCCATTTGTTTTTTTTTTTTCCTTCTAATTGAGTGGAAGTTTCATGTTCAAAAGAATCTGAGGACTGAAGTCAGGCAAGCATATGTGATTTTTCATACAAATTTAGCCACAATTTAGCCAAAATTCACTCAAAGCAAGTTGTAGGTCAAGACTCAGACTCAGTTTAGTTCTCATGCTCCCAGAGAAACATCCAAATGATCAAAATATAGATATTAGGTCTCTTTACCAAGACAAGCCACAGTTTTCATGAATACATCTGGTGTTCTTTGTCTACCACTCCTACCTATTAAGCAGAGAAATCAGGAATGAGAATACCACTGCTTGTGAATTAAGTGAAGCATAACTATTTAACATCTCTGTAAATTACTGTTTATCTGGCTTCAAATTCAAGAATTATAAAGAAAAATTCGTGCTGCTAGAAGATTTTTCTATGAGATTGAATTGTGGACTTTAACTTGATCAGCAAGAAAATCACAACCTCATCCTTCCCTTTAAGATTTGAGTTGGGCTAGCTCTCCACAGGTCCCAATCTGTGTTTGTTTCCTTCTAGACGATGGCTTTTGTTGTCCCGCCTTTTAGTATGAATCCAGCTTTTAGTTTGAGATGGGAAAATTTGAGGAAAATTATCAATGGAGTGTACCATGCATGGGACATACAAGGTCATCTGTAGAACTAACTTGATTAAGAATATTTTATTTTTAAAGTATGCTAACCTTTGCATATTATGTTGTTTATCCATGATAGAGGTCACAATATTGGTTTCTTGGGAAATTTGTTGCTGAACTCTTGATTTCCCAATGATGTGAATTTGTTTATGTTTTTCAGCTTATGTATTTTTTGTGTTGAAGTTTTGAAACACAAAGTGTCAAGGAACTCTCTAAGTGTAACTGAGGGACAGTGCAGTCAGCCTCCACAAAATGATATACGAAATAGTTCTTAGATTATAATGGAAACGGTTTCTTTCTTGCCTAAAGTATTATTATGTTGGCAGTATTGCCCACTTGGAAGATGTAACACAATGTATCAGCAAACAGATGTCATCGTAAAGGGCATTTCAGTACACTCCATAATTACTCCTTTGGACAAACCATGTTTCTCTTAAAAGCCTACCTTATTTATCTCAGAGGTTATGCTAATGGCTGCCTAATAATATTAAAGGTTTCCTCCTTGATATGGTGGACGTTATCATGAATTAATACCTCTGGACAGGGGGCTGCATACTGCATCTGTCCTTCCATCTGTGATGTTTACCAGGATTTCTAAGTATAATAGTATGGCTTCTCTTAATTCTTGCTCAAAACAACTAGAGAAGCACTTTCATATCCTTAAGACCCTGTTACCTGCATTTTGGGAACTATGAAAAACAAATAACATAAATTAGGTAAGTGATACTTATAATTAAGGAAAAAAAAAAAAGTGGCTTGAAACTGCTACCTTGCCATCTGTCTATATTATTGAATAAATAAATCCAGGTCATAAGAATGAATAATGCTCAGAATGTACATCAATAACTTGAGAGTACTCAGAAACTAGCGCTCCTCAACAAAGCAGAAAGACACAATACTGACGTAATTTCACTGTTCATGATGAAATGCCAAAAAAGAGGTGTGAGGAAATGCAACCCAGGATCCAAGAAGTCATTCCCTTCAAAAACACAGTGACAGATCACAAGACCCAGACTGTTCTGCTCAGTACTGTAAACAAAACACATGTCAAAAAATTGGCAAGAAAAAAAAGTTATGAAGATCTGTCTTTCACAAGCAAGTCTGTCTGCTTGAGGCTAATCAAAGACCATTACAAGGTAATCTAGCTTCTTGTGTCATCCCATGTAATAAAAATATATTAATCATTGTATGGAAGGTGTCAATATTAAGTTTATCCCTACTGAACTACCACTTAGCAGATGTTGCATCTAAACAGCATTCATGGATCTTTAAAATAAAATCCATGAAATGTGCTGCCTCAGTGATATCACTAGCTGGATGTATGATTTTTTGATCACTGACTATAAGAAATACAATCACTTATAATGATTTTTTTTCCCTTCAAAATGGAGATGATCCCTGAGTTGGAAATTAGGCTGGAAATCCAATACCGCTTTCGAGAAAGATTACAAAGAGCAAATATACCAAGATGGGAAATGTCTATTTTTATCACATTTTTTTTTAGAAGCTGCCCACCTAAGTATCACATGTGGGGAAGAGGTAAGAACTTCAGCAGCTGACATACTAAGACGAGAGTCTCATCTCTATTAGTGACCTGTAACAGTTGTTTAGGAAAAACAGTCTAAAAAGCAGGTTATAAGTACCATGTCAGCTCTTAGCATATGTGTGGTTTAAGTAACTCTTAGGTTTGGTTTTGGGTTTTTTTTTTTTGCATATATTTGTCTAAACTCTCTCTGACACCACTTGTAATGCACTTTGCAACATATTGTACCTGTGAGTACTAAAATTTTTTTTTATTATTATTTTTAAAATCGAACTTGCTACCTTCTAATGGGGCATCCTTAAAAAAAAAACAATAGTAATCATTATATATATATATATATATAACTTTAAAATTTTATTATATCTCCTATCCTGTGTACCTGTGTACAGAGTTTCTCACTGTAAAAAAAGCAGCCTCATACCTCTAATTATTTGTGGTATTTTTCATCTTTTCTTGTTCTATTATATCCTATATTGTGACGGGATTAACAACATTTTTAAAGACTGTCATACTAATGTTTCCCTGCTCTGTTTGCTTCGTCTCTTCCAAATGGTTCCTAATTTTTTATTTACCTTTTTTACTGTTCCCACAGACTGAGCCCACTGTTTGAAAGAACTACTCACAGTGATTCCAAGATCTTTCTCTTAAATGGTAATACCTAAATTTAGCTCGTATCACTGTCAAAGCTATTTTTCTGATACACATTATTTTAAAAGAATTAGGAAATTATTATCAGAAAATTTTCCGTTATGGGACCATTTCAGTTGGGACTTGCCTTGAAAGTAGACTTTGCTCTCCCAGTTAATAACATCCTCCTCCTTTTCTTTGAAAAGGAAACTACAGCAGCAGGATGAGTGCCTGGATCTAGAGCAGCTTATAATGTTACAAGTCAGATGTATAGCCATTGAGCTGTAGAGACTGGGATAGTCAAAATTAGATATAACAGAAAAGCGGGACATTCCAGGAGGAAAAGAATCAGAACAGAAAGGAAAAGAACCCAAAAGCTGGAATGGCAAAAAAGAAATATAGTGGAGAGGGAGGAAAAAAACCACAGCATTTCTGGTGAAAGTGTATTTTTGAATTGCTTAATGGATGATATACTTGGACAATACTTTTCGTCCCACTTTATTTACTCTCTTTTTTTTTTTTCCACATTCTCTTTTTGGTTCTCTGAAAGCATTTTTGAGGGAAATTTAAATAAGTTATTAATACTTATTATAGTTATTACTATAATAACTTATTAAATAACTTATTATTTAATAAACTTATTAAATAAGTTATTATTGTCAAGTTGCCTGTATTGAGCGTTTCAGGAAAAGTTAAAGGAAGGTAGTTTGATCTTTCTTTATAAACAGTGTTCCACATACTTCCTGAAGCACCATTACCACCTAGATATCATCAATAATCTTATTTTAAGATTATTATTTCTGGATGTTCTTGGTACCCAAACAAGAACTTCTGGTTAAACAGTATGTTGCCTTATATTAAAAAAAAAAGCCCCAAACACAGATATATTTTTAAAATAAAAACTGTAGCATCTATGCCAGTAGTATGTTCACATACTAAGAACAAGAAGGAAAGTAAGTACCTCATAAAGAGTTTATGGGGTTTTTTTGCTTAATTGTATCAAAAGAAGAAAGTAAAAGTAAAATAGGTGACTTATTTAGGACTGTTTTTAAAAAATAAAGGAAATCCAAAATAAAAGAAGGTTTCCATAGTTTGAACCCTTCCGTGATATAAAAGTTATTTATTCAACTTCTGTGTCTGGTGTAACTGAAAATATTCAGAAACAGCATCCTAGTGACCCTCTCTCCCAATAAAAAGATGCTATCATTGGGATTTATTCCATGTTGGAGATAACTTTACTTATTTTTTAAAATGTAGTTGTACAAAACAAATTTATCTGTTATTAATCAAAGAGGGCTTTTTTCAAGCTGCTTTCACCGAATTTAAAGCAAGTTATATCAGTTACAAATTATTTGATGCATATATTAGAACAGAAATATGTAAATGCAGCTGTTAAAATATGAGCCTTTTCTTTTTAACAGTATCACTGAGGATAAGGGTAGAATTCCCATTCACAGATGAAAATGGATTAACCTTATACCCTTTGACTGTCCACTGAGATCTCCGTATCAGACAGGAGGACTGCTAAATTCAAACAATCTTGTGAGTCACTTCACAGTTGAATAGTTAAAGTAGAAATAATTAAAATCTTGCTGAACAAATAATTTTCTGCTATGAAGCACAGGACAGTTTAGTGGTATCACAGGATACTCAGTCATTCTGTGGCAAGAAAGGGAAATTATGTAAGCTTCATTTATAAAATGATCTATGTATGGGACCAAAATTAATTTTACAGTACCTAACTTCACAAAATATAGCCAGGTTATTTCCAAAGATTGGAATAAGTGCTGAGTAAGACTTTTGTTAGTTTATACTTTAGCAATATTGCCACAAAACAGATTATTCATAAATAAATAAAAACTGCATCATAGAAACACACAAAATACCCATGAGCAAAAATTGCTCTTAGCAATTGAGAGTCTCCATTATGTTCTTCACTGGAGTAAATTTTCAAAAGTGAATTTAGGCAAAATATTTTCTCTTGGTTTGTTGCATAGATAAACTGGACGGTGTTTTGCATATCATATTTTCGAATCAATAAATGTGCTTGCACTAAACTGTCAGAAAATTAATCTCTTTTTTTTTTTTTTTAAATTTTCTGCTATGTCCTTCCTATTTCCCTAGTTTCAAATCCGCAGATTAGAAAGGTTACATCTTAGCTGAGCTAACTCTGGTAATGATTATTTGAAGTGTTTTGTAGTGGTTTGTGGAGGTCATTATAGATTATTGAAGCAATATAAGGACGCTGAGAAAATACTGCATTTTTACCACAAATGGTAATTGGATAATACATTTTGTAATACTAAAATAAGAATCCTGCAAACATTACCTTCTTAGAACAACTGTTATGTATAATATTGGTATAATCATATGGAACTATATAAACATATCATGACATTATCATGACATCATCAAATATCTTTTCCATCTTCTGATGTGCCTGAATAATTCTTATAACTCTCAAAATTTTTTCAACTCTTTTGGGGTAGGGTCTATTTCAGTATCGTTCCCCTTAAGCTTAAGTACTTCTAGTCCACCTTCACCTTATCATAGCATAAATTTTACAGATTTCATTTAGCTGTTGTTAGGACTAGGCAGGATTAGACTTGTAGGATCAGCGCATCCATTTCTATTTATGTGGCAGAAAGATGGTCCTGATCAGCCAGTTTGTAAAATATTCAAACTTGTATGCTCTGGATGTTACATATTAGCTACTGTGACCATGCCTACTTTGATTCTGCCCTTCTGCAAATTTCTAGCTTCAAATAATGAAAAAGATCTAGAACTTGTTTTAATTTCAGCTCTTGTATTTAACTGATATTCCCCAATCATAATAACATATGACTGATGTGTTGAAATGAGGCAACACAATAGCAGGTTTTCTTATAGAAACACACATTGCCAGAGAATATCAATGTCTTGCTAACTACAGGGATACTGTAAATAGAGTCTGCCTGGAACAACTGCTATGTATAAAATTAGCATAGTTTAGAATTCACATACAGATACAGAGGCATAAGTCTATTTATTTGTTCCGAATTCCTTCTTAAAGGGGTATGTTTCCTTCAAAACTGAGCAACAACTAACAGGTGATGGCCTGGCCACATTTTACTCATCTTTTGGCTTTATGAACTGTTTGATGTCCAAGAGGAATCAGAACCTCCAACATTTAAGACAAACAGGAGCATATCCAGGTCTCTGCTGTCATTCATAACTGCAATACTAGTAAAAGAGCTCTTCAGTCTGAAGAATTTAAAAGCTGGGAATAAGACACACGTAAAAACCTTCATTTACAAAAAGGGTATATACAAATTCTCTTTCTCTCAGAAGGTAAAACAGGGCACAAAATACCATAGAAACATGGAGTGGTTTAGGTTTGAAGGGACCTTAAAGATCACTGAGTTCCAACTCCCCTGCCCTGGGCAGGAACACCTCCCACCAGACCAGGCTGCTCAAAGCACCGTCCAGCCTGACCTTGAACCCCTCCAGGGATGGGGCAGCCACAGCTTCTCTGGGCAGCCTGGGCCAGTGTCTCACTACTCAAAAAGTGAAAAATTTCTTCCGAATATCTAATCTAAATCTACCCTCTTCCAGTTTGAAGCCGTTATCCCTCATCCTATCACTACATGGCCTTGTAAAAAGTCCCTCTCCAGCTGTCTTGCTCCAGCCCATCAGGTACTGGAAGGCTGCTATAATGTCTCCCTGGAACTTTCTCTTCTCCAAGCTGAACAATCCCAACTCTCTCAGCCTGTCTTCATAGCAGAGGTGCTTCTGCACTCTGATCATCTCATGACCTTCCTCTGGACCCAGTCCAACAGGTTCATGTCCTTTGTGGAGCATATTTGCTACCGCTCTTCTACCTGATACATGCAATATGTAGCCTGTCTGTCTACACAGAAAGGTAGAAAAACAAGAAAACGCTACAAGAAAATTCCTCACTCAGGTTTTCTTTTACTCAATACTGGATGTCCTCCATACTGAAAGACATAGAGGGAACATCTGTCCTTCACAGAAAAGGACGTTTCAAATTATTTCTTCAGAAAATTACATGACCCTCTTTTTTTTTTCTACATTAAGAAAGACTCTTGGTTTTATTTATATCTTGTAGATCTCTTAGAATCTCCATAAAGTGCTATCAGCACCCTCTATAAGAAAACTGGGATATAAGAAAACTTCCTCTCTGACATGAAGGCTACAAGGGATCTTCTGAATGTACTGATTCCCAGCTAAGAGGCTGAGAAGAGAATGAAAAGTACTGCCTACATGCTTAGGTACTGTCTGCATTGCTCAGGTATTTCAATTCTCCTTGGATATTTGGAGCACACAATACTAGATTAAAAGAAATGAGTTGAAAAATGCATAGAGACAAAAAACTCTTTTTCCAAAAGGGAATTATATTCATGGAATTTCCCACATACTTTTGAGGTGTGCTCTCCTCCCCAGAAAATATAGTAGAAGGCACATGAAATTTATAGCTAATGTTCTTTGTCAGATAAAAGTCTCAGTATACATCAGTGTCCCATTCGGAATTGTTACACTAGTGAAGGCAAAATGGATGAATAGTTGGAAAAAAAAAAGAAATATAAAGCATCACATTTTCCTTTTATAGACTCTTCCATTAATCAGTGATTAGTACTTCCTTAACTGGGATTGCATCCAAATTGCTCTGTTTTGTAACTACAAATATTCTTGTATTCAATATCTTTGTCTAAGACTTCTTTGTGTCTGTTTGTACTTTGGGACTCCAAAGAAGCCCATAGCAATGAGTTTCTAAGGCAGAAACAAACAAAACCATATTTGTTTGGTTTTTTTTCTTTAAACTTTAGGACATTACTGAGTAATTTATATTTCTTGCAATATGAAAGTAAATCCTTTATTTACCTCCTTCATATTATTCATTGTAAGGATTTCTATCATATCTCCCCTATATTATGTATTTTCCAGGAAGAAGAAACCTAGTCCACTTTGTCTTCATCCCTTCCATTCTTCTTTATAGGTTTTCTAGTTCTACTGCACCTTCCTAGGAACACACCTAAGATTATATTGTATAGGTGTTTATGTGGTAAGGTGGATCTTGACAAGCTATTATGGGAATTCTTAAAATTTCTAATCTCTTCCATTCTCCACTCTTAACAAGGGTAACAAAGAACTCTCCATTCTATTTTTTTGTTGTTATTTTTAACATTCTCTCTACCATTTTAATTTATTTTTTTTTGCACCAGCATAGAGATCTGTAAAATTGCAACCAGTGATGCACTGATTCTGAAACTGCACAGTATATTACTTTCTTGAAAAAAATGTATTTTCAGGGTTATTTCTGTCTTCCAAGAAGCATTCTGTCTCCCTCATTCAGCAACTTTGGTCTGAAAGACTAGAATAGTTCCAGTTTCTGTTTGATCAAAGGAAATGAACATTATCAGGCAGGAAAAATGCCAAGTCTCCCTCTCCAAAAAATGAATAAGAATTCAAGTTGTTTGTGTTTATGATAGAGCAAACTATTAAAGGCATATTTTATAATTCATTTTCTAAAGAATTGGTGTTTTCAACCTATGACAAATCTAGTCAGATTTCTTTCACCTTACATACTTTTCACTGACTTATTTTTAGAATTACTTATGAAAAGCAAATTCTATTTTAAAACTATTTTTCTTAGGTTAAAAGTAAAGTATTTTCTGCAAAGATTTTAAAAAAATCATTCTAGGTTAAATTTAATGTGTTTTTTCACTTCATCTAAGGGAGTAACGCCATTGTTATTTTTTGTTATTCCTTTGTAATACATGCAAAAGAAAAGAAAGAGCAGAAGGGGTTTGCAGGATGACTTTCTGGGTAGAAGAATGGTTATAATTCATTTTAACATGGGGCTTGTATAGATTTTTCAAGAAATGAGCTAATAGTGGGGAAATGCACTGAACATAGCAGGTAACCAAGGCAAACAATAAATCACTAACTTTATCTTTAAAAATTAGTTAGGTTGCCTCAGAAACCATTATAAACATGGTTTCTCTCTTCTTCTGGACAGTTCCTAATATATCAGTTTGTAATCAGACAAATCAGTTCGTTGATCAGACTGATCAGCCAGCCAACAGGGAGGCAAGAAAATTATGCCATTCTATTATTTATATATAGGGGACTATGTAAACATGGAAAATATCATATGGTTTTATTAGTATTACCCATTTTTCTTATTGTAACGTTACAAAGCACTAGAGATCTAAAAAAAGCTACTTCCCTATCACCAGGAGCTGATTATTAAGCACACAGCACTGTCTTACATTTCCTTTCCTAAGCTAACACAATATTCCATGTTGTAACGCTTTATTATTTCAGACCCAGAAGGAGTTCCCATGCCTTTTCATGATACAAAATCATAAACCATGGAAATGGTGATGAAATTCTCCAAGCAGTCTGGCCCTGCCATTTCCTTCTTTGGTTACTTGCAGTTTCAATATTTAATCCTTAGCGAAAGTATTCAGTCTTTGCCCACTTAAAAAACACAACAACAACTCAGACTTTAAGAACACACTCATAATTTGATCTTCAATTGAGACCTTCTATAAGGAATGCAAAGCAAAAGCAGGTCCCTCCCCTCAAGAACTTAAAAAAAGAACTAAGGAACAGGAAAACAAATACTAAATAGCATAATAGAATAAGAAAAATACTTTCTGTTTTGTTTTCGGTTTTGTTTTGTTGTTGGTTTGGGGGTTTTTTTGTCTGTTTTTGTTTCCGTGCTTTGTTTGCTTGTTTGGGTTTTTTTGGTTGTTGTGGTTTTTTTTTTTTTTTTTAATTTTGTTTTTTTGTTTGTTTGTTTGTTTGTTGTGGTAGAGATACGTATTCCTGGCTAATTCTGCAGTAGGTAAGGATATGAAGCCAGATTTACATCCACTTCTGGTAACACCTCTTGTACTG
>JAOXNO010000041.1:20054682-20066007 GCA_028565335.1 Limnodromus scolopaceus | reverse complement strand
CATCCAGCCTGGCCTTGAACCCCTCCAGGGATGGGGCATCCACAGCTTCTCTGGGCAACCTGGGCCAGTGTCTCACCCCCCTCACTGTAAAGAATTTCTTCCTAGAATCTAATCAAAATCTCCGCTCTCTCAGTTTAAAGCCACTCCCCCTCATTCTATCTCTCCACTCCCTGATCAAGAGTCCTTCCATATGCCATCAGCTCTATCAGGAGATGCTACACACAGCCAGAGCTTGTCACTGCTGATCCCTATGGCTTTTCCTCCTTCCCCAAAACCACCAGAGACTGTCCAGCAAACCAAACTAGTTTTAAATGCACACAGATAATGTGCATGAAAGCACGGCTAGCTGTACACAAAATAGATTAGCAGAAGCAGTTTAAATTTTTATCATGAAACATTCTCAGTATGCTATTATGGAGACTTGTTTTCTGTCAGAACTCTCTTTATGTTCTTTCTTTTTTTTCCCCCCCAGAACCAACTTTTTGTGTTCCTTACTGTCTCCCAGTCCCTAAATTGTGATGTTATGAGTCTCCAAAAGGAGAACTGCCCAAAAATAACTTACATAGAGATAATCTGGCTTGATCTGGAATAGCTATCACTCCTCAGAGATAGACAGTACAGGCTATATGGAAGATTCCTACTCCACATAAAGCCATGTGGGAACCTCAATATCAGTTTAAACCTAAGTCCACAGTAAATCCATTTCCTCAGATGAACTGGGCAGCAAGGCTACCACTCTTTGTGACAAAGAAAGGGAATCTCTTCAATATGGGGACTTGGAGCGCAAAGTGAGCTTGTCCTTCATGAAAAGTCTACCATGTATATAACTGTCACCTGCTACTTATATCCTATGTCTAGTCTTGCTTCCTTCTTAATATTCGTAGGATCTCTTGTCTTCATCCAGTTGTCAGTGACAGCTCTTTTACAAATTAATGGCTACCTTTAAAAGTGAAAACCAGGATTGTTTGGAGGGAAAGGTGTAGTCCTTTCCAGCTCATGGATAAAGAACCAAGAGAAGTCAATCACTCGGTCCCCAGATGAAGAATATATTGCTTCCCTGAAGAGAAAGTTTTAGTTTGGGAATCTTAACAAATTTTACCGTACATCTACAACAGTGTTTTAGCAGTGGAAAACTAAGTAGGAAAAAGAAAATGGTGAAGACTGCTCTGAAATTTTACTTTAAATAGACAGTATCAGCATTTACAATGAATATGAAAAAGGCAGTCTCTGGATGTATTCTGTTTCTACTAGCCATGACACTGGAGGAATCAGTATTAGAATAAAAATTAAGGTTGAGAGAAGGCTGATAGAGTTGGGACACTTTAATGTACTACTTTACTAATAGGTATCTAGGTTTACTCTAAAAAAAATTATCTGTAATAGATGTTTCTACATGGTGCTACACAAAAAATCCCACCATCTTGGTTTCATTGAGGAAGACCTAGGCCAGTATAATGGTCTTAAATGCCCTACTTCTTAATCTCTCTACCTCAAGTCAGAATGACTGAAACCTGGGTATTTCTGCTAGATTTATTTTGTAGTAAAGCAAGAACTGTGTCTTCAGTTTGGTCCATCTGGAATATTTCACAAACAGCAACATCATGTTTAGATGAAAGGGAGAGGAATATTTTTAAATAGGGATACTAACATAAAGAACTTGTTACAGTTTTGGTTATGAACTTTTGTTCAATGGTCCATGACATTTAAAGGTTCTTAAAGCTGTTTGCTCTTCCTGACGCATTCCTGTCTGTGAATATTATCACTTTTCTACAGCAATACCAGTATGACTGCTTTTTCTCTTTGTTGTTTTTTTTTCTTCTTTCTTTTTTCCTGTGGTCACAATTGAATACATTTTAGCTGAACTCTAAGGAATGAAATTATTAAAAGAATCCTGATGTTTTTAGTTATCTGATACCTGCACACAGCTGAATTTTCCAATGGGAATTCAAAAGGATAAAAATTATGTTAATGACTGGTCCAAGAGAAACATTAAGCTCTTATGGTAAAACATTGGAGTAGTCTGAACAAAGGAAAGAGAAGTAGTCTAGTGCAGAATTTGGATCTAAGACTGGCTCCCCACTGAACATCCTATATAGATTTCAGAGGGAAGAGGAACTGCAGCAAGTGTGGTGCGCTACTGTTGCCATTTTACGGTCTGCCATTTCACCTCCTTCAGAACTCCACATCTCCCCCTAACTTTCCCATGGCACACAGCATGCCTTCCACAACTACTGCTGTCATTTGTCAAGGCACCACTGCAGGCTTACAGAAGGCTGAAACAAATACTTCTTGGAGGCATGTGTTTATTCTTATATGGCCTTTAATTATAAGTAATCGTTAGTGGTCATAAATAGTAGCTATATATTTCTAGATGCTTTTACAAGTTCTATTTTATTTGCTTTAAGTGAAAAAGTCACTGTTGCAGCTATCATCTCTGATTACTTTATTATGTGACACTAATAAAATTAAAATGCTTGAGGAATTTTTATATAAATCATGGTTGTATGTAATAATTACATAGGCCAAAAGAATTAGCTAAATGACGTGTTGGATAACTCTGTAGAATCTGAATAAGATTTCAAATTGCAAAGGGAGATCACTAATATGTTAATAATTTTTGTAAGGGTATTTCAGAATTTATGATACACAAATAAATTAGTTGGGTTTTTTAAGAATATGTAGACTTGGCTTGGAACTGAGTAAAAACTGTTACTGTCTGATGCCTATTGGATTTGCTTTTGGGAGAAAAATGTCTTTGAATACCTGATTCATTACAGTAGATTTGAAACTGCTTCCTACCAGAGTAGTATGTTGTGGTCAGAACAATTCCTGGTCGATTCTTCGGCATGTGAGTTCTAGAGCCTTGGGTTCTTCTCAGTCCTACATTATTGCCAACTATACTGTCCCACAGCAGATCGCCGGGTTTAGAAGCACAGGAAGAGAAAAGGGTTCTTAGCCATGGTTATGGTGTCGGGATAGCTGCTTGCTAGAAACAACATATCAAACTTGTAGGCAGTTGTCACAAATTAAAGTAATATATGGCCTGTTCTGATTTATAGTGAAAAATAAACCAACCATTTGTTGGTTTGAAGCTCAGTGGAACCCATATGTAGTCAGTACTATACTGACTGCCTCTGGCGTCTTAAAATATCTACATGTTGGCATTCCTGGAAAATACATTGAAATAGGTAGACTGAGAAGAAAATAAACAATGTGGATGAAATATTCTCCATATCAGCAAGGAAATACATTTAGGGGCAGGAATAATGACGTATTAAAACAAAAGAAAAATTAAAATTAATTGATTAATTTGTTTGATTTTGTGTCTTTCATTAAGCTATTTCCTTATCTTGCATATATATTCATAAACCCACAAATTTTAGCATAAATGATTATGAAATCTAATAATGAAAGAAGAACATGTTCTTCATCTTTGCTTCTCTCCTTCCATCTCTGCTTTCCCATTTCATGAAGCTTTAAGCTGCATAACCTCTTGTCCTGTATGATTTCCTAATTAAAGACCCAGTAAAGGAGAAGAGCAAATAATTCAACTAGCTTATTTTTAGAGAATTATGATGGAAACTTGTACTTCTGCTAGTGATGTACCCTCTGTAGATAAAGACATAAGTCAGTTTCCAAGGCTGTCAACACTTTTCCTGAGTGCTAAATTCATTTTTAGCATACTGTTAAATTATGAAATACTCATTTAAAAAGGAAATATGCCTCCTGTGTTTTGGATAATTATTGTAACTATCTATTTCACATAGACTAGTGGGGAAAAAAGGTGACTATAAGCAATTGATAGGGGGTGAACTTTCAGGAGAGAACTTTATTGTTCATAAGTAATTAAGTAGTTTATCGAGTATTATTATTATTATGTAAGGACACAGTGTCAGTACCAATGTCAAATTACAAACCTAACTTTGTGACTGTTGTTTCTACTTTCATGATAGAAGGAATAATCATTCAGCTTGAGGGGAACAAGAAGGGATTATGAAGGACTAGGGTTTTAAAACAAATGTAGTTCATAGATGTGGAAGAAGGGAGAACTAGAATTCACCTGCTCAGAGGAGGTTCTGGCTCTCTTCATACCTGGTGCCCAGCAAAGATAATCAGGAACTACTTTGAAACATACATAACACTGAATAGATCCAGCTAAATTCAGTCAGTTTCCAGTGACTGCCAGGGCCGTGAGTCCATCCTCGCTCTCCTGAAGGTTTGGCTACTGAGACTCAGAGGGCCAGCTGAGAGTGCAGCTGGTGGTCCTGGGAAGGCACTTCTGCAGAAACATCCGCCAGGGCTGACCCTCCTACTCTGGGAGCTGCTTTATATGGAGGTCCTCACCCTGCCCTTTCCCTCTCCCAGTGATGGATCCCACTGGCACAGACCCTGATACAGATCTGCAGACAAGTGCTTACTATGTAAAGAAGGAAAAGAAGAATATTTTCTTAGAATAAAAGATTTTTCTGAAACAAAGGCTCAGTTTTTCAACAAGGTATTACAGAAGAGCCAGCAAATGAATACCATATGCATTTAATCAAAGCCTAGAGACAGTTCACAGCAGAATTTTAGGCACTGAAGTCATAATTCTGAGCTGCGAGGTGGCACAACTATCTGTCTTGTTACTTCCATGTCTCCCTTTCTTGTCTTGAGATCATCACTTTTGTGTTAATTAATGATCAACTAGGAATGAAGAAAATTAATATCTAGACCTTCTGATACAGGAAAAAGAAGAAAGAACACGTCTACTTTTTTCTAAATTTTCTGGATAAGGCAAAAGAGAGAAAGAATGGAATACCCAAGGACTCCCTCACACACACACACAAAAAAAAAAAAAGAGAAAAAAAGAAAAAGGAATTATTCTGCAGTTCTGCTAGCTATAAAAATCAGTCTGTTACAGTGAATTTAGGCAACACTTCATTTCCCAAAACAAATTCTCAAAGGATTTTACATATATAAAAGCACAGAACCATAAAAAGGTTAAGATATTGGAAGGGACCATGCAAGATAACCTAGTCCAACCCTCCTGCCGTGGGCAGGAACATCTTTCACTAGATCAGGTTGCTCAAAGCCCTGTTGAACTTGACTTCGAACACTCCCAGTGATGAGACATCCACAACTTCTCTGAACAACCTCTTGTTGTTCAAAATTCTTCCTTTTATCCAATCTAAATATACCCTTTTTCAGTTAAGTGTAAATTGATTTAAATTAATTTAAAATACCTGAAGGAGTTGCTGCAGCCATCCTAGAAAGGGCACTTGCAGTTTTGAACACAAGTGGCCATGACACTGCAAAGTACTGAAAAGAATACAATTAACTTTTCTGTAGCACCAAGAAATAAACAAGTAAACTTTACTGAATATTTATCAGATAAAAAGGTATCAGAATTTCAGATACAAGTCCCAAACAGCAGCACAATCTCACTCAGCAACCTTCTGAGGCTACGATTTTTTTGTTCCTTAGGATTTGAAGTTTTTTGATATAGGTGTTTATTTATTCCTTTGGAATTTTTCAGTTAGCCCAGCTCTGGTTTCAAAACACAGTTTGAAGGACTTTGGTATCTCTTTTTTATTCTCCTAAATACAAAATACAAATATGCAAATCCTTTACCCCTTATTTGTCATTATGATATGAATGTTAATATGCTATTGAAAACAGAGGCTTCCGGCAGTATTTAGAACATTCGTAGCTGTAGGACTTCTTCCTTTCCTATTCCTGACTCTATTATGGCATGTATCTATAAGAATGCAGGGGCTCATGGCTTTCTTAAGTTGGAAATGTAAAACTGATTACGTTGAAATGCCATTTAATCAAATAGAGGTTTTCGTATAGAGAAAAATTGACTTTCTTTTTTCCAGAAGTTTACTCTAGAGCAATGAAGTCTCACTATTAATTGCTGACCTTTCTACATGCCTATTCTGTGTGAAGTAATTCATCAATATCAGAGTTACATTTAGGGATTGCATTTGTACCACTAAACTCAATAATATTTTTGCCATTGGCTTTACTTGTATTGGCTTAACATGATAGGCTTTTTTATTGCTTAATTTTTTTTCCCATTGACTTTATGTGATAGGCATTTTCCTGGACATGAAAGGAGAAATTAGTCACTCCTGCAAATACTAGAAGCAGACACTACTTACTCTTTGTCTGCTTATGTGGAAGTTCATGGGGTGAATGCTTAGGGAACGAGGTATAAATATAACACAAAATAATGAAAAAAAAAAAAGGTAACGAGCTCTAATTGCATTACTGTTAAGATGTAGAAGTGCCAGAGTATGACAGATAGATTTGCTGGGATAATTTGCTGAAAGCAATAGAAAGAACACTCAGAAAATAGTTTGTTCTTAAAAATAAAATTGAATAATTGAACAGTTTCACAGCCATAATGAAAGTGATTTCTAAAACTTCTAAGCTATTGTTATATAACAACCGAGAAGGTTAAAATCATGTAGCATGATTCATGTAATTGCTAATATTACAGCTGAGCTATTTAAGAACAGAAAAGCCACGTGAGAAAGAAAGGAAAAATAACCTTACATTATGCATTGTTCTCCCCCTCACACAGATACACATTTCCTTTGCCTCAGTTCCTGCACAGCTATTATTTGTAAAATCTATACATGGGAGAGCTTGCACTTACTCATGAAAAAAGATCATTTTGTGATTCACTTAGCTGTCCAATATCTCGGCCACACTGTGGTCATGATGGGCAATTTTAATGAAAGATGAGATAGGGACTTCTCGCTGTTCCAAGTTTCACCAGTGCGAAGGTCAGTTCTTCAGGGTAGCAGTGCAGGGACATTAATCATCCCTCATACCTAATAGTGGCCTTATTCTCATATGAGAGCCTGCAGTTCTGTGGACTCTACAACTTGAAGGCTAGCAGAAAGTAGAAAGACAGAAAACAGCTGGCTTAATCTTAGAGTTTCATGTATTAATACATTTCCCGAAAGGCAGCAAGATGAAAAACCAAGGGAAAAAGTCCATACAGTGGGGGTTTTATTATCAAAATTCAAGTGATACAAACATGCCAGCTTTTCTCTATGAAAGAGAGAAATTAGAGTTGAACAACTTCTCATTAATTGATAACAGTGTTGCTATCGTCACGAGGATCTGAGAACAGTAACAGAGGAAAGATTTGTAAAAAGTAGTAATATTTTTCTTTGAATCAGTCTTTTGAATTGCTTCCCCAAATTCTCTTCTTCATAGTAGATTGCTGTGCTGTCCTATTCCTTTCTTAAGCTGTTCTCAGGAACATTTATGTGCATGTTAATGTATTTTCAAATAAAGTCCAATGTATGTCAATAATCAGGAAGACAAAATGCCTCAGAATAAGGTGCATATCTGTTTTGCCATGCCAAAAAGTGCACGATCATTGAAATAATAGGCAGTAACAAATACAGATTCTGTGCTCTCTTAAATGCAGTAGTTACAATCAATAGTCAGAATCTGCTCAAAGGGAATGTAGAAAAATATTCCTCCTTTTACTCTCCTTATAATTTCTATCGCATTACAATGTACATCTTCAGCCTACCTCTAATAGTAGACATTTTCAGTGTGATCAAAAGTCTGGATGATTGTACAATTACAATTTCCTCCTACTGGAAAACCCAGGAGAGGATATTATCTGGCAATTAGTACAGAAAGAACCTTAATGTATATTCACAGGCTCTATTACTCAAATCCCCAAATTGCTGAATTCCTCAAAAAGACTTTACAGCACTAGAATGTGTTCTGCTTTGTAATTAGTCTTTATAAATGTTATTAATAATATTTACTAACTGTTTTTATGAAAAAAAAAAAAAACAACTTTCAAAATTGAATTACCTCTGAATTTATTTAATTTTAAACTGTAGGGTAAAGATTCTTTTCTTTGGCCACAGAGAAGAATTTAGAAATGTAGTTGTCCATGAAAAAGTCATTGCACTTGTTCATGAAGGAGCCTCGTGAAAAATTAATTGGTAAGTGCACCAACAAAATCAAACCTATGTGACTGGTACATTTACAGTAAAACTTAAACATAACCATCATTAAATTATCAAACATGAAACACCTTGTTGATTTTGGTTTGTATTCTTCCTGCAAAAATTAAAAACTTAAAACTTTGTATTTTGGGCTGAATAAAATGCTTTACTTGGAAAAAATTATTTAGAAATATTTAGACAATTGTGCACAGAAAAGTCTTGCTACTCAGTGCTTGAAATAAAAGGCAAAGAAACAATGAGCAAACATCTCAAAACCGCCAGACTGTTATAATGTGAACAAAATCAAACAAATTTAGATAGATATTAATGAAAGTGCAGTTGTAAAAGCATTATATATAAAACATAAGCATGTATTGCATATATAATATTTAATACAAAAAGATATAATATTTATGTGTACCTATATCTCTATATAACTTATTACCCCTTCTAAGTTATCAGGGTAAACAATTGTGAAATTGTAATGAGCTCCATAATTATAGAAGAAGCCCTGAAAGTAGGGGCACAGGATGATACCAGAGGCCCCAGAGATACAAACATAGATGGCTTTAGAGATTTTTGAACACAACAAAAGTAATTCTTATAACAAGGGGATATTCATCGCTCAGCTGTACTAACAAAGTCCTTAGTTATTTATTAGAAAGCTGTACCCTTACAGATGTCGGAAAGAAAAAGGACCTTGTATTAGTGGAAAGCATACTATTGTATATATACACATGTACAATTGACAGGCTGAGAGAACTGGGGTTGTTCAACCTGCAGAAGAGAAGGCTCCAAGGAGACTTTATAATGGCCTTCCAGTATCTGAAGGGTGCCTACAGGAGAAATGGGGAGGGACTCTTTAACAGGGAATGTAGTGATAGGATGAGAGGTAATGGTTTTAAATTAAAAACGAGGAGATTTAGATGACATCTCAGAAAGAAATTTATTGTTGTGAGGGTGGTGAGACCCTGGCCCAGGTTGCCCAGAGAAGCTGTGGCTGTCCCATCCCTGAAGGGGTTCAAGGCCAGGCTGGATGGGGCTTTGAGCAACCTGGTCTAGTGGGAGGTGTCCCTGCTCATGGCAGGGGAGTTGGAACCCAATGATCTTTAAGGGCCCTTCCAACCCGAACCATTCTATGATTCTATATATAACTTGATTTTATTTAGAATTGCTTAACACCATGTAAAAGCTACCTATAACAATAACATAGACCAAGCTGTCTTCAGACTTACTAAATCTGCAACAAAGTCTACTAGTTGGGAAATAGCTTTATTAAAAATTGTATATGCACTGGTATCACTTATACATCTAATTCTTGTGCATTCTCGCAGTCTGGTGGTTGTGTTCTGATATGATATCCTTCCCATGGTGTGTGGTGGTAATTTTGACAGAAGGCAAAAAGAAGAGCTGCACAAGCATGACAAGTCAGATGCTACTTACGCTGAGAGACAGGAGAGTTGAAGCAAAATCACATTTATTAGGTGTGAGCACCCTATTGCTGCACATCAGAGTCATTATTTTTCTTAGCTTACCTCTGAAACTGTTGTGTTTTAACCCCAGCCAGCAACTAAGCACGGCACAGGCACTTGCTCTCTCCTCCCACAGCAGGATGGGGGAGAGTAATAGTGAGGAACAACTTGTGGGTTGAGATAAAGGCAGTTTAATAGGTAAAGCAATACCCATACATGCAAGCAAAGCAAAACAAGTAATTCATCCACTACTTCCCATGGGCAGGAAGGTGTTGAGTATCTCCAGGAAAACTGGGCTCCATCACGCACAATGGTTACTTGGGAAGACAAAAACCATAACTCTGAAAGTCCCTCGCCTGCTCCTTCTTCCCCCAGCTTTATACACTGAGCATGTCATATGGCATGGAACATTCCTTTGGTCAGTTGGGGTCAGCTGTCCTGGCTGTGTCACCTCCCAACTTCTTGTGCCCTCCCCCCCAGCCAACTCACTGATGGGCGGTGTGAGAAGCAGAAAAGGTCTTGACTCTGCGTAAGCTCTGCTCAACGACAACAAAAACATCTCTATATTATCAACATTGTTTCCAGAACAAATCCAAAACACAGACCCATACTAGCTATTGTGAAGAAAATTAATTCTATCCCAGCCAAAACCAACATCTAATGAATATTTTAAGCAGTATATAAATATATATATTATGGAACTATACCTACTTTGGAGAAAGACAATTTGCAAGTCCCTGTAGGTATAGCCAATAAATAATCCTTATGTCATCAGCTATTTTTATTGAGTATTCAAAGTCTATTGAATCAAATGCATTAGGTCCTATTCATCTTTAAAATTTGTGGCATAACTACTCACTTCTCTGGCATTTGAGAGAAATTACCTGAAACAAAAGGCTAGCAAATAACAACAAATTTTGTAACATGCTAAATTTTTCAGTGCGACCTTCATAGTTACATCATATTTGGTTAGGCTGAAATTATTTGGAAAATTCAGCTTAACTCTATCAATAGTTTCACCTGTACTTCAAAGTTCTATTTTTATGGTGAATAAAATGCCTCAAATTGTTTTAAAACCAACTGTTTACCTGAATTCAAATACTGGACCACATAATTAGTGATATGGTCCAGAGTGAATACTGTGGAAAAAGATCATGGCATTCTATATCTAAGCTCCAGATCTCTATTCAGTACCCGTTCTTTACATTAGGTTTGGTCTGTTTTCTATAATGTTTTTTTTTGACTGTGTCAAACATTAATGAGCAAATAAAATTTCAGGATTTCAGTGCCATTTAGAGAGAGCTCTAGCTGTGGAGGCCTTGCGTGGAACACCTATATTAGTCTGAATAACAAATAACTTTGTAAACAGAGTCAAGAACTGTGATCTTAATGTGTTGTTATAATTTGGACTATATTGGCCACTGAGATGAACGACAGAAAAATTTAAACTGAAAATATTAATCTCTGAGTTAAACAAGGTAAAGAACTAATAGCACCCAGATACCCAATAAACACAGCACAGATATTAAAGTTGCCAGACACATAGCCAAAGAAAATTATTCACAACTAACTTGTCTGCAGTTAGTTCATTCAGCTGGTAGGAACAGCTTAATACAAAATATTTGTTAATACCTGTGTATAATAGGAGATGAAATAATGAAGTCTTCCCCAGATACTACAAGGGAAGGAAAAAATCTAAAGGTACCAAATCAGTTGTGTGCTGATTTGTGGTTTGCCCAGTTTTAACAGAAAGCAGGAGTCCTCTATCTCAGGTTTCCCTGGTCTAACTATTAGACTGTAATGCTTTAGCTAATTGTAATGACAATTTTATATATATACATATATATGCTTCACCCAGGAAAGTCCATTGCAATATTATCCACACA
>JAOXNO010000041.1:20039022-20054582 GCA_028565335.1 Limnodromus scolopaceus | reverse complement strand
CTAATTGTAATGACAATTTTATATATATACATATATATGCTTCACCCAGGAAAGTCCATTGCAATATTATCCACACAGCTTAAGTACTTGTATTGCCCAGGGATGCACCGTAATGTAATATGGATAGTGATAAAGACAAAATTATGCATAATTATCTCATTTGTCTTTTTATTTCCAAGAAGAAAGAATACTCGATCAAAGAAAATAAAACTTATGTGAAACATGCTGGAAGTCGTCAACGCGATAAGAGAAAACTTGTGGCATGACGAAGGTTAATGAGATTATACTGTGCCTCTGGTGAATTGGGCATGACCAGAACATATGAAACAGAATTAGTCTTTCCTACTACTAGGTTTCCTGTCACAGCTAAGAGTCATTTAAAAGACATAAACAAATGCTATGTTACAGCTTATGATATGATTGTTCGTAAGCAGAAAACCAGATATATTTCAGATACCCACTATCTATTACACTGCTTTACATGGATGACCTTATATGCCATGGAAGAGAGAGGAGTCTTTCCAGTGGTGTTGATTTCATGGGGGATCATACATTAGCCCCTAAGATTCATAATTCCACAAAAGTACCTTTTGACGAAAAGGTATTTTCTCAGGAATGTAGGCTTTAATGGAGCAACAGTAATTTACAGAGAAGAAATGAATCTTGCAAAACTTCAGTATTCCCAACTGACTAATTTTGGAGGACTTATATTTTAAGTCCTTATTACATGTTCCATTTCAAATATGGACATTTGCCAGTTGAGATCAAGGGAGAGATGTCATCAGTGTATATTTAAAGGAAATTTATCTCATTAAATGCTTCACTTCAACACTCTCTCTGACCTCTGAAAATCCCAGAAGAGTTCTTGTTCAGTGGTGTAGATCAGACCATCAGCATTCAGACTTTACTTAGAAGAACATGGTCAGTATTTTTAAACTGATACAGAATACCCAAACAAAATTCTGACACTATTTTGTTTTCTTTCAGATTTACTATTAAGATTCAGTTCCTGTAAGATATTTAATGATACAGATCTCTTAGAATCATGTTGCATTTTTTCAATAAGCAAATAAATCAGTTTTAAACAACCTGTTCCAGTGTTTCACTGGGTTTAGACTAGACATAAGGAAGAAGTTTTTTACAATGAGGGTGGTGAAACACTGGCCCAGGTTGCCCAGAAAGGTGGCAGATGCCCCATCCCTAGAAACATTCAAGGCCAGGTTGGACGGGATTTGAGCAACCTGGATTTGTTGAAGATGTCCCTGCTCATTGCAGGGGGGTTGGACTAGATGGCCTTTAAATGTTTCTTCCGACACAAACTATTCTATAATTCTATGAGACAGCCTACAATACAGCAGTCGATGATAAAGACTGCCATGGACTTCTGATTTATATGCTTCCGCTATTCTCATCTTGGTGTTTCCTTCCATTCCAGGCAAACCTGAAATTCAGTTCCTTTTCTCCAAAAACTGACACAGGAGATACAATTGACACAGCTGGTTCAACTTCATCATTGCAGGTTTTCAAGACCAAACTGGAAAAATCCCTGAGTAACACGGGCCAGTGTCAGAGTTCACCATGTTTTGAGCAACAGGTTGGACTGGAGACCTCTCAAAGGCCTTTTCAGATTGAATTGTCCTGTGATCCTGTGAAAGAAATGGTACAATGAAACTCTGTGCAAATACCTTAGATTTAATGTGAGCATAGGTGTACCTGTACTGAAGACTGGAGCATATTAGCTTGGATCAATCACCTCAGCACCCTGTAATTACTACCATCCATTAGCTCTTTGTTTGGCCCCTAACATAACGTAGCAATAGAATAAATAGTAACAGTTTTAAACTGAAAGAGGGGAGATTCAGTTGAGATATTAGGAAGAAATTCTTTGCTGTGAGGGTGTTGAGACCCTGGTCCAGGTTGCCCAGAGGAGTTGTGGCTGCCCCATTCCTGGAGCGGTTCAAGGCCAGGTTGGACAGGGCTTTGAGCAACCTGGTCTAGAGGTAGGTGTCCCTTGGTTGGGACTCGATGATTCCTTCCCGAAGGTCCATTCCAACTCAAACCATCCTATGATTCTATACAGAGACTCAATCTACCTCCCTCTTCCACTTCATTTGTTGTCCAGGAGACAGGTCAACACAGAGCTACTTGGAGTATTTCTGCACTGCTGGGCACATACTCGTTTATTTCTCACTCCAGCAAGGACTACTATTTTTCATAAAACTTCCTTATGATATAATTCTGAAGTACTTTTTTTTCAGTTTTTACTCAAGAACGCCTCAAATAAGAAAAAAAAAAGACAGAAGAGTTGCTTTAAGACACAGAAAGGATGGACTAATCTGGAAAAGTGTAATTCTAATTACTTTTACATATTATCCTGTTTATGATCCTTTCTCATCTTATGAAAGAAACTAATTTTTTTTCTATCTTGCCAGATAATTTCTGTCAGTAATTTAGACTGCAAACAACTTGCAGAAAATACTCAATAATCACATTTTGAAAATTATTCTGTTTCAGGTGAAGTAACAGATAACAGTTTTCACAGTGCATAGAAGTGTTCTTTTCATACCATGACTAGGATAATGCTCTGTAATTTCCACCTGTGAAAATTCACTGCAAACAATATTTCATGAACAGTGTATCAAGTTAACTTATACACTATTCTGTCAGGGCTTTTTCCCCACTAATGAACTAAAATATTGAGGTAGATGAACTTCAAAAGATACATTCCAACTATCAGAATAAGCACTTTATTAAATTCTGCTTTGGGAATATATAAAGGATTTTGTGATGCTCAATCCTGGCAGCTGAACTGCAGCTAAAGAATATTGAACTGGGAAATTTGGAAAAGTATTCAAAACGTTACTTTGTGCAACTTACTGAATATGAATTATAAATTTCAATATTAAAATCTGAAGTATAATGAAGCCATGTGGGGTTTTTCTCTGTATGTAAATGCAAATGGAATTTTTTTAATCTTGTGTCTATATTATTAGCATCAACTGTAAACTATTAGTTATTTCAATACTCTGGAATTGTGAAAATGGCTTTGAAATCATTCTTAACTTATCGGGTCCAATGCTACCATCTTCACTGCAGTTCAGAACAGAGTTAAAAACCAGGTGTTATTAAGACAATGAAGAACAATTTTTTACATACCTTTTCAATAGTCTGGAGAAATGTAAATGACAGACTGAATTGTAGCTTGATCACTTAATATATCACCAAAGATATTCAATCTTTTACTTACATTTGAAAAGAAATGGTGAAAAGGAAACAAAAAAAAAATTAAAAAATCCCCCCCTGTACTTTACCACGTATTTCTGACTGTGAGAAGACTTTGAACAGAAGACGAAGATATGGAAATATGTCATGTTTAAAGCTAAAATGAAACGGAGAGATGCATGAATCTGATGTAATCATAGACAGTAGAGATGTGAAATGCAAAATGGCTCTCCAAAATGAAGTTCCATGACTCACAGTACGGTAATTACAATATTTTTTTGCTGAAAGATAACCTTGCTGTTTGTTGAGGTGTGACAGGAGAGCAAGGGGAGAGACATTAAATGAAATTAAATTGCAGTTCTTTGAAATGGCACAATCTCTTGGCCTTAGGTCTTGGCAACCACAGAAGCTGAGAAGGATAACAAGAAACCTGTGTCCAAATAGGGAGTGGGGGGAGCTCATGGGAGGATCAGGTATACAAACTACCACTTGTTTCTCCTCCCCCTGCCTGAGCCCAAAGGTGCTGCTGGCTCTTCATACCTTGCCTTGCCCGTGGTCCAGCAGAACTGCCAGCCCCTGACATCCTTTTGATAAATAGAAAGCAGCTATTGATGTCCCAAGAATGGCCATTAATCTCCTCACCAGATGAAAGTAAATGGAGGATCTGAGTAATGCTCTGTAATTACTGATTCATGCATGCTCTTCCTGAGGATAAAAGAAGGTTCAATTGTTCCAACTTCAAAGATGGATTAGTTTTAATTGATACATCATCTCGCTGAAATTAATAAAACTGTTGTAGCAAAATTTAGTCAAACCTGCTTGTTTAGGAACACTTGGGGACATGAATCTGAATACTTTCTGCTGGGCTGTGTTAATAGAGTGATAGGCTGGATAGTTTAAAAGAGTTTTGGGATGTCGGTTATACTAACTGTAGTGCCTTTTTTTTTCACTTTTTTTTTTTGACTTTTTTTTTCTTCTGCCCTGTGATTTTCATTTCAGGAAGTAGGAGAAATGAGTGTTATGGTCCTAACATTTTCTGTTCAACACTGACAATGCTCTGCTTACTTTTCTAATGATCCACTAAAACATATTTGAGGGATTAATATGAAATGCCTTACACTAGGCTGAAGTTACTGTTACAGAGAAGATTTGATATGTAGTTTGGAAAAGCTCACTGTTTCTATTTCAACTGTCTAATTCTGCATTCTAGCTCAAAATACAAACACAAGTGCACACCATGCTTCATGTACGGGTTTGAACAGTATTTCTCTAGAACACTGCTTTGAATTAGAGATATATATGCAGCAGTAACACTAGGACAGGTTCATGGGCTAAAAACCTGTGGAGAAGTGTTCGTTCAAAATTAATTGCTGAGTGAAAAACATCCTTATTAAAAACAAAATTATTCATAAAAACTTTGATTTTTTTAGAAAGGTTTTCATTTTATAAATAAAAGGACTATTAATAAAACTCAGAAATAAACTTAATTTTTCTAAGAGCCTTATAAGAATTCATTGATTATAAAAATCATAGATACAAGGATACCTTACAAAATATACGACTGCATTGAATACAATAATGATTTTATTACCAAAAAAAGAAAAAAGAAAAAAAATCTGGTTGGCTTCAAGGAGCAAGTACTTCAACCATTATTTTGATTGGCAAGAAACTATAGTAAATGGCTAAAAAACCCAAATAAACCACTGAACTTCAGATTTGAATTTCATCATACAAACAGTGCTTAAGTATTTTTCTAGTAGACTATTATACAGCTTTATTCCAACATGCTGCCTATTACTTTCTGTCTGTATTGTTAACTGCTTAATTTTCTCTCCAATAGGATGAAGCTATCCCAAAATAATTTTGAGACGCCGTGACTCAAGAAGCTGTCCAACAGATGTTTTCATGGAGAATGAGGATAAGAATAATGATAGCAAGAAATTTCCTTAAAAGCTCTAACAAAAATATGCCAGTTCAGTAGGAAATAGGCCTAGAGTAAGGAATGAAATTAAGTTGTAATGAATCAAATTAAAGTATTTTACCCACCCAGTTACTGTCTTCATATAAAATAACAGAAATCTGAACTTTTATATTTTTGGAATATAGGCTGTATTTCCTGTGTTTGTACTGGCTGTATTCACATAAGTTAATCAATACTGTTTTGTCTGTACTTTTTCTGGCATTCAGAAACTGTGTAGGTTTTACCATAGTCTCAGATTTTGATAAACTGAATCAAACATCACTACATATGTGTGTATACATATTCTAACTTACAACTGGTAATTTCTGTATATCTGGTCTGAGTTATATCTATATTTATAGAAGATAATTTGAAAGTGCTTATCACATTCTAAGAGCAGTAGGAACTATTTTAAGTGATCTATGTTCTCAAAACAGTCTTATTACAGTTTTGTACATTTAATGATATGCCAACAACATTATATTAAAAAATGGAAGACCATTCCTGTAGTTGATTCAGTCAATCATTTATGGACACTAAAGGAAAGAGAGGAATAATGAAATAGAACTGGATAAAACTTAACAGAAAAAGCACTCATTTTCTATAACTGTATTGTAACAAAGCCTATTTTTTACCACATGCTAAATATTAATGCTCTCTTTTCTAAGAGATTTAAGTGGATTCCAGGGAGATAGATTGAAAAATCAAATTGGGGAAGAGACATCTCATGGAAATTTCTGCCCCTTCCAAGATTTTTGTGTTTTGTGATGGAAATAAACTTGAACCTTTCCAAATTTGGTAGAAAATATAGAGAAAAAACATTGCAGCCGCAATCACATGTAACAACTGGAAAATAACCCAGTGATTTAAGCACTAGAATGTTGAACTTCTGTTTCTTATACCCCATACAATTTTATACTAACTAAAAATTGTGTGACTCAACAAGTGTTACAGTAACATAGATTAAAGTCTTGTGGGCCACAAGGTCTATTCTATCAGTTGCCTGTTTGGAGTGATCAATTTTTCCCCAGGCCTATACAGGACACAAAAAGAGAAGGGAGAGAGATCATTTGTACTTATTCACCTCAGTCGCTCTGGCGTTGCAGAAACAGTTTTAGGTTCCAAATTATGTAGGGACGCCCAATATTCAGAACCATATAGATATTGAAATGAAACATTTCATACGTGATTTGGCAGAGGCAAGCCTTTACTCCTATATTGTTAATGAAATGAGAAGTAGCTGGTACCTTAATTGTCAGGGTTTAGAGAAAAGGAACTTTTGGACCAAGGTACTTGGCACAGCCTCATCTAGCCTTTTCTGCAAGTTATAAAGGGCTTAGTCCATAAACTGTTCCTAGATTTAGTACCTGGTGTGTCTCATATGTAGACTGTAGTGCAGACCTGACCTGTATTTCTGTCTGGCAGATATTTCATGATCAAAGATCTTGTCCTTATTATATAAATAGAGACTAGCAGAAGTAATAATACCAGTAAAGACAGACTATCACTATGATATCTAAACACTACGGGTGATTTCGTAAAAGCACAGCTACTTCAAGAAGGATTTTTAACATCCTTTATATTTTATATCTCTTGTCCATTGCTTATTGGCAGAGATTTTCTGCTTACATAAAGTATCCTTCCTTCATTCTCTGCCCCTCAATTTATCTCCCCAAGAAGTCTTTCTAAAGGCTTTTCAAGTGAGAGTCATGCAAGACCCTTTAGTACACCATATGAGCGAATTTATTTTTCTTTAGAAACATGTTAGTTTACTCTTTATTCCCCTTTGATTCTGTCTTTCATTTTGTTATACTCAAAGCAGACTATAGAACTTAAATCTTTTAAGTGTTGCTAAATCAAGGCAAGCACCCACATTCAAGATCAATAATGTTACAGGGCGACAGCAAATGTAAAATGCTCAAAGCCTTGTAAATATTTTTAGTCTGTTTCTGAAGATTTGCAAACAGTTGATGGAAAAGCTGGAAGCACTGAAAGGCCATCAGGAAGAGAAAGGGGACTGCCATTAAACAAGACTCTTCAGTCTTTGTGAAAGTGATGAAATAGTTCTGAGTGTCTCAGATAGGAATTTTTTTGTGTTCTTTTAGAACTTTGAGCTCTTGATATTGGAGTAAAGCAAAAAGGGACTGAACATCTGTGCTTGGAGAAAACAAAAGAGTAAAGGAAAGCCATGATAGCACTGAAGTAAAACTTGAGAGATGATAATATAGAGAGTTCTTACTAAAGGCTGACTAAAGATGTCTGATGAAATGACCCCTATGCTAAAAAAAGCATGCTGAGATTAGATAACAGAAGGAAAAGAACCTTTCTAAGCGGGAGAAATTCAGCAAGAGAGTTTCCAGGAAGACATCAGCATGGGGGACGCTCACAAAGAGAAAATGTTGAAGCGAACAGCACAGAGAAAACCAGCTGAAATCCTACCTCTCTGAGACAGTGAAACGGTAGTAAAGAAATCCTCAAGAAGTACGGGAAGTCAATTTCTTTCCCAGGGATCAGCATTAAAGTACAGAACAGACTACTATGAGCGTTGCAAAAATGGAGAGACTTTCCTGATTGACCCATATCATCTTAGATCAAATAATCATGACCTCCATCACTTGCATAAGATAAACCTCTGCATTCTCATAAAATGAAATACAGGACAAAAGCGAACATCTTACAGCCAGTATAGACTCCCTGAATTTTATTTCTCCCCACCTTGTTTGTCTTCCTTAATGTACCTAGAGGTTTCATGCTAATTTTTTCAACCTCAAGGAAATATTCACCTAAAATTGTAACTATAGATAAGGCCCTAGGCATGTTTCTGTGCTATTTCCTTTCAGTCAAGTACTCTAATTATGAGACTTTCACAGCTGATATTGGTTTGGTACAGAAGGTACAGAAGAATTTTGTAACCATAGGAACTGAGTTAAAGGCAAAACATCTGTCTTAACAAAAAACTTTTCTTTTTTAGCTCTGGTTATGTAGAAAGAAACGTTTTCATATATATACTCATGTCCATGTTTTATCATCTGATAAATTTGAAACAGAGGGGAGGGGCAGAAGCACAGGGAAAAATGAAGATACATGTGATACATGCTAGAATTAATTTCAACCGATCTAGAAAACTGAAGTACCAGAAGTCAATCCTGTCATAATATGATTTGTAAAATGAACATTTTACGACACACTCAAGGACTTCTATGTGATCTGAATCCTTATTGTCTTTGTTGTCTTTGCAATATCATGCTGCCAAAACTGTTGAATATTTTTTCCTTTATAATACATGATAAAGAACTCTTTTTTTATTTTATTTTTTATTTTTTTTTTTTAGTTTTTTTTTTAGTTTTTTTTAAGCTCTTATTTGAAATAATGTTAAGATTCTGTGTTACTTTGCTCGAAACTCAACACTCTAGGGTGTAAGTGCCAGGTGAATTACAAAACAAAGCCAAGGTACTCCTTTCCCTTGAAAACATATTTCCACTATTAAGCTGACCTTTAAATGTACCGTTTTGTTAGTAAAACATCATTATATGAAATTAGTCACAGCTTTCTGTTTTTGTGCAAGCAAATCTTGATTGCTTGCCTTCCTGTAAAGCTGCGACTCAGTTTAATAATTCATGCTTCTCTGCTTATCAGCTTTAGAAACCAAAATGGTGCATTCTGCTATAAATCATACCCACTGCTGCATTTCATTTTAATGCGCAGCAGCAAAACACTAACATAATTGGTGCAATCTGTTATTTACAGATATGTTGCGAGACACAGGTGGGAACCTACTTTTTGTGTTGTAAGAGGAAACAAGACCTCCTTCACAATTTGAGTAATGTTCTAGAAATTATAGTGGTGGTAGGACAGGATTCATTTATTCTTACAGTAAACTTTGATTCTTTTATAATGACTCATATAGTGTTTTTCTTCTAAATTCTCAGATGGGACCTTACTCAATTTATATCTCAGGTAGAATGAAGGAATATTACAATAAAACAGTAAGAGAAATGACTTTGTAAAAAGTATGTAATTCCATATTTTTCTCATTTGCTGACTTACTCTACATAGCCAATTTCCTCTGCTTACAAATGAAATTATCAGAAATTTCTTTTTTATTAGCGGTACAAATGCTGTAGTAATACAAGCACACAGAGGAAATCAATGGCAGACTTTTATTCTCAATTTTATTTATAGTGAAAGAATATGAAATAAAATCAAAACCACTCATTGCTACTATACTGTTCAGTCCCACTTGTCTGAATTGCGTGGTGACCAGCAACATTTGCCATAGTTCTGTGAGTAACTACAAGTACAAATGATATGAGACTGAACTTGGAGACAATATATTGAACGTATTTCAGCAATTTCTCACTTGGATCAGAGCTATTTAACTAATATAAAGGTAAAATTATTGTATGGAAGTAGAATTGTTGGAAACTGTTTAGAAGAGCACTCCAGGTAAAATATCTGCAGTTGGTTAAAGGACGAAGACATCACCATATGAATAATTCATAACATAGCAATAAAATGCAACAAATTATTTGATTTTTTAAAAAACACTCTCTGTTTCTACTGAATTGATGGAATACTAGCTGTTTTCAGCAGCCTACATTGTTTTTCTGCGTCGTATTAATGCACTGCAAAAGGATTTTGATCCAACCTAGTACTCCATCAAAATTTCCTGTAATAAAATATTTTTTCTAAGAAGACCGAGACAAAAACTTTAATTTTTAAAATGGTTGCAGTCCACATAGGAACCTTATTAAATGCTAAAGGCAGTGTCTATGGTAAAATCAAGGGTGAACAGGTAAAGTGAATAGCAAATAAACATTTCCTGAGTGAGATCTAGTAAATAACAGAACAATATCACTAGGGAAGTGCCATGGGCTGTTTCACTTGTCACATTTTAAGTCGTTTGGGAAGAATACTGTAATATTTTCTTGCATTAAAAGAAAATACTAAGTATTTTACGCTGTTATTTTCATCTCCGGTTTCTTTTTCTTTACTGTTGTACTTTATTAATTTATTTTACTGGGGTAGAACTGTATAGAGAACTATTTGGGATCCATTTACAAAGTAATTCTGCAACAGAAGCCTGCATAGCGGCACTCGGATACATTTTGAAGCAAGGCAGAAAAAAATAGCTTGTATCGTCTTTTCCTTCTTTAAATAAGAACTTCCATGAGAGAAATTCAAACAAGATAAATCAAACCAGAAGAACCTCCCTCGCAGAAGAAAGCCAAGAGCATGTTGGCTTTGTGATGCAGTGGGAGGGTACCACCACAAAAAATGTTCTCTGCTCCTGCTGAGGCTCCTGATGCTGCCTCTGCTGATGCCAAACCGGCTGCTACCACCACATCATCTGCCGTTGGTGCTGTTTCGTGCTTTTTTATCAAGGGCCAAGGGAAAACATTCTAAATTTTCTTGTGCCAAGAGAAGGAATAAAGCAATTTGGGAAACCAAATGATGTAACTACTAGTGCAGAAGACCAGTAAACCCTGCCAATTACTCTTTGGCACTAAGGTCTGAGAAGAGGAATCAAAAAAAAAAATCCACATAAGGCCATAAATTTGGAACAAGCTTGGAACTTGATGAGAGCCATGGGAAAATGTCAAGTGTATCACACCAGAGACTTTGAGGAGGATTACAGACAGAACTTTGGTACAAACAGAAAATAAGTATTTAATTGCAATTGCCACTGTTAAAATGACTAATAAAGGTAAAGGGAAAAGAAATTACGAAGCAAAGTATATTCAGCAGTATAATTTCTAAAATCCTTTAGACATTTAGAGGCAATGAAATGCGTGATTAATTTCTCAGACATTCAATAGTTTATTCACTAACTCTAAACCTATTAAATGATGGCACCACAAATTACCACCCCAAACAAAGCCATATGGAGTACGGCAAGTCCTCCTTGGATGTGGAGAAATCTACTATGGATGTGAAGAAAATAGGTCAGTCATTTACAAGCAAAGCCAAGCTGCCACCTGAGCCTGCCAAAAGTAAAGCCCAGTTAGTGAAACCTGGTGTTCTTCTGGGGTGCAGGCATCACACTGCCAGAACATCACATTCATTTCATGGACGTCACAAAACAACAGTTTGGTGACAAAGTAGCTATATATTTGAGTTAGATTTAGAGTTGAGTTAGACCTCAGACTAACTCAATAGGCTTCTCGTGAAGTATTATTTATCCCACTGTTTAATCTCTAAAGTGCCCGGTTCCTTAAGTTTCTTTCTGTTGACATTTAGTTGTAAATATGAATGAATAAAAGTGCCATGCATTCTTAATATTTATTAATATAGATAAAATTGAATCACCCTGGCTATGATATTTTCCCAAAGTGTTTTATGTACAGACCTATGTTACGTATAACTTCAACCATTACTGTTAAACAGCCACTTCAAGTTGAAATGCAGCTTTTACAGCAGAGTCAAGAATTAGACAAGAGTTCAGAGCCACAAATGAGATAGTATCTTTACCATAGTACTAACCACTGACAATTCACGTAGAGCCGCTAAAGGAAATAAAAATAAATTAAAAAATAATTAGCCAAGTTAGCATTTAGCCAGAGGAACAGGTTTCAAATGCCTATCCTGTAAGGAAAAGTGGTGTAGGATCTTTTAAAGAATTTATTTATGTCTCATCCAAAAATTGCACTTCCAATTGTACATTGGCCTTTTTAGAACTTTAGAATCAACTGACTGTGATCACTGGTAGCGATGTTAAAAATTCTGGCTTCTACAGAAAATACTGCTCAAAACATGCTTATAGAAATTCATGCTGTTAACTTTATCTCTATGAAAAACATGATAGCTTGTGACAGAGGAAACAAAGCCATCACTTCTGCATGTTCCGTTGAGGCCATGCTCCCCCTCTGCTCTGCCCTGGTGAGACCGCATCTGGAGCACTGTGTCCAGTTCTGGGTTCCCCAGTTCAAGAAGGACAGTGAACTACTGGAGAGAGTCCAGTGGAGGCGACAAAGATGATCAGGGACTGGAGCATCTCTCTGCTGAGGAAAGGCTGAGAGACCTGGGGCTGTTCAGCCTGGAGAAGAGAAGACTGAGGGGGCATTTCACCAATGCTTATAAATATCTAAAGGGCAGGTGTGAAGACTATGTGTTGCCTGGTGACAGGACAAGGGGCAAGGGACACAAGATAGAACACAGGAATTTCTATCTGAAAATGAGGAAAAACTTCTTTCCTGTGGGGGTGGCAAAGCCCTGGAACAGGCTGCCCAGGGAGGTGGTGGAGTCTCCATCTCTGGAGACATTCAAATCCTGCCTGGACACGTTCCTGTGCAACCTGCTCTACGTGGACCTGGTCTATCAAGGGGTTGGACTAGATGATCTCCAGAGGTCCCTTCCAACCCCAAAGCATTCATTCTGTGATTCTGTAATATGTTGGTTAGTTTCACACAGGCCAATAGCTCCTCTACGGGAAATGGATGTTTCCAGTGATACAAATACCAGACTTGCCTAGGGACTGAAATGACTTTGACACTTTGATTTCTAGAGTATTTCCTTAGTGTGCTGTCAGACTCTGGTATTGGCATCTCACGTTTACTTTTGTTTTCCATACGCTTTAGATTTGTTATTCCTTCAGGCTATGTACCAGATGTATATCCTATCGTGGTAATGCTTTATGAGGATGAAAAATGCTGATATGTCTTGGTTGGGACAACTCTGAACGTCTCTGAGAGGACTAGGATTAGTTAGCATTTGGACCAGCAAAGCAGAAGCAGAGAAGGCAATGCAAGTAGTAGCAAACTTTTATTTAAAAAAACCAAACTCCTATCCCCATAACATATGCTTATAGCAGCCACAGTTATCACATTTTACTCATGAAAATAAATTCATAAATAGTATTACGAGCAAATTCAGATGGCAGTGCACTTTCTTCAAAGTGAAGGACAACTCTGATCTACATTAGCCTTACCACAAATGGCAGTCCTTCGACTCAAGTCTGTCAGGTTCTTCCCTTTACAGCCATGAGGTTAAAATTAAAAGATTAGTCAATTTAACTAACATGATGGTGAAAAATTATGAAAGTTAATGGTTCTGTGCTAAATTTTTGAAGAAATTCTACCACTGGTGAAGCAGTGTAAGCAGGGATTTCTTTCTTAAATTACGCCTACACAAGGTAATCTTCTTATGCCTTACTCATGGGTTGATGTTCATAAAAAAATAGAGAATAAAGTAAAGGAGATTTACTATCTTGCTTACAATGACCACTTGTTTTTCTGAAGCTTAATATTAGTGTATAAAATATCAAGCTGTGATATTGTAAAATCTGGTTTCACAACAGCACTGTGTTATGCTTTATTAAATGAGAAGAAATATTTTTTTATAGAGGGCGGCAAAACTGCTTGTGCCAGTAATGTCCAAACTGTGGGACCGAAAAAAAATAATCAAAAAAGAACACTTCCCAAAAATTAATTATCTTTGCACCATTAGAATTGGTCCAGGAATTTAAAAAAATATATCAAAGAAAGTTCAGGAACATTTATTTAAATTAAGATCTGACTCATATCCTTAATTATTAACGATTATTGAATATTCAGTCAAGTAACCTCTTTGCAGGCATAACTTGTCAAGTTTCTCCTCCACGCTAATGTGAAACAGTTCCAGAGGCACAATTTCTTTATTACAAAATTTGTGTAGCCTAAAATCTCAACAGTTTTTGAGATTTGAAATCTCAAAAATAAAAGTGAGTTTAATTCTTTTTGGCCAGCTGTTAATAAATACTTGGGACAGTGATAATTAAGATTTTTGTAAAATTAAATATGATTTCCATGCAACTGAACATGATTTTGAATGTAAAATTTAATCATGTTCATGAATGGCAGGGGGTTGGAACTTTAAGGTCCCTTCCAACCCAAACCATTCTATGATTAATGAACTGGAAGAAGTTTTTAATGTCTCAATTTTGCAGTCCATAGTAGTACCACTCAAAAACCAAAGTCAAAGAGGGTTTCCTACAGCATTTGCTACAGTCAAAAATATTGATGTGTTGATATAAAATGTGGATCAGATCCCAACATGCAAAGATAATGTATTTTCACAGACATACATCAAAGTCTATCAAACTTCACCTTCTGTTTAGTTTTGTCCACATGAGACGTGGCGTACATTTTGAGCATTTGAATGAATGACAGAAACTGTATTTTTGATCCTCTACTATCGCTTCTGTAAGTTCATACTTGGGATATTCACTACACACTTAGTAATGTACGTTTGCTTCTCTTTGTGCTTTCAGCAAGTTTGAGCCTCTTTTTTGTCAATGCCTTGGGAATGCTGCCAGCAGGAGAGCAGTGTAAATCCGAGATTTAATAAGACACTAAGTGCACGTTGTGCACATGTGTACACACCCACATGAATCCATGATGGTATCAGTGATTAAAATACAGGCTTGAGAGAAAAGGCCCCATCTTCTCAGCATTCACTTGGAAACACAGACTGTATTGCAGAGATCTAGTGAGAGGTGCAGCCCTGTTTCAAAGTTTCACTACCCCACTGAAAACCCAAGATTTCTTTCGTTGTTTGATGTTGGTGACAGTTATGATGATAGTCAGTAGTCTGTGAAATGTAATATCCTGTGGTTTTATCCCTTTCTTCTTTTGCTTATCACTTGAAACATTTTTCTCAAATACTTTCACAAATTCAGATGGAAGTCATCACATTCCTCTAACTTGGCACAAAATAAATCACATGGCACCACAAAGGGCAGCTAAAGTTTGTGGCAGCAAATACTGAAGAACCAGCTGCTGAGCTGAACATAAAGTAGGCTCTTCAGGTGTTATATTCAGGCCTCTCATGTATAGGTGAAGTACACGTACAGCGAGGTGTTGGCATCTCAAAGTCTGGTTCGAACACAAGGAGAATCTTGGTAGAATCACAGGGAAGATTTCAAACTCAATCAGAAAAAATGTCTATGCATGTCAAAATATGGGTGGTTGCTTCATTCACTACTGCCTTTTTCTTTCCGTTTCTGCTTTTTGTTTTCCTGATAATTTGCTGCGCTGAGTCAATTAATTGGGCTTTTACAGCAAGATATGTACAGATTTCTAATTTAATTTGAATTTCAGTTCAGATAAAATCCTTTAGATGAAGCAAACACTGATAACCAAATCTTAAAGCTATTTTATTAGTAAAGTAAAACTTGATTTTATTTCAGAGTTCTTATATCTTACCTTCCTTGTAAAGAATGCTTATTTTATCAGAGTGTAGCTAAACTGTTAAAAAACCTTCTATAACATACAACTGAATACCATATGCTGAGAGATAGCCTGGTAGATAGCACACTTTCCACATGCCAGCAATGTGCCCTTGTTGCCAAGAGGGCCAATGGAATCCTGGGCTGCATAGGAAAGAGTGTGGCCAGTAGGTC
>JAOXNO010000041.1:20012623-20026987 GCA_028565335.1 Limnodromus scolopaceus | reverse complement strand
TGTTATCTTTAACTGTGATAGCCAAGTTAAGTTCTGCTTGGGCTTTCACCCTTCTAATTTTTCCCCTACATATCTTCGCTACACCTTGATATTGCTCATGAGTAACCAACCCCTTTTTCCAGAAGTTGTACACTTTCCTTTTCTCCCTGAGGTCCAGCCAAAGCCCTCTATTTAGCCAGACCAGTCTTCTTCCCCATCGGCTCGTTTTATGGAACCTGGAGATGGCCTTGTCCTGCACTTTTGAGAGTTCCTCCTTGAAGTATGACCAGCCTTCCTGGGCACTTTTGCCCTTCAGGACTGTCTCCCAGACGATACTCTCAAACATGTTCCTAAGCAGGCCAAAGTCTGCTTTTTGCAAGTCCAAGGTGGCAGTTCGGCTGGCTCCTTGTCTTGCTTCTGCAAGAATTGAAAACTCTGTGATCTCGTGATCACTCTGCCCAAGACAACCTTGAACCTTCACATCCCCCACAAGGTCTTCTGTGTTAACAAGCAGCAGGTCCAGTGGGGCGCTTTCCCTGGTTGGCTCGCTCACCAGCTGTGTTAGGAAGTTGTCTTCCACACACTCTAAGAACCTCCGGGACTGTTCCCTCTCTGCTGTGTTATATTTCCAGCAGATGTCTGGGAAGTTGAAGTCCCCCACAAGAACAAGGGCGAGTGATTGCGGGAGCTCTTCCAGTTGTTGGTAGAATGTTTCATCTACTTCTACATTCTGGTTTGGGGGTCTGTAATCCCACGATGATGTCTGTCTTATTGGCCTTCCCCTTGAGTCTGACCCATAAACACTCTACGCTGTCATTCCCATTATTAACTTCTAGATGTTCAAGTCTGTCTCTAACATAAAGGGCCACCCCACCACCTCTCCTTCCTTGTCTATCCCTTCTGAAGAGTCGGTAGCCATTGATTGCAGCACTCCAGTTGTGTGTTATCCCACCACGTTTCTGTGATGGCAACTATATCGTACTTTTCCTGCAGTAAAATGGCTTCCAGCTCCTCCTGTTTGTTGCCCATACTGCGTGCATTTGTGTAGATGCACTTGAGCTGGGCTCCCAATTTCACCCCACTTCTTGTAAAAATTCTGTGTTCTATGTATATTTAGGTCCCCTTTGAGAAATTCTATTTTCAGGTGAGGCAAGAATTTAATTAAACGTACTGTTTTCTAGGTGTGTTATATGGAAAACTATCTTGGATGTTCTCAAATTTTTTGTGACAGTTCTGTCATGACAGTGAAGAAGTATTTTGTTTTGATCAAAGTTTAATAAAACCTAATTTTGCTCTATGAAGTTTTCATTTTAAAATTGTTAAAACTCTAGTAAGAATAACATTCAACTATTTCTGGGAAACAATGCTCCATGTGAACAGTATCTCTCCTGAAATCAATTCTTTCAATTTTTCATATCAAAGCAACTTTTCTTTCTAAATTAAATTTTATCATATTATACCTTTAAAAGTGAAGTCTAGACACATCAAACAAATGCATAAAAGAAATAATGAAATACGTATTTTAAATACCTTTAACAGAAAACACTGTATTTGTGGTTTTTTCCTCTTCAAATCTATAAAAACTTTGAATTACAATTTCTAAGTTTCCTTCTGCTTTGACTTTAAAAATGTCCTACAGATGCAAATATTCCTGCAAGGGATACTTTATTATTTTGTTCATATGTTTGATCTTATGTAAGATATTTTGATTTATTTTCTTCTCCCTTCTCCGAGGCTATTGACAAACCATGTATTAAAATACAAGAAAAGACATTTCTAAAGATGCCTCTTATTAAATATTTGTAGCATAATAGTGATTCTGAGATATAAGAGAACAAGTTGTTGCTTACTACCAAGGCAAGGTGTCTAAGGTAAACCTTATCTGTAACTTATTTTTCTTCTAAATTGCACTGCTAACAATATTCAAAAAAACATACAGGTGTTAAACATGTCAATTTAAGTTTCAGCTCTTAAACTTTCCAAAGGCTTGTTAATACTTCATTGCAGCATTAAAAGTCTGTTTTGTTCACTTCCAACCCAAAATATATAATTGTTCTTAGCGCATTTAAGTTTGCCATTCACTGATTACCCAGATATCACTAGCATGACACTCTCTCAGCACAACCAGCAATTTGCATTCATTTCAAAAGCACTCCCTATGCCTCCCTACTACCCCAGCACAAAGAACAATAATAATAACACTGAAGCAGCCAAGTCATTTAAAAAAGTAGAATTCTGTAAGATGAAGAAATTTGTTTCAACTGCTATCATAACATTTTTAATACTGATGATTCTTTGGCTCAGGAGAGAATTCTGCCACAGGTAGCTGCAAGAGAACAGAGTCTGAATTTCTCTGCTGAAACTCTATTGCACATTTACACTGAATCTTCTGTGTAACTTCGCATGGCATACCCATGCGACGATATTCACATCATTGGCCAAGAAAGAACCAACAGAATAGGTCCAAGATGAAAGATAAAAGCTAATTTCTGCTTCCTTATGGTGGAATTTTCTGTAAAAACTCTCAATCTATTCTTTTCTCACCTTTTCTTTATATTCAGTCTCTCTCTGACCTGAATTGCCTTCATTCTGCCACTGTTTCTCTACAGTGTATTTCTAATTGTGTATGGGAAAGATACACCATCTTTTCTGAATCTTAGGATGTCTAGCTATTAATATGTACATGGGGGGTAGCAGTGTTCCTTTTCAAACCACAGAATTATTATTTAGATTTTAAATACAAATTCCATAATTGCTGCTTTATTCTAGAGGAGTCCTATTATACTAGCTGCTCTTATTGATAGAAATTATTGTTTGCAATAGTACTGTACTGAGTTTAAGAAAGGGGTTTATTTCATAGCATAACAAATGTTCTGCTTTCAAATAATTTTAAGTAGGGAAAAAAACCACATGCTTCAGATACACTGCTAATTTCTTGTCTCAGATTTTAGATCTGTTAGTTGCCTAATTCAATTGAAAAGACAGAAAATGAACAGGGAATCCAGGAGTCAATATTCTACGAAATGTATTTTATTAGAAAAAGGAGACTAGCCAATGAGCTGAGCCAATCAAAAAAGTTAAAAGCACCTTTTACCTTTCTGAATAAATTGGAGTGTCCTGTGATATTCTGGAAAAATACAGAAAACAAACAAACAAAAAAAGAATAAAGAATGAATTAATGTTCTCCCTTTTTAACTGTTGACACTTAGAGACATTGTAGAATATTTTCTAGGTTGAGTAGAGATTATTAGAGCCTGTAAGTCTTTTTTGGACTTTCTAGAGAGGGTTGCTTATCCTTGCATTTAGGAATATAGCTTGATGTTTCTAAATATTTTGTTCAAAGGAATGAGGGCATTCCAGGAAGCAAGCCTGTAGAAAAACAAGAATAGATGCAAGATACCAGAGTCCCAGGGCTATGACTTAATAATCACAATAGTGTTTCATTGGAATTAATGTTGAGATTTAGGTACAAACATTTATAAATACGCTATTAGAAGTGGGTTGAGCCTGCACAGATCAGCATTCTGTAATGTTCACATGCAATAAGAATTATGAACAAAGCTGAGTAGGGTTGAATATTCCTTTCTTTTTAAACTGTTTTGTTTATAACCACTCCTGGAGAAGTAGAAATATACACACACACACACACAATATTACAGCTGTTTCAGTCATTATTACTCAATTACCATATGTGCAATGAGTTGAAGTGTAGCCTTCCACAGGTGGTGGTTCAGTCCACAATGATGCCTGAAATTTTCTATTAACATTTTCCATTTTGGAAATTCTGTTTCAGACTGGCAGTATTTTGGTTGGGCAGAAAGTGTTTGGTCATGTTTGAAAATGTTTTAAAAACACGACGGAGAAGAAAGAGGATGAAACCTATCAATATTAAGCATGCTTTCTAGCTTCTGTGTTTCATATGAAACAGCCATGATGAAATATTAGTTTGATACAGACATAGACCAGATTGTGGGTATGAAACATACAATAACAGTAGAATATTACTAATACAAACATCTTCTGCTAATAAAACTACATGCAGAACTAGAAATCTCTTTAATCAGCATTTCATTTATGGTCTTTTATTATTGATAAATACAGATCAATGGATTCGCCTTTCAGGAGAGGGACTAGTTATTTTAATGAGAACATTCTAATTAGACAGGTTTGAACTGGTAATTAAAAAATCTTGCATGGTTGGAACTTTAATGGGGTTATCGTTGAGTAAACATGATAATACAAAAAGAATGTATGGTATCTCTGTTAAAGAGCTAAGATGCTCATTTTTGGAATGCCTGAAAAAATCATGGAGAAGACTTTGTCAATAGCCTGAATTCTACGTGCCAGATGTTGACATTATAAACTTTCAGATAGAAGACCCAGGAATTGCATCCACTATTCTGTTTGTCTGCTACAATTTATTAATAATACAATTGTAAGAGAAAAGAAGAATTTCTATATTAAAAAGAACTACCTAAATTCAGATTATCTCGTATTCAGTGAAGCATTTGGGTGATCTAATTTCACTCTATTTAGAGGAAAAGTATATTTGCAGAGTACTTTCAGAAGTGAGATGCCAACGAACTTTATTTTATTTACTCTTAGAAACAAGATTAAATGGGAAGGGGGGGGAAGTGAAAATGTAATATAATTGAATATTTTTTCATTAAACATCTAAACTAATCCAATAATGACATAGAAATGCTTCAGTTTCTCATATTTTGCTCATTGTCACCAGTGATCTAAGCAAATAATCGAAAAGTGTCTTTCTGAAAAATTAAATAATGAAAAAACCACTTCTTGACACGAGGGTAAAGGTTGATAAATTCACTTGTATTCATTTTCCCTCCAGGTGCTGTGTATTTTATGGTTAGAGAGACTGCAAAGAGGGTTTCAATCCAGTACATATCCTGAACTTTATATGCCTGAATATTAGGCCTCATATTGCTTTTCCTGTTCTATTACTCCCTGCACTGCCATCTGGCATTTTGCCCATCTGTTACAGTACCTATGAAATCACAGAGCCACGCCAAGAATGCATGAACAATTTGAGTTGCATGTTCTAAAGTAACATTCTTTTCAGGCATTTGTTAGAATAATAATAAGCAGTATCATAAGAAAATGTGTAGAAAATAGTTTTCTGATCATAAAATAGTTCTTTGGATATTAACTTTCTTTATTTTTCCTGTACCGCATCAATACATTTTACATGTTGAACACATTTTTCTCTGAAAAATATGTGACAGGATGTACTTAAACTCAAATAGCCAATGCTGGTTAGGCTACTCACCTAAAATATAAGAAACCATGGTTCAAATGTATGGAATTTGCAGATCTCCTTACTCCAGTGGATATTTTAAACACTAAGGGTCTCTCTTTGCATACAGACATGTTTTGAAATAAAGCATCAAAATTTCTTCATATATAATGACTACATATATATAAGGCATATATTTTTGTCAGTATTTCTATCACTGGGATTTTCAAACCAGAAAAACTGGATGCATGAAAGCTGATTTAAAAAATGTAGTGTGGCGTTAGTGAAACACAAGAGCAGTGCAGTGACACATTGATCCCTTGCTATTCTTATAATGGTACGATGTTTAATAAGAAATAACTTTGAATGAACTGCTGCTTTCACAAATAATTTCAGAATACAAATTGAATTACAAAGTCCAAATACTCTCACCAAGTGATGTCTGACCATGGGTTAAAAACAGGAGTACCTCATCACAGTTTTCCAGTACTTAAAGGACACCTACAAGGAGGACAGAGGCTCTCTCTTCATAAAAAGCCACATAGAGAGCACAAGGGGCAAGAAGTATGGGTTGCATGGGAGAGGTTTTGTTGTCCCTCAACAGGGGTTTAAGTTCCTGCCATGCTAATTAGTCTTTGGTTACCTGAGGTTACCTCAGTCAGGAGGTGACTCATCCTTGATGGCATTAGCTCATTCCTGTATTATCTTGTGTTACCTCCTTATGTCTCTTTACTTTGAGGACCACAGTTTCATCTTTATGTGAGAAAGAGATTTTCTACAATCATAACAATCAATCACTGGAACAGGCTCCTTAGGGATATGGTGGACTCTCCATCACTAGAGGTTTTAAAAACGTAACTGGAGAGAGTGCTAAATAATCTCATCTAGATTCCCTTTTCCATGGAAGATTGGACTAGATGATCTTTTTGAGGGTCCTTCCAACCTGGGCCGTTCTAAGATAAAAATAATTTTATTTCATAGACTGACATTTCCTTCTGTCACTAAAGTCACACGTGAATTCAGAAGAGCAGATTAAACTCCTGTTGAACTACAAAGCAGTATGGATGATATTAGAAGCTTTATCCAACATATTATCTGACAGGTAGCCATATGCTGGATAAATATCATAGCAATGTGCAAGACGCTGGAAAACCAAAGCTTTCAGAACATTTGCCTGCTTTGAGTATCACCAGCAATTATCACTAATATACAGAACCTATTACCTATTTCACTTGCTCAGTTTTTGCCTGTAAAATTCACCTGGATTTCGTCCTAGTGCAGTACTGCCCCATATTTTTTTTTTTCATTCTGAACATCCACGCTTGCTGAGCTCTAAGATTTGTTTTCAACTTTGTTCAAAGTGCCATAAAAGTTAACTGCTTTTTAAGAAGCCCAAAGTAACCAAATTTTTCTCTAGAAGGACACGTCAGACTGTTGAGTTTAATTTTGTTTCAAGAAAACCAATGGTAGCAAGAATTTTCAGAAAAAATATTAGGTCTTGTCCATTATGAATATAAGAAACCTGCTCAACTTTGTCCAGGTTTTGAAAAGGGAAAAAATGCTTGCTGTATTATATAAAGCCTCAAAATGAAGTACAAGTAATTAAGAAAAAGGAGTTTGAGTTCATCTAGTAAAGATACGGAGATGTTTAGATTTACTTAATAACTGCCTTTAAGAGTCTTAATTAATTTTAATTTTTAATATTTCAAATGGAAGCTTTGCATCCAGTATCCAATCACGATTTTCAGAATTGAACTCCTGCCAGTTTCTTTGTTACTCTCAGAGGTGATGCTGAATAATGAAAGAGTTCAGCAATTCTTTAAATGAGGCATGTTTCAAAGGTATTTTTAGTTAGGGGGGTCATCTTTCTATTTTATGCCACACTTCCTTTCCACATTCTTTCCAACAATGAGTGAATGTAGGAAAAAAAGCTCAGGCTGTGGGTTGTCAGGCACTAACATGCTCCCCTAGACTCAAAGTGGTACGCACAGCTGGTATTGGAGTTATTCTGAATTATAATCATCAGCAAAACTAGGTCTAAACAGTTTTTGCTACTGAGGCAGTAATAAGTATATTATCTATCAGCTCTTTGGTAAGGAAGTGGTTATAGTGTTATACTACACTTAATTTGTGGGATGGTGGAAGATTTGGATTGTAGATGAACTGAAAGGTGGGGGTAAATTTTATCATCAAAGACAGAATATAACAAAGGGGTGCATAACATCCTGCTAATCCTTGGAGGATTAGCCTGGGATCAGTACTTGAACATAATTTCACTTACAAACCACAATACTGAGAATAGTGTAGTGTTGACAAAATGTATCAGTGGCATCACCCAGCCAGGTGAGATGACCAGAATTTCATAAGAGGAAGCAATGGGTAACCTGAAAGTAAAAGAGATAGTGTGGGATTCAGTTGTACAGAAGCAGGGAAGCATACCTGGTAAATAAAATGTCTGGTATTACTTAAGATCTCATCAGGTAGAAGAAAAGGGCTATATGGTACATTTCAATGTATAGATGATGTTGAGCTGCCAGTATAATATGGCGAAGAGGACTAAAACAAATTTGGGGTGTACTGATGAAAGTGTTTCAATCAGAAGTTTTAATAGTATTGCAAAAATCACTGATAAGATTACATTTTAGACTCTGATTAGCTCTAGGAAAAAAAAGTGAATTCAAAATGAAATGGTTATGGGCTATGACTACTAAAATGATCAGAAGAAAGCGGAAGCTGCTACAGAAGTGGTAACTGGAAGAATTTTGTTTGCTTAGTCTTTTGTTTGTTGGGAAAATAAAGGTTGATAGAATAAAGGGGAAAAGATCACTGTCCCTAAAGACGACATAATAGATAAACACCATAAAGAAGTTATTTAGGTTTCAGAAGAGTGATAGTAATAGAGCAAATGAATATGATGTACCCATGAATAAATTTAGCTAATGTTATAAAAAGTTTCTTAATCCTAAGAACTGTGATTCCAGGGAATCATAGCCTTTATTCATTATAATAAGTTACACTTTCTGAGATGAAATGGAATAAATAGTGATATAATTTATATGCTGCAACATATGCAATGGCAGGGTGCCAGATTAATGAACAGAATAACCTGTCCTGATTTACGGTAATCCCTGCCAAACTAAGTTTTCCTACAAGTCTAAGATAAAGGGTATAATCAATATAGAGACTACTTTTAGTTCTTTTTGGAATCACAGATTATTTCCACAAAATGATAGAATCCCTGCTAGAACATTCTTAGATTTCAAAATCAGGTGGTAAAATTGTGAATTATTCTCAGAAAATAGAAACAGCATTTCATTTTTATCGACATAGTATTCCAGATTCAGCCTCGTAAGTATCTAGTAGAGTGCAATAATCACTTCTGTCCACTGCTTTATATCTCCTGTGTCACAGACAGATTTCTTTTAAAGCTACTTTCAAAGCAAATTGAGCAGAAGAGGTTTTGGGTTATTTTGTCTTGTGTTGTTCAGCTCCACAAGAATCCACATTTCACTGACATCAGCTACGTTGAATGGTCCACCTGAGCGGGTTAACAATATACAGACAGATGTCAGTGGAGTAACTCCAGCACTTCTTTGGTGGAAAGATGCCACTGACAGACTTCTTTTCTGTGCCCATTCTCAGAAGAATATCTCCTGATGCTACCTCCCTACCACAAATATAGTCCTACAACATCTCAGGACCCTACACCCCTGCCAATGAACCCCTGGGTGTTAGACGACACCACCTCTTAGTCTTCACCACTGAATCCTGACTCGGGTTCAGTTGCTTGTCTGCAACCAGATATGCTTCTCCAGAGCAGAATCTGTCCAGTTTGTACTGTTGCACTGGATTATTCTGTCCCAAAAGCAGGATTTCACATTTTGCCTGAACGTCCAGCTAATTGAGGGCATTCTAAATGGCAGCCCTGCTCTCCAGTTTACCACTCTCAATTCAGTACCATCGGTGGACTTGTTAGCAGTGCATTGTATCGTAATGTATCCCACCATTGAAGTCATTAGTGAAGATGTTAAATCAACTCCAGTATCATCCCTTGAGGAATGCCATTTGTAACTGCTGCCACTTAGATTTCCAATCAAATCCAATTTCATTATGCCCTTCATGCTACTTAACAATTTCATTTCCAGCTGAGCTTTGAACGTCTTAATTCTGTCATTGGGTATCTGGAGGAGGCTTATAGTTTATGTTTTGTAGCATGTGTCTATTGTTGCAAGTGAATACACATATGACTATATTATATACGTGTATGTGTCTCTATATATGTGCATATACATACAATAATAGAATAATAAAATCATAGAATGGTTTGGGTTGGAAAGAACCTTAAAGATCATTGAGTTCTATCTCCCTGCCATGGGCAGCGACACCTCCCACTAGACCAGGTTGCTCAAAGCCCCATCCAGTCTGGTCTTGAACCCCTCCAGGGATGGGGCAGCCACAGCTTCTCTGGGCAGCCTGGGCCAGGGTCTCACCACCCTCACAGCAAAGAATTTCTTCCTAATATCTAACCTAAATCTCCCCTTTCAGTTTAAAACCATTGCCCCTTGTCCTATTGCTACAATCCCTGACCAAGAGTCCCTCCCCATCTCTCCTGTAGCACCCTTTAGGTACTGGAAGGCTGCTATAAGGTCTCTGCGGAGTCTTCTCCAGCCGAACAATCCCAACTCTCTCAGTCTGTCCTCACAGCAGAGGTGCTCCAGCCCTCTGATCACCTTTGTGGCCTCTGCTGGACTCCCTCCAACAGGCCCATGTCCTTTGTGTGCTGAGGACTCCAAAGGTGGACATTACCGGCTCATGTCGAGCTTCTCATCCACCAACACCCCCAAGTTCTTCTCCTCAGGGCTGCTCTCAAAACATTCTCTGCCCAGCCTGTATTTGTGCCTGGAATTGCTGTGACCCAGATGCAGGACCTTGTATGTGGCCTTCTTCAACTTCATAAGGCTGCTCGGTCCCACCTCTCCAGTCTGTCCAGGTCCCTCTGGATGGCATATGCATATATATATGTATCTAGACCTATCTCAGGATAGTAGAGATTGCTGCAATGAAAGTGTTTAAAATGCTGATAGATCAGGCCAGCTTCAAAATAATTTGTTACTAGATTCAAGGCAACCTACTATTGAGTATCTCCTCATTTGTGTAGTTATAATTTCTGGTTGTCTCAGACATCTGTTGTGGCTGCACCCCAGCCATAATGGTTTCTTGTTGCATTGGAGGTTAGTGAGGAATTCACCAACCATCCAGACTGGCCCTGATTTCACCTGCCCATTTTCTTGTACAATGGAGCAGATTCTTCCTGTGTTATAAGGAGTTTCTCTTTGAAAATCAGTCATCTCTCCTTTGCCCTTCAAAGCAGCCTCCCACAGATCCTGCCTGTTACTTCCCTGACCGAGATGAAGTTTGCTTTCCTGAAGTCTTTTAATTTGCTACTCTCCTTTCTTACATTTCTTGGCTGTTTAAATTCTATCATCTGGTGGTATCTATGGCCAATAACAAAACCCTCAGCAGGCCTTTCCTGACTTATGAGTACCTGTGCAAAAGCTGCATGCCCATGTTAGTGCAGCACCACATGTAAGCCTCTTAGAAGGGTTTACAAGCCAGGTCTCTCACCAAGATGGTCAACGGGCTTCTGGATGAAACCTGGCTTGGAGCAATCACTTATATTCCCGTAGTATATGGAATGTTAAACAGTCCCTAATGTATAAGAAGTCAGTTTTATGACAAGTTATAGGAATATCATTCTGTAATTGTTTATCCAAGGCAAGTTTAAGTATTCTAGAACTATGATTACATTAAATATTTGCAAGGAAATTCTAAATATGCTGGGCCAGTTCTGGGTAAATTTTTGCATGAACGTGTTATGTTGATTTAGATAAAGCAAAGTACAAAACAACCACCAGAATCAGGGCCTTCACTTAGCAAATCTGTCAAAATGGCTGTGCGTCTCAGAGACTCCTTTTATATACGCAGACTTTTCTCAATATAGAGCAGAAGATTTTAGTCAGCAGAAAAAACAGGTTATATTTCTACAATATAATTTAGGTTGAGATCAAGGGCATTCTCTTGGAAACAATTGAGAGAAAATAGTATATTCTTTACACAACAACAATCAAAAAACCCCACAAAAGAGCAGAGGAAAGAAATCCATAGAAGTTCCCTAAACAAAACCCGAATTTTCATCGTATGCATAAAATCCATTCCTAAATTTGCATACGGTATCACAAGGAGTATTTATGTAGAGACAGAAGAATTCTATAGGTATAAAAATACTGGAAAATAAAGCCCTACAGGAGACACAGAATTTCACCAGAAAACAAAAATAAACACAAAATTTTGTATGTTGTTTTCTTATACCACTAAGGACAGGTACAGACTGAAGATCATACTAATACAACTGCAGCACAATTGTGCCTTATGTTATGATTTTTCAGAGCTTAAAACCGAAGAGAATTCTATATCTACATCTTAAGTATATCTTAAAATATATTCCCACAAGAAAAAGACTTGTCTCTGCATAGAGCTTCATAGAGCTTAATCAGAGCTGTGAACCAGTTAAGACCGCTGAAGGTTCAAGTTTAATCTCATGTAAGATGTGCACCCAGATTCTTCTCTACTTTAGTAAGAAAATGGCATTCACAAGCTGAAGTCCTGAACTTTTTAGTCCATTTATACTCAGTGTCTCAGCTGAAGTAAAAAGACACAAAACCGTTTTGAATGTGGTCACGCACTGAAGGAAAAATTAGTGGAAGTCTGCATAAAATGCAAAATTAACAGGCCCTATACTTGAATGAAGGTTGACTGAAAAAAGGCTGGGAGAGAGGAGGGACTGTGAAGCAAAAAAAAACAGAGGGGAAGAGAAAATGAAAACTGATAAAATTTTGTGTGGTTTTTATTGTGATAAATGTAGTTATAGCATGAATTTCTTCCCAAAATTTTAATTCCCAAATATTTTAATACTGTGTAATTACCCTAGAATTTTATGGATTTTAGTCTGCAGTTTTTCTCCATATATTTAATAACTATCATGGAATGGTAAGTTTTTACTCAAGCGAGGTATCCTTTGAGAATTGGCCTAATAAGTAGATATTTTGACCTCCGTTTGTTTTATTTCTATCCAAATGAATGTATCAAATCAAATTTAAGTTCAATGCAGAAAAAGTAAGTAATTGCTAAGAATATAAATAGTCATAAAAATGGAAGATGAAATTACATCGTATTCAGGCCCTTAAAGTATCTGTCAGCAGGTATCTATTGTTTGAATTTTTAAAAATAATACAAACATCCACATTTTTTAAATATACACATAGCAAGCAGAAGAAGAATGAGTCCAAAGGCAGAACAAATTAGTGCACTTGGTATTAATAGAACAATTATTTATTACTCATTAAAAAGCTATTAGTAAAACATTGTTATTTATGGTAAGTAATAAGGAGCATGCTGCTAAACAGTTGGCAATAGAAATTAGGAAGCAATAATATTTATTAGTTCAAAAGTGAATTAGTCTAAAAATGGGTGGCTTCAAATATTCAGCATAGTTTTTGTTTGGGTTTAGTGTGATGACAGTTAAAACATTTTTATTAATCTGTTCTTTATGAAAATTAAAGCATTGGCATGTACTCTGCTTCTGTTCGTAACTCATGTCTTAGCTCTCCTGTATCTGTCGTTTAGATATGCACGTTGTCTTAAACTCCTGAACAAGTGAGCACTATTGATTATTGTTCTCCATTCATCTCATCTCAGCTGTAGGTTTCCAGTCAGTAATGCTGCAGAAGAGTCTTCTCTATTAGCAAATAAATCTTAATAAGTGTATTGTGTTAATAAATCATTGATACTTATGACCTTTTGGGAAGGGCAAAAGCTCCCAAATTTGGAATTACTTGTAAATACTTAACATTGAACTTTGTAGTATTTTCCTTTGTGACTGAGGAAATAACCTTTTTTTTTTATTTCTTTTTTTTTCTTCTTCTTCTTTTTTTCTTATAGTACAGGAACCTTACCGCATAGTTTTCTTACAACCTCTACATCCTTATGCATTATAGTGCACAGTATAAGGAACATTATAGAAATAGATGTCTACTCTTTCTGAAGATTAAAGCAGTATAAGGTGCATTGGTTTAAAATCAGTGCAGTTGATTAAATTGTAATTTAATTTCATTATTTCATTTCATTAACAGTAAATTCGCAATATACTGATTAGTACAAAATAGGGCCTGGATGGAATTTTTAAAATAAGATACAAATTCTGAAAAACCTTGTTCAACTAACAAGGTTTGCCAGGCACCTAGAATTATGCTTCCTCCCTGCTTCTAACTGCAGTAGCTGTGACTTGGCTAATTATCTTAGTCCTACACTCAACTGTAACCCTGAGCAGGATCATGAATCCAGGTAATCCTCACATAAATTCTTTAAGAAAGAAATGGTTAGTGGTGGTTTTGGCCTTTTTTAAATTGTTTGTCGGTTCCAGTGTGTGTAGGATGTAGCAGATTTTTAGGTTTAATTTTCTTTCCTGCCTAAGAGATTTGAACCTGCATCTCCTCCCTCCCATGAGAGGATCATGCAAACAAACTATCTGCACCTTTCTTGTTGGAGCTGTTCGCTTGCAAAAAAGGAAGCCAAGATTAATTGGGCCCAGGGGAAGCACTACACTGGAACTGGTTTTATCATGGGGAGGTATAAAACTTAACTGTAAAAATCTCAGTTGGTTATCATATATGATAGTGGCTGAAATATATGTTTACATTAAATAGTTATTAGGTAAAATCCATACAACTGGGAACAGGAGAAGAACTCTCAAAGGAGAGTATCAAATGCATTACAAAGTTCTCCTTCTACAAGCACAGTCTAAATCCCAGGACTTCTGTAGTTCTGACTGTCCAGTAGCACAGTTTAAGCAGGAGAGATGGAGAAAAGTCTTATCTGGCATCACTTAATTCACTGGGATCAAGACACTTTCATGGGAAATACAAGCTTTGCTTGGAGCCATCTCAGATAAACAGGAAGATGAACCTATAATGAACCGATATTTTTATACTTCGTGGACTGTTTAGTTTGAGGAAGAGGAGGCTGAGGGGAGACCTCATCACTTTCTACAACTACTTGAAAGGACACTGTAG
>JAOXNO010000041.1:19965532-20001421 GCA_028565335.1 Limnodromus scolopaceus | reverse complement strand
TGTTTGTTGTGTGGGTGTTTATTTTTGTCAGAGTTAGGTTGATGGTTGGACAAGATGATCTTGAAGGTCCCTTCCAAACTAGAAGATTCTATGATTCTATAATTCTATGCCAGGAAATGTAGGTTTTCCTTTAAATACTTGAAAGATAAGAAAAAAACAACTTGGAGTTGTTAGAAAATTTGTACCCTTAGAGAAAATTAAAAAAACTGCAAAGGAAACACCGCCTTGGACACGGTCATATTTAACTTTTATGAGGAATAAATGTATTTCCACATTTCCATTTTTACACCATATTGTGCTTTCCTGGTGTTTGTGTTGCATAGAGGAAAAAAAACCCCAACAATCTTTAAATGTTTGGAGAATTAGGTTGAAAAAATGCTCACTTACCACTTCTGTGCATGGAAATACCAGTGTCTGTCCTACTCATACAATGCACCTCCTTACAAGAACATGAAACCTCTGGTAAGTCCCAAATTCTCCCCTTTCAGCTCTGAAAGATTGCTCCTTGATCAAACCCACACTCACTCAGGATTGAAGGTTCCCACAGGTACAGCTCTCGTGGAAAGGAGAGTGGGAGACTCAAATGTTACCAAGAGGACATGAATCTGATAACGCACAGACTGATTGTAGCAATCACTCTACTGATCAGCCCCAGTCCTTGAAATCTCCGAGTAGCTTGAGGAACATTAGTACTTGTGAAGGAAAAATGAAAAGACTCAAAAGGTCAAATAGAAATGGAGATTGCCTGACAGTCAGTAATTGCCAGCAGCATAACAGATGTGAAGGTAACATTAGGATGGGGAACCTATGAAAGGCTATTCCATCCATTAGTATGTTCCATTACAGAAACCGCAGACATTTTTTGGATTTCGGTTGCTTGAGTGTAATGGACACTGCTGAAAATATACAACTGACAACTCAATGGATCAGTTGCTCAGTGCACAGTTGCTCAGTGTATGGGAATCAAACACATTAAACAAAGGGCTCTGAGTATGCAGCAAGATAATTAAAAATAATGTACACTTTGTAAGGACCAGAAGAAAGGATAGTTCCGTTACTTTCTAAATCTCAGAATCTTAGATGTCATTCTAAAATCCAATGTGTTTGAAGCCAGTAGCTAGGAATCCATGCATTAAAGATCCCCAGTTACATTTCTAATTGGGATATATCATAAATTACAACTAAATTCTGACTGTAAAAATGGAAAATGAGAAGATAATAAGATCATCTTCTCAATAAATCCACACTTTACCAGTGTACAAGAAACTGTAAGATTAAAGAGATGAATATTTGACATGGTAAAATGTATAAAGAAAGTGTTTTGATTTTGTGAAGTTCTATCTAAAAAAGTTATAGCTTCCTCTGCAATTTGAGGGGTATGTATAGTTTTAAGGAATAGATAGAAGAAAAAAATCTAGAAAGCTTTGCTATTAATGAGAGAACTAACAGATGGCAAAAGGGGAATAGCTTATAGTAGTCATCTTGGGGCAAAAATCAAGATGTTACCAACAAAATTAATCAAAACATTAAGAAATATGGAAAAAAAATATTAGCTGTCCACTTACACACCTAAAGATGGAAAAAGAAGCTTTGGAATATTCTATTTATAAGAGTACAGTCATTCCCTTTTATATTATTCAAAGGTCTTGGGAAGATTTACATTTTTATAATGTTAAATCTTTAATGGCTGTAATTATCTGAGAGTTACTAAGGAAGTAGAAATGTGTAGGAAATAATTATTATTTTTTTTCTTAAATAGCATGCCTTTATCAGGCATCCTTATCACCAACTATTTTATTCTTACAAATCTGTTCCTAATTGGCCATGTTAGTTGCTTGCTAGATTTTTAAATAGACAAGTAGGTTATCGTGAGAAATGTGTTACCATCACTGTTGTCACGGTAGCTCCAAGTGTCAGGTTTGGCTGAAGAAGTCAAATGAATACGTCTATGGCATGATGCCTTAAAAATACAGGAGACCACTTCTTGCTTATTGAGAGGATTAACAAGGGCCATATCCTCAATTAGACTCTGGGAGGCAACATCCTCTTTCTGCAAAATCTGTTGGAAAGCTAAACACACCAAAGTAGATAAATAAATAATTGTTATGATACATCCATACTTAAGGTCAAGTAACAGAAATAAAAAATAATATTATAATCACAAAACCTATCCTGGTGAAATTTACCATGAGAAACAATGATTCTGAAAAGAACTCATGGATAATGATGAATGAACTCTCAGTGCTGTGCCCAAAATAAAAAAATGTTACCCTTGGATGAGCAAAAAGGAGAATGCTGAGTAAGATTAAGGAGTACATATAACTTCCCATTTGACGTTTGTTGACTACTGCTGTAACAATGGTGTCCATAAATCAGAGAGAATGTTGATAATGTGAAGAGAGCCTTACAATAAAAGAAGCTCAAAGAGCTACTGCAGCAACCTAAAAAGAACATAAACTTGGAAACAAAAAGTAAGAGGGCTTTATGATCCAGTAGCCATCAACCAGAAGGTTACCTTTGTTCTCCTGTGTTTATCGCTGAATACAGATTAGTACACACTAGATCCAATGCCCATTGTTTAACAAAGAGTAAATTAGCTCCTGTTATGGTGGATTCTGTGCAATTTTTATTCAATATTGTTTTCTAAAAGAAACACCAGTTCAAACAGGGATCAATTCAGGTTCATCAAAAGGTCAGGAAGTCAACAGAAAATAAAGTGTACTGCTTTGCATAGGCTGCATCTCTGTTAATTAAAGGATTTTATAAAATGAGACAAGTAGCACATATCTTTATTTATATCTCAGCAAAAGCTTTTTCTAATTGCCTGTTTTCATTAGATGCCCATATTCTCACTGAAAGTAAGCAATTGTATCCATCTCTCTCCAGCAGCAGTGACTGAAAAAGAGAAAACTCCAGATGATACAAACAGAAAAAAGCCCTGCATCTCAGCACTCTCCCTGCTATACTTATCTCAGAAAAGGGACTTTATGATTAAAAGCTTGCTAGAAGAGCATGTTAGTCCAACTAGGAAAAAAATTAAAAGGAAAGATTTTTTTACTAGGAAAGATTTTTAGGAGAACCTGTTAATAAAGAATTAAAGTCCAATTGCACAAATATAATAGGGAGAAGGTGGATCTCTTTTCTACTACCTTTTCCAGCTTGATTGTTGAAGGTAGGAATAATTGCTCTCAAAAAGTTAAGCTTTTCTTTTATTCTTCTGCCTCCAAGTGCTCCAGAATACATTCAGTTATCGCAATGGTTCTCCAGCCTCTTTGTTAATCTAGCTCTCTACAAGACTGTATGCCTATTTAGAATGAGATCGAGTTCTGCGAGCATTACAGATTTTCGTAGTGTTGCAGTTTGGGCTGGATTGACCACTAAGATGAATGACAGATTCTCTCCCCTGTCTTTCTCTCGAAGGAGAGGAGGGAGAGAGATAAAGAAATATATGAGTTTAGCAGGAACTAAACCACATTAATGAAATATTAATAATAAAATAAAAAGAAAATAATGAAATAGATACAGTATACTAAAAACCGTATCAAGCTCCCAGGATGATGATCACATCACCAGCAGGCACTGGGGAAGTCCCAGACTGGACTCAGTGATGGGTGGGAACTGGTTTCCGGATCTGGAGTCAGGAACAGATCAGCATCAAAGGCAGATTAACACACAGGGTCCTCCTCGGATGTCGGCCATCGAAGGAAGATCTGACCCTTTGAACCCTCAGCTTTTATACTGAGCATGGGGCAGATGGGATGGAACACGTTGTTGGTCAGTTTGGGGTCACCTCTCCTGTCTCCTCCTCCCTGCAGATGGGACCCCTCTACACTTTTCTGCTTCCAATCCTCTAATGGGGCAAATAACGAAATTAGCTGAACTTGGGTGTTACAGCAACAAGTGTAAGGAAGAGTCTCTCTACACACCAGTCCTTGATATGGAATATAAATTTAGGTCTTAGTACTCTGAGGGTGAACAGTTTCTGCACAATATGCTGTTAATCTCAGAGATTTAAAGGGGGCTTAACTAAAAAATAAAATCACCCAACAAAAAATCGGTTTTGTTTTATCTCAAACCAGGACACACAGCAGACACGCACAACTGTAAAGTTATCCAAAGACCACATATTTCCACCTTTCTGACTGTTTTTACAGTTTTGAGAAAGTTTTAATCCCCTAAATAATGTGAACCACATACTAGTTGACCTGAGCAGGCGCAAGGCTGTGCTGGGCTGTGCTGCATGGACAGCGTGGCACTCAGCCCTGCCGTGTGCCGCATAAATTCTATGGCTGGAAAATAACCTCAGCCAGCTTGTTGAAACAGAGGAGCTGGCAGGCAGCTCCCACTTGGTACAAATGATTACGCCACCTGCGTGACCTTACCTTTATTTAAAAGGGCAGCAAGAAGTTCTCACGAGGACATCCTTTAGGAATACTGCTCTTTTCCTGTAAGGAAATTATAGAACAGCTCGAGTGACCACAAGGGAGAGCTTCTCTACATGGACAGCATCTGCGGCAAAATTCACCCCGGCTTTGGCTGATGCTGCACAAATGTTCTCAGCATCTGAAGGGATGCGAGATTTACTCGCTGTCTATATTCCTCTTCTTACTCTGTTTTATTTAAGGAGTTATCTTATTAAGCCATTTGTTGTCAGGTCTTCCTTATTGGGATCTGGAGAACCCTGAACTGTCTCTCTCTCACCTCTCCTCATGGTGCTTTCCCCTCCCTGCCCCTGTACAGAGCAGAATTAGCAAAATGGGAAGACTGGGCTACAGCCCTCTCCTCACACTGGGAATTATCAAAAAGGCAATCTAATGGGTAAAGGAAATGAAATAAAAGAAGCTTTGTATTTCTTATTTTTCACTTCAAGCTTGTGCTGTTGAACTGCATACTGAGCTGCTGATTCCGAGATTGGTTGGGGAATTCTTGCCTTTCACGTTATTAAAATGTTCCACTGTCAAAAAAATTTAATAATGATATACTGCTAGATTATCTGAAAAAGGCTCTCCTAAAGCAGTGAGGCTAGCTAAACTCCAGAGTAACTACATGAACAGTAATGCTTTGACATATGTTTTGGACATGGATTACCTCCATGTTTCATTCAGTAGGATAATAATATCATAAGAAAAACAATTTTCAGTATCTTCTGTACTTTCTCGTATCTTATGTTGGATGGTTTTTGGAAGGAGTGTCAAGGGATTACTCACCTAATACAGGAAGGATACACTTAGGGACACAAAGGATTCTTACTGTCCTTCAAAATTTTGTTTTTCCAGAAGAATTTATGCTGTAGATTTAAAATATTAGAAGCTAGCTGAAGATATCCTTAAAATTGTACGTGTAAATATTAACTCCTCCCACTTAAAAAAGGTGTAATTGTTTAATGACACATGCATTAGCTGTAGTATGTTTGTAAGCTTGTGTTTATTATTATTAGGCTTCTGAGTTAAAGCTGAAGAAAACAGGAAAACCTATAATTTAACAATGTATTTGGCAAATTTTGAATCCTGTATCAAGCAAATGAACAAACAATCCCTTCCCCCCAGCACTCCAGCTTTCAGAATTCTCTAGAGCACATGTCTAATTATTCCTCTATATAAAAGAGCAGGCATTTATTTTGCCATATTGCATTATTTTCTTGCCTCCAAATCATGTTTAATTATAGAAATGGTAAGCCACAATACATGTCATATTTTTCCTGATACCCAACAGAACTAGCTCCAATCCTATCACTAGATTTCAACTACTCAGTTTGTTTCTACATCAAAATCTTATAAAATTTCTTTTAAAAAAACAGAGAGGAAAATATTTTGTTCTTTATGTTTATTTATTTTGAAAAAATAATGTGTCTGACTAATTTCTGTTAGAAAAGTGCTAACAGAGTTTAAGTCCTTAATGTTTGTACAATCTCTGAGAATGCAGAAAGTCAGCTGTTTTCTAGATATTACTACAGTTGAAAAAGCACACTCTTTTCTCCTATACTAAGTGGAGCATTTGGAAAGCAGTTAAATTTTCACTATCATTTAGAGTAGATATTTATTCCATTCCTATGCAAGACAACATGAACATTCGAGTTTCTGATGTTGGTCTTGCCGAGTTGTATCTCTGTCTAGATTTAGATATAATAGTCCTATTGAGTGGCTTAGATAACTTCAAAGAGCTTAAAGTATCTTTTAGAATCCAATGGTGAGCAATGTGAATAAAGAGAATTCTTGATTTGTGCATAAAGTTGGGGTTTTTTTAATATGACTTCTGGAAAAGACGCCAAAAGTGTAGAAGTTAAATTCATCACTTTTAAGTAGTTAGTCTATATTCAGGAATGAAAATATATTGATATGTAATAACACAAGCTTACCAAATGAAGAAACAGAAACTCATCTGGCATTCACTAAGCCTGTTGGCATGTGCCAGTGAATTTGCAATCAGGCATGGAAACAGCCAAGCTCATGGAGCTTACATTTTTAGAGCCATAGCAGTCATATAAATTATTCTGCATCTAGATCTACATAAATAGCAAAGACAGATGCACAATGCTAGTGCCAGTTTTACAAAATATTACCCCAGTCAGCAAGATGCTGCAATAAATATGTTAATAATTATTAATGTCTTTGATATTCATCATAATATCATTAATCAAGATGAATTAATTTTGAGTTACTGTGACTACAATATAAACTGCCAGTGATATGTACTTGTAAATCCAGCTTTTGAGGACGGACTCAACCACCTTCACTCTCAAAACCAGCCTTGATATCTACATTATTCCACATGAACTATAGATTTCCATGCTAGTGTTGATACTGACTTAAGGCGTTTTTTTCCCCCGTGTGGATTTTTATGTTTGCAGACATCTGCCAGAACAATGGTCCATCCAATTTGTTTCTCCTTTCAGTTTTGCTCCCAACTAGTAATTCTGGTGAGAAGTTTTTGACCCAATTGAGTAGTACACTATTGAACAGTTGCATGACTAATTTTTCCCCAAGAAAAATAATATTTTCTTTTTTTTTTTAAGTCTCAGGTACCATCAGATAGATAAAGCTTCTCATACATAACTTGGAAGTCAGTAGAAAAACTCCTTCACATGAACTGATAGATATCTATAACTATGATATACAAGTTCCTGAGTTTCATTAGTCATATTCATGATGAATTTGAACCATTAGAACCTAGGAGTTAGCCCCATCACAAATACATGTAAATACTTTCAGAACTAGAATATAAAATGGAAAATTACTAATTGCATTCCTAAGTACCATCTGTATGGAAGTCGCAGCTACTGACTCTAGTGCAAAAGAAGGAGAAAAAAAACTATATTAAGAAACCAAACCCCAAAACTCTTAAGTCCTGGCTCAATACCTCCACAATATTTTGTTTCAGTCTTTGTAGTTCTGGGTCAACGTTAACCATATTTCATTAACAAAGTATTAGGTTTAACAAAAGCTTTTGATACACTTTTGGGTTTTTTAAAATAATTGGTAGTGAAACAAATACGTTGAACATTTCAGGATCCTGCTACTGCAAGTTGCCTTCAGAGGATTCTAAATCTCACTCACTCTGATATAATTTTAGCATCAGTCACCAGATGGCAATGCATTAAAAACGTGCCTAACAGTTACACGTACATACGTATATGCGTATGTAGATATGTGCATGTATATGTACGTACTGACACACACACATGTTGTAGTTCTCCTGCTGGACACCAGATGGTAATGCATACCAGAGCAGATACAGAGCATTACAAGCCTTCTGTGATCAGAGTCATTGCTATGGAGCTGAAAACTAATTTTCTTTTGCAGTATTTAACATACTATGCACGATGAAGCTTTTGATGGACAGAAGATGGGGGAAGTGGGTGGGAGTTCTTCATATGTTTACATCTGTTTGAAGTGTGTAGCCACACAAAAGTTCATATCTATACCTTTTAATTTTGTTTTAACCTGCTTTCTTAGCACATTTTTTAGTTTGTAAGTATAAGGGACAGCTCTGCTCTCTAATTGCGATATTGTAGCATATGGAAGTACCTGAATGGGAAGCATCAGGGCTTCTCTTAGGTTTTGCAATTTGTTCCACTGAAGCCAGAAGTTCCAGTTCAAGTTGCCTCTGAAGAAGCAAAAATTAATTATAGTGAAACAGTAAATGCATTTTAACTAACAGAAATGCAGTAAAAACTTCAAAATGAAGTTAAAGGATTGCTCACAAAGACTGTGTACGTTATATACCTGTAAAACAAATATTGTTTTCTAGTTTCCTGGTTGTCTTTCTCTAAAACCAGTTGAAGGTTTAGTAACTAAAAAATAGTCATTTGCATTATATTCTAAATGAACAGACATGCAACTAAAGAAAAGGTAGCTCTAATCAATCATCTTTCTTGGAGTAATTAAAATTCTTTTGATTTATGTCAAGTAGTTGCCAGGTGGGAATATCAGGCCTCATAAATGGTACAATTAAAAATAAAAAATGAAAAAGGAACAGTAACATCTTGTAGAATCCACACTATTTTCTTGTTTCCTGAATACATTGTTGTCTTTCTCTATTTGCTTTGGTTAACTCATGAGTACCACAGGCCCAATAACTGAAATGGAAGCAGCATAGAGATATCAGGAGGTACGTCAAATCTGAAAAAGCCAATACGGCCACCCTTGGGCTGCAGCATCTTCCTTGGTTCCATAATGCCAGAGGCCCACCCAGCTTTGCTTTGCAGTTCTGCCCAAAGACAGAGGCCATGTATGGGTGGTAAAACACAGAGAAAAATGTTATGATTCTGAAAAAAAAAAAATAAATGTATATTTATATATATTTACTTATTTAAAGGAAGTTCAAGTACTTACATGGATTGCATGAAGCTCAGCATACTGCACTTGTCTTTTTACTTTATTAATTTCACTCTTTCTTCCATCATCTCTAAAACTTAAATTTTCCAAGAGTTCATCTGTCTTTGCATGCTGAATTTCTCAATATGAATACATTGTATGAACAATACCAATAATTCACATAAACCGCAGCAGAAAACATTCATCAGGTTCACAGAGATCTCTGGACAGTGTTCAAGCTATTCCTGACTCATAGATGGGTACAAACAAAGATATTTTATTTGACACGACTGGGTCAGTTGATCTATCTAACACCACATTCTTATAGCTCAGCCAATGTTTTACACATCTATAAAAGTGCTACTGAAAGCCAAACAACATTAAATAGTTCAAAGAGTACTAACTGACAACCTACTAGATATTTTTGTGTAAGGTGTTGTGAAAAAGAATACCATGAATTCATAAGCTTAAGGGAATCCCGCTATCGTGTTTTGTAAGAAGTCTAAAAAGAAAACAAAAATAAACCCAAACCAACAAAACCCCAACACTTTCCCAGTAATCAAACTATATTTTTTCTGTTTGTACAGTAGATGGGAGAACCATTGATTACTTATCAAAAGAACAGACTCATTTGCTGAGGACTGTGAAGAAAATCATTATGAGGTTTGATGCATTGGGAGAGTCCCCTTGAAAAGTACCATTTAAAAACACAGCAATTCTACAGAGGTTTTATAGATTTTCACTTTATCTGGTAGTTTGAGCAATGGGCTTTGAAATGTCACTACTATCACATGGAATATGATTTAATTTTATAAGTCCACAGCTAATAAGTGCTCCTTATTTCATGTTGCCCTTACATCTACATTTTAGATTTTGAACTGCTCTTCATTACTTCTTGAATTCTGGTTTATGATGCCATATGAAGTCTCCATTATTAATCTACAGGGAATTATAGGACACAACTCCTGCTTAAAGAAGGCTAGAGAATGGAAAAACTGCACAATGCCATGATTAAAAGATACAGATTGAATTCTTACTCATGATACAGACCAAAAAGTATGAAGAAATTGCATGACTCTTGTCACCTCTGCCAAAACTGGTGAGCTTTAAGCAACATTTTCCTGTCATACACATCTATACTCAATATATGAGTATAGTCATATATTTAGTATACTAAATTTTATTTTTCACCCAAGTTTTAAGAGTATTTAAAAAAAAAAAAACAAAACAAACACAAAACAAAAACAACAAAAAAAACCCCAACACCCCTCCTCCACTAAAAAAGAATCCAAACAAAAACTAAAACCAAACCAAAACCCCACCACCGATGGTCCTCAATTGATGCGGAGGTATTTGTTTCTTAAAAAAGAAACATATATCTCTGGCTCACGAGAGGAACCTGTGCTAAGTAATCAGAAGGATGAATTTACACTGTAAAATGACCAAAAAATATTGGTGGCTGCAATGACACACATTTAAAGCAAAGGCTGAATTTTGATCCCTTTGAGAGTGAGACTCAGTATGTCCATTGCTTAATAGTACCTGACTTCATTTTCCTCCTGCCTTGAGAGGAGGAGAAAATACAAATGGGGAAGGGAGTGGGCATTGGGGGAGGAAATCAGGAAATTATATTATTATAAACGATTATTTTTATTTGTTTGCTTTATGTTCTTCAGTTATCAGCACAACTTCTTGCTTCAGAAGCTTTGTAACAAGGAGAAATTTTTCTAAAATGAGGGCGACATAAGACAACAGCTCTGCCCATTGATCTGTTTGAGTGAGTGGCCTGTGTTATCCTGTTCATGGTGAAATAAGCGTTCTGCAGTAATAATCAATGGCAACCTCCTTGTTTCACAGACTTGTCATATAATAAGAATATTTTCCTTCTCAGAACCCAGGCTTCCTAAATCCCAGGCTTCTGCTGTGATAAGTAAGCAAATACTAAATCTTATGAGACACAAGGTGTGTTCTTGCACCAGAAAAAAAAATGGAAAAAAAATATTAACAATGTTAGGTCTCCCAGCTTTGGAATTTCCCACAGTGCACTTGAGTTCCTCATATGTCCGTGAATCAGCAGAACAGTCCTAAACAACCAACATTTAAATCTCCCCAAAACACCTAAGGCTGGGGCAGGTATTTGTAACCATGACTGAGCTCTCTGCTGCTGGGCAACTCCATGGTGAATTGATTTAGACTGTGTAAACTGGAATAAATCACAGAACTGCCTGGATTTACAATGTGGGGTTGGCCACTTAGACTGCTCATGTAGTTTCTTTTTCCAGCTTCACCTGTACGTTCTTAATTGCTCAGAGATACAGTCCAAAGAACTGACCTCAGCTTTTGTCTAGCTAAAAACAAACAAACAAAAAAAAGGCAACAAAAAACCACCCCAAACAAACACTACCCTAAGCAAAACTTATGAAGCAGAAAACTGTTCACAATAAATATAAAAATGAAAGGCTCAGTAAAGATGCCAAATCGTCATGCTGTAATTTTTGAGGATGGCATGATTTTGAAGGACAGGAAAATGTTCTTTAATTTTAGGTTTGTTCCATAAAGCAAAAAGACCATAAATCTAAATGGGTGTTCCTTTATATGCAACTCTCATTGCTAAATTGTTCTTTGCTAAGGATAATTAGGGAGTTTTAGAGAAAATAAGATTTTTGGAGCAAAAATAATTAGAGTGTGGTGTAGTCATTCTTTTGGTCTGCTAGTTTCTAAGTCTACATTTTGTACCTTAAAGTAAATAGCAGGTACAACAGGTTTGCAGTGAAATAAGAAAGGCCATCCCCTCGGGTACTGCATTTCTGATGATCCATGAAAAAGGTTTGTAATGAGCTGGCGATTGACATTGATTACCATTAAAAAGCAGTGAAAATGCACAAACCTCGCTGCTAAGTTTTCCCTGTTAAGTGACACCCGCAATGGTGGTGTTCATCAGGGACAGAACTCCTACTTCCCTGGAAGCGAGGTATGAATTTCAGAAACGATGTGTCTCCATTACTTTCTGCTCGGAGGCAGTAGCAGGTACATGAAGATTTGGGAATGCACAAGCTTTTTTTTTTTCTTTCTCATTTTAGAGTTACGTTTTAGAAGAATTCTGATATCGTACTTCAGCCCACTGAAATACGAGGTTACAAATTCACCAGTAGACAGCAGTGTTTCTGTGTTACGTGATGTTAGGGTGCTGATGACAGATTGTGTTTTCCTTCTCCATCACTCAGTCCTGTGTCTTTGTTAGAGTAACCCACACCTCACTGTCACGCTGTCCACTGACCCTGCCGACTGCTGGCTTCCTAAATACTCACTGAGACCTGCCGTTTCCAGGAGATTTGATCACAGAATTGATGAAAAGCAGTTTTGGGGAGATCAGACTTACTTTTTGCAATTTGAAGTTAAGCAGCTTCATCAGCCTGTGCTTAGAGAATCGTGCCATCACTTCCATTTCCTGCTCTGCAGCCAGCAATTCACTGTTTCAGTAATAAAGTGGGGAGCTGAGATATAGTTTCTCCTTCATCAAGCAGTTACTCAGCATCAACTTCCATCCCAGGAAAGAAGAGCTAAAGGAGAGAGCAGTTGCCTGAATTTGCATTTTCAAAAGCAGCACGATTTTAAATGCCATAAAACCTCTCACATTCTGAAGCTGAGAATCAAAACAAGAATAACGTAAAATAGGTAATAGGGGGGGGGGGGGATGGTGATGTACCACATCTGAAACTTATCAGGTAGGAAAGTACAATTACATCCTAATCAGTGATAAAAATAGCTCATTTTTAGAAAACAACACTCCTTCTGCAAGCTGTTGCCCTACTAAATATGCATGTTAAGTTACAGTATCTAACTATGTTTTCTACCTTGTTAGAATACCTGAACACAGCAAAACACCCTTTACCCCCAAAAAAGTTACCCTTGAAGCACCTCTGGTGAAGGCAATTTCACTGTTAAGGCATGTTGCTTTGCATGATGGTGTATTACACCTAAGTGTAAGGAAGGGCTACAAAGATGATGAGGGGCCTAGAACATCTCTCTTATGAGGAGAAGCTGAGGCACTTGGGTCTATTTAGTCTAGAGAAGAGAAGACTGAGGGGGATCTGATCAATGTTTATAAATACTTAAAGGGTAGGTGTCAGGAGGATGGGGCCAGTCTTTTCTCAGTGGTGCCCAGTGACAGGACAAGAGGTAACGGGCACAAACTTGAACATAGGAAGTTCCATCTAAACATGAGGAGGAACTTCTTGACTTTGAGGGTGGCAGAGCCCTGGAAGAGGCTGCCCAGAGAGGTGATGGGGTCTCCTTCTCTGGAGATATTCAAAACCCAAATGGACACGTTCCTGTGCAACCTGCTCTGGGTGACCCTGCTTTGGCAGGGGGGTTGGACCCCAGATCTCCAGAGATCCCTCCCAACCCCATGTCATTCTGGGATTCTGTGATTTACTACTACTTGTTTAAAGTATCTTCTATATAATTATTAATGGATATCAAGTAAATACACCATTTTTTTTAAATAAAGGAATGCTCTTTTTTTTTTTTAAAGTATAAATAGATTATAGATCTATTTGGTTTCAATGGCTTCTCACTCCTCCTGTATTCACAAGGGTCAACTGAAATGCAGTAATAATAGCAACAACAACTCCAGACCATAAATGCAAGTTAATCCAAATTTTTCGCTTCTTTGGCTTTAATGAAATGACAATATGAATAAAACTAACTGCAAGCGAGGCCCCCCGAAGCATGTTTCTTAGATATAGAGTAACTAAGTCCTTTAAAATGCTCATTACCATTCTGATGGCTTCCCCATACCATCTGAAGTAGGGTACACCACTAATCAAGTTCTAAAATCCCAATCCTGTAAACTATGCTCACTAGCAATATGTCAACCTCTAAAGATACATTTTTGAATTGCCAGACTATTCTATTCTTTTGCCAGGTAAGATGCTATATTGAAAATTTTACCATGGAAATGTTATAGGATCTTTTCTATTAATAAATTGAACGTACATTTTTTATTTTATCTTAATGACAGGTTTTGAAAAAGTCATTGAATGTTGAAGTTCTGTGATTTGGAGAGATGTGGAATGTTTCCTTAGTTCATAGTAAAACACTGAAATAACAAAAAATAGTTCACATGTGAATAGTGTTCAAAAGAAGAGATGATATTATGCTGCAAAAGTGCCTTTATGTCATAATTGAATCTCTATCATGTGTATGGAAGATTTCCACATACTGACATTGTCAGAAGTTATAATCCATTGAGAAAATTAGGAAAATGGGAAACAGTGGTCAAAACCACTTTAGCTTGCACACAGCTATTTGCAGATGAAACAGTAGGACTGGTTAGCTCAAACATTTTAAAACTCTCCCCAGTGTCAAAAAACTCCTACTATTTTTTTAATCCTACACTATTTGAAGCATACATAGCAGAATTTGTTGAGACTATTCATCACATGTCAGTGTAGCATTTAGCCTCATTTTTCCCTTGTACAAGACACTGAAAAGCCTACTGTTGTCTACCTCTAGGATTGCTTCAGAAACAACAACAACAAAAAAAATCCAATCACCAAAAAGCCCACAAAAACCCTCAAGTAAAACCTACAAAACAAACCTCACCACTCCAACTGGGCACTGAGGTGACTTGCCATATCTTGAGGCAAATGCGAACACCTACTGAGCCAAGCACTGGTTTGAATAAGATTAAATCAAGAATTTGCTTCAGTAAGACACTTTTCATATGTGAAGTGCTTCACCATGGAAGAGACAATGTTGAATCATTCAATATAGTGGAAGGGGAAGCAGTTTGTAGATGTCCTGCCATGTCCTTGAGCTGCTCAGCACCACACCTCCTTTAGAAGCCCCAAATGCTCTGAAGGTGTGATAAATTTCTGGGGGAGTTTAAATCAGGAAAAAGGGGGCTAGAAAGCTCTGTCTATTTCTTAAAACTTTTGGTCTGATAAGTTAACACAACTTTACGATTTCTTGTCTGTATCTGCTGGCAATTCTGATTATAGCACGCGTAGCTTATAATAAGGAATATCTATTAAAAATATGATCTATCTAAGGAGTATCTATTAAAAATATGATCTGAAGCTATACAAGAGCACTATCCTAGGTTGATCTGAGAAAGAAAGATGACCATTGTTGTGTTTATTATTATTTTTTTTTAAAGCACACAAGTTGGCAATTGTGAAGTTCCTGGTGATAAAATACTGTCATTCTTGGAAGTGGCTGAGGTGATGATAAAATTTAGGGTCATAGTTTGCATCTGTTGGGTCACTGAATGATATCAACATTTTTATTTTTAGGTTGGTTTATCAGTAGGAGGACCAAAACTTCTCATTGAAAAGCTAAATGGAGTCTGCCTACTAGACTGACCTCTTTTCTGAATGAGACTTATCAATTTCCTCTTTAAATGATTAAAGCATTTGAGAAACAGTTACAGTAGAGCTAAAATAAGTGGCAACAGGAGTCTACTATGTGCTATTTTCTGGTTTATATATCCAACTAATACATTTGACCCCTAAGCACTGCATAGGAAGCTCACATTCCAGCAAAAAATCGGTAGTGCCTTAAATAACTCTCTTCGAAACACAGAACCTCAGGATAAGGCTTCTCAAATGACTATTTATGTCTCATAGATTTAAGAGATTGTATTTTCTCTCTGAAACACCTCTCCAAAAAAAAAAGTAATGTCGGAAAATTCCCCTTTTAATGCTAAAATAATAATAGAAGTTTAAAAGTATTTCCTCCATTTCTAGATATAGCAGTATAGTAGGTTTTTTAGGACTCATCATGCCAACCATATGTTGGTTTGTTGGGTTATTTTATCCCCTAGAAGACAAGTGTATTTTTTTCCCCACTGTAACTCAGATAGAGCATCAGTTACAGTTTGTGTAATACAACAATAGAAATAACCTGCAAGTTGATCTCCTGGCCTGAACTCAAAAAACTTTGTGGAACAGCAGAAACATGGAGAAGAACTTACACTCTCCTCCATATTTGAACATAGCAAATTAACATGAAGAATTCATCATGAGAAAGTATCGTTTATCACAAGCTTCCAAGCTAATGCCTGAAGTGAACTATTCATTTTATTCACTGAAAAAAAACTCATGCAGTCTCTTCTGAAGCAGTGTGGCTTTGTATGAGTTCACACCACTCTTCTACTTGGTGTGTGAAAGCATCTACAACATCTCACCATCCCACCTACACCACCAGATCTTTACTTTCTATCTAGAGACATCCTTTTTTAAGTGCTGGATTTCATCACATTTCCATTAATGGTGTTTGAACAAAGGCCAGGAGTACTAATGAAATATACAAAGATTAAAAACTTAGGAGCACTGTCACTGCAAAAAAAACTAGTTAACTTTGAGGTGACTCGATGATACTACAGAGAAAAAGGATTAAAGCAAAATGATATTGCATGGGAAGTCCAGCACTTGAAGGCAGAGCTGAAGTAATGTTCTGAGATGGTGAACTGGAAGTGAAAGAGCCAGAAAAAAAACCTGAGAATACCAGTTAATTGGTGGCTGGATGGCAGGCATCATGGAGATGGTAAATGTAACCCTAGGATTTATCAGGCATTTTCCGGTAAAATATTTCAACCAAAGGAAGACAGTTAATAATCACATTGTACAGAGCATTGATAGGAGCTTTAATGTAATACTGTATTCAACTTTTAAATATATATTATATATATACACATAATATATGTGTATATTTGGGAAAGAGGAATTAATTGAGAGAATGCTTAGAAGACACTCTGAGTATGGTCCTTGGAGAGTTGCTCACTCAGGGCTTTGCTCATTTTACATTAACCTTGTAAAATAAAGGCAGAGGAGGAATAGAATTTACTGTATAAGTGTCCAGGGATCATATAATTTCGGGGTGGTTTGGGGAGGGGTGAAGTTCTTTCAGATGTGAGGTAACAATGGTACAAAACCTCTTTACTATAGACTCTCCATAAATACAGCTGGCTAGTAATCTAGTCATTAGAGTCTCAAAATAGTGACATGACTGCAATTTTAGAACAATTCTGTGGGCTAGATACTCACTTTACATTAGAAAACTAACTCAAAAGACACAGCTTTTCAGCCATAAAATGTTCCTTATGTATTTTGCAGAAACTGAGTTCAAGGTCATTTCTGTCTAGAGACGAGAAATTCTACTACAGCTGTTTTCATGTGTGTAATCATCACTTTTTTTTTTTTCCTGACATTTTAAAAAGAAATAGTAAATAACATCTAGAGTGATTTAAGATAACAGTCTAGCAGACACATATTTTTTCAAACATTCTCTCTCCCATCCTGTTCTTTGGTCATTTAGGAAGATTAGGAGGGAAAAGGAAGCCTTGGATCACTATCCCTGAATGCCTCGATGCTGCTTTGCTAACAAAGATCGTGCCTCAAATGTAAAAATAAAGCCTAATAGTTCCTCTAGTTGTCCCTGTTTGAGTCTAACGTGAGCCACAGGGTGTGCAGATCCAGCTGCTCTCTTACTGCTTTTTTCTACTGTGTGGTTTCACTATGAGCCTTTTAACCACTTCCTACACCAGAATTTATCTGAGCTGTAGTAAAGGGTGCTACAGAAGTGAAAATATTTAACTATTGCAGGTATACTATTTAATTATTGCAGTTGGCAAAAACAGTATTTTGTTACTGCATGTAAATAGCTTCCTAGTGTTTTTCCAGCGTAGTTTTAATCAGAATAATAGTCTCTTGAAAGTTTGAATCAGCTTCTGGTAGTTATATTAAAAGCTGTCAATAACCACTGTCTATTTTCAGTAAAATTAAACAAATCCAAAGTAGATTAGAAAAATGCTGGAGCTCACACATGCCTGGGTGGAAATGGGGCCATTATTAAATCCATGCATGTCTAGCTCTTATAAGCTAATTCATCTGCCTAAAACCAGTAGTCAGAACTCAGAACAGACAGTATACAGAGCCTTTTCCTTTTCTACCGCATTATTTATTGCAATCACAGTTCCTTTAGGACATAAACACCTCTCATTCTCATGTTCTCTAATATTGTTTTACTACCCATACTGCAACCTTTTAAGCTCAGTTCCGCCTTTACACAGTCTAAGAAATGTAATATTTGATCTTGATTAGCTGAACGAGAACAAGCAAGGATCAAGTTTCTCTACTGACACAAGCTGCTTCGATATATTCATACTTAAACGTGTACTGCCACCTGTGGTCCAAGCAACAGCTTTAAACTCTTTGTGCATTTGAAAAGGCAGTAATGTCACTCTTTGTCAGTGGATTAGAGAAAATTAGAAGGATATCAAAAATGAAGGATTAAAACAAATATAGTTGGCATTTTTTTTGATAATGCAATGTCTTGTTTAGAAAGTAGTACTTTAATATTTATAAATGTAAAAGCAAGCAACCAACCTCCAAATCCACTGAAATTATCTCTTTTGGAGCTACAATTTATATTTAAGCAACCAAACCCAGAATATTTCTCACAGAGCTTTATCTGAATAACATCTTCATTAAGAAACATGCATTTATTTTTTGTGATTGTTCCTTCCTCGTGTGTTTATCATTCAAAGTAATATTTGAGTAGAAATGGCTTTGCTAAAGGGTGCAACATAACCAGGTACCGCTTGTCTTTAATGCACAAAGTCTTGATTTGTTCAGACTCACATATTTGAATGCAGGTTGAAAGCAAACAGCCCAGCCCATGCAATATAGCAGAATAGCTGAAGAGAGTGAAAAAAGTGAAGAGATACGTATTGCTCACTCCTGCAAGCTACATCACCTTCTCTTGGACTTTCACTCATCCATCTTATCCCACCTGAATCTACTCTAGCACTGTAGTGAATCTGAATTTTGCCTAAACAGACGAGAAGCCTTCACCAGTTCAGTGCTGTCTCAGCCTCATACTACCTGCACAGCTGTCAGGGCTCTACCTGCATCATAGAATCATAGACTCATAGAATCTTTTAGGTTGGAAAGGACCTTTTAGGTCATTAAGTGTAACCATCAACCTAACACTGACAAAACCATCACTAAATCATGTCCTTAAGCAGACCCTGTAATTCCTTTTTCCCTCCTCAGAGCCCCAGGCCCCGGGCTAAAAGCGGACGTAGTGGAGATGTGAGACCTTGGAAGATGCTTCCACCAAAAGATCTATGAGAGGTCTTGTCTATATCCTTCTCCTAATGCCTTATGTTTGGGAGCTGCATTTAATTTAGGTTTTTGCCCTTGATCCTTGTCTCACCTGCTGCATCTGTGTCTGTGCTCAGCCTTGTACCTGGTCTTGGATTTGCTCCATCACCACACACCTGTCCACTAAGAGCTGAGCTGTTGGCTGAGCCTGGTGACCATCCCCAGATCTTCTCTGGCCTTCTTATCAGATATATGCTGGGATTGCACCCCCTACCTGGCAGGGCATTGCCCCGGTCCCTCCTGCTCTCACATTTGGCTCCCAGCATCATTGGCTTTGAAGAACAGCCACCTTTGCTGCTCCCTGGCAATAGCTTCTTGCATTATAATTTTAAGAGACACAAAGGAGACCTAGAGAAAGTTGCAAGTTAAAGCTATGAATTTAATAATTTTTGGTGCCTTAGTTTTTGGATAGTAAGTATAAAATAATAATTTTGTATCTTAAAATCCAATGTATACAGACAGCTACTGTTATTAGGACTTAAAGCCAGTGGCTGTCTACCTGCTGAAAGTGAAATTGTCACATTTATGAGTTTTAGACCAAGAAAATTCTAATATGCCTAACTGCTTTAGGAAACAACAACATTTGCATTGGAACATAAAAACCTACATGCCTGAGGTAGACATCTGTCAAGACATTCAGCTGTATCTGATTTTAATGGAAGTGAGAGTTTTTTACCGCCTTTTAGAAAATGAACAATGAAAAGTGACTTGTTTAAACTCTTAGTTAGTTGCCAGTGATCTAGAACACTAAGCACAAGATCATATTTTTCATACTCAAGAAAGGTTATTTAATTTATTATGATCTCTGTAAATATGCTCAGCAATGTGTCAGTGGCTAAGCTAACAAGGATAAGTAGCCCTCCATGGCAAAAGTCAAGTTCTCTCTCTCAGCTACAACATTTCTTGCACTTAAAGAGGACCTGGAATAATATATTTTGCATGCCAGTAGTTATTAGAACAGAAACTGACCTCTCCTGTGCATCCTGAGTTATTACATTGTAAAGTCTTCTCATTTGTGTGCATGAAAACAAATAATAATAATAATAATAATAATAATAATAATAAACAACTTTAAAAATTAATAATAAACTCATTAAAAATTAGTATTTTTTAGTGACAAGCATTCAGTTCAGGGTCAGTTCAGGCTCGGTAAACATCAGGAACAGCTGTTGACATTATCTGAACAGCTCAAACCTCATGACCTGTAAAACTGTATTAGAAATTCATAAGGTCAGATTTTATTTTGTTCATATAGGTCCCTTTGAAGAAGAATTAGAGAGGCAGATGATAATAAGAAAAAAAAAAAGAAGAAAAAAATATTTTTTTGAACCAAGGAAGGTGTCAGAGCTCGTTAGTGGTGGTTTGATCTGCTTCTTGCATCTTTAGAGCAATAAAACTCGGGGGTCATCTTTTTAAAGCAGCCATTTCTGGCTGACCTTTGGTCTGCTTGTGGGAGGTGGCGAGGGATGCCTTTGTATCACTTGTTTTTTTTTCTCTTTCCTTTATCTTGACTCACAATTTTTTTCTCAATTTTGGTCGTCCAGTTCTCTCCCCAATCCTGCTGGGGGGGAAGCAGGGGACAGGGGTGGGTTGGCAGTAAGCAGGGCAGTGGTGCATGCTTAGTCGCAGTTTCAGTTGTGGTCTACTGAAAACCACGACAAGCCAAAAACTTGCAGATCACCTCTGCTATAACTCAGGTGCAACACCATGAGGAGTCTTGCTGTACCGTGTTTCTGGGATACACAGGAGAACCCTGTCATTCTCCCTTGCTGTGATGTGAAACCACACTGGCTGCCCCAGGCCTTAACAGGAGACTAAGATTTTCCTTCCAGTAAATAAAATCCTCTTAGCATGTTACAGGGTAAAAAAAAAAAAAAAAAGGTTATCCTTGAAGTTTAAATGTCAAAAGGAGACCCTGAGAGTGCTGGTTTCACATCCCAGTTCTGGCACAAATGTTAGCTTACAGCATAAAGTGCTATTTTGAGCAAGGTTCTAACTAAAACTCTTTCCTTCTGTTCAGCACATATAAGAAATTATAATGCTTGCTTCTTCTGTGCTTTCTCAGGTAAATCTTTTTTAAGTTTAAGCTCTCTTGCCAGTCTCATGTCATAATATTTTAGCCACTAGTATAACACCTTTTGGCCACTGCTACAAGAAGCTCTCTCAGACAACTGCAGGCATCTTGCCTATAGGTGAGGAAGAATATTTTGGTCATTACAGCTCATATTCCGTTCTGAATTCAGCCAAAGTATCAACCTCTCATAGTGGTAAAATAATGCCTTTGTACAAAGAAGAATTTACTGCTGATTTGGACTTCAAAAATGTCTCAGTGCTGCAGGATCTGCAAGTCAGGAGCAGCTCATCATCATCTTCCAATGGTAACAGACTTAGAAATGCAATGGTTTTCTCAAAAAAGTAGATCTGTGTTGAAATGAATTCCTCTGCGTGACCTTCTGCAATGTTTATTCCTGAAACGGAGTTTGCATTTGAAATCTCTTGCTGAGGATAGTGCTACATAGACACTGAATTAAAACAATACAGTCATTTTCAGAATTTGCCATAAAAAATCTGGAACAGAAAGGAGAGATTCACAAACACCGTATGAAATGACAAGACTCTAATAGGAATGCCTACATGGATAAATTATGTCTAACGTGGCATCCAGAACCTGAAAGGTCTATTTGTCTGAATAAATAACAGAATCCTAATCCACATTCATAAGACTGAGGTTAATACTGTTTAGTGAACACATTATGAAAATAGACATATTTGAATAATAAGCTCTCTTTTTGGTGAAAACCGCAGCTTGTTGTACTTTGGTACACTCAAATCTTATTGATTCAAAAGAATACTGCATTAAAAAACATTTAATGGGCCATGAGAACATAAAAGCAAAGTATTCTTTTATAACTAATTTGGGCATTATTAGAAGAAAAGCTCTCCATGCTCTGTGGGTAGTTTATAGGTCTAGAAGGCCTCCGTAAACATTTCTGTTGACTTCTTTACTTTACAAGGCAGCCCACTGCATTTGTAAAGGGATCTTGGACCCTTTTTGGTGCCATATCACATAAAACTCATTTTCCTTCTTTTAAAAAATTCAAATCCATGATGTAAATAGGGAAGTCTAGAACTTTGTTGAGCATGCAAGAAAGAATAAATGAACATCATATTGCCCTGAAATTTAGTAACCTGAATCTGATTAGGCATGCTAGTTTAATAAAAACCCCAACACATCCTTTTCTTTTAATGTTTTCATATGAGGTAATTTAGCTTGTCAGAGACACGGTTATGCTGATAGCTTTGAGATAAAAGAAACTCAAATCTGCAAATTTCTTCAAAGAGTAGAAATTTTTCTTGCCAAAGCAGCCTTCTGTTCCTGCTATAACAGAATGTGCAGAAAATGCTGGCAACATGGTGGTTTGTGGTGGTTTGTATTTTACGTGAATCAGCAGCTGTTGAGAGAGAGAACAGTCGCAATGATTTTACATTTCATACCTGAACCAGGTTTAAATCTGGAATGCGGAACTTTGAGCTGTCATCAAAAAATCATACTCCTATTTTAAGTTATAGCAATATTGGTATTCCCTGTTTTTTCCTGTCTTCAAAACCCCCGCTAGTAGAAGTCAAAATTTTAGACGCATATTATTCAGCTTCATTGTGCAGTTCCTGCGGGGCAATATTTGTTTGTCTGGTGATATATTTTTAAATTGGTTCACTTTTAACTCCATCATAAACTTTATTGATTTGATTTCAAAGGACCTAAGATTGAGACTTTTCTTTTTCAGAATATGTATAGGGATACTGAGTTGTGAGGTATTAAAAATATTCTAGTTTGCATGTAATAAAGCTAGACACAGTGTCTGAGCTCCCGAATTTAGTGATTTAAATTAATGTCATCTGACCCAAAACATCCTTTAATTTTTGCAAACCATAAAAAATGACCTGTAGAACTTCTTTGAAAGCAGAACAAAATTGTGACACTTCTGCTTATATCTACATTAGAAAATTGTTCTCTTGTTTATCTGTGTACTGTATTAATGAGTCGAGAGTTCTGTGTTGTTTACTTGTACTCAGAAATGCCTCTGAAAGTCCACATAACTCTGAGGAGTGAATGCATTGACGGAGACCTTGGAATCTGAAACTTTTTTGTTTCTGAGGGGAATGCTGGTTATAGCCATCATCACATCACGCACCTGAGGCCAGGCAGGAAGGTAAGCAAGCCTCAGAGAGAGCGACAGAGACATTCAAAAGAATATTTAAGAATTAATTATAACGATTCATAGAATCATAGACTCAGAAAGGTTTGGGTTGGAAGGGATTGTTGAGTTCCAACCCCCCTGCCATGGCCAGGGACACCTCCCACTAGAACAGGTTGCTCATAGCCCCATCCAGCCTGGCCTTGAACCCCCCCAGGATGGGGCAGCCACAGTTTTTTGGTGCAGCCACAGCTTCTCTGGGCAACCTGGGCCTGGGTCTCACCACCCTCACAGGAATTTCTTCCTAGTATCTAAATCTTCCCTCCTTCAGTTTAAAACTATTCCCCCTCATCCTAACTCTACACTCCCTGATCAACAATCCCTCCCCATCTCTCCTGTACCACCCTTTAGGTACGGGAAGGCTGCTATAAGGTCTCCCCAGAACCTTCTCTTCTCCAGGCTGAACAACCCCAACTCTCTTAGCCTGTCCTCACAGCAGAGGTCCTCCAGCCGCTGGTCATCTTCATGGCCCTCCACTGGACTCATTCCAACAGGTTCATGCCTTTCCTGTGCTCAGGACTCCAGATCTGGACGCAGTTTTCCAGGTGGGGTCTCACCAGAGCGGAGCAGAGGGGTTCACCACTTCAGTTTAAAATTTTTCCAACACGAGCAAACACAGATGGGGCTTCTCATTTTTTTGTTGCAGGCCTCTGTATTTACATGCAGGTGTTGCATTCAAAAGCTACGGGCAAATTAATTTAGTATTTATCCCTAGGAACATCTTTTCCTAGGAACACTGTTTTAAGTGTTTCTTACCCATTATAGTTGGAGTGTTCCTTGCTGTTATTACAATAGTAATAAATCTTGGAATGCATTTTATACCTCGTGTCTGTGGCTCGGCTTTTATTTGACCTTCAGATTTCTTTGGCTGTGCGTGGAGCAGCGTCATGGAAGGCATGCAATGGCAATATCACCATATCAGATTTTCAGCGTTCTTTCCCTAGCTACGTGTAGCAGAGATGAGAATGTCTATACGCAGACCAAACACTGAGGCCAGGAGCGAGCACTGGGTTGTGCTTTTATAACAGCCTTTGTGTCTCTCTGATTTAGAACAGAGGCTCGGTGCCCAGCATTCATCCAGGCTTGTACAGAAAGTGACTGACAGGCATCTTTATCACTTCTCCTAGTCTCTGTAACCCTGGCAGCTCTGCTTAAATTTACAGTAGAAAACAACAACTAGATCAATAAAACAGGATGAAATGCATTGTAAATGTCTTTCTTTCACAGTAGATGTGATTCTGCTTGACACTGGAATGCACACCTTCTACATAAATTTAATTATTGCCACAGAAGTAATTAAGGAAAATACGGAAGAAACAAATGCAGTTTGTAATGTGAGTTTAGCACACGCTGTAATCAAAATTGTATTTCTTTACCCCATCACAATCTGTGTCAGCTCCAAAGTGTCTGATGTCAGACGCGAATAATCATTAATTCCAGTAGTTGTCCTCAAATTAATTCGTCCTCAAGTTAATACGCTTTGATTTTAACGATAGTCAGTGACCCATCATAACTTTATGGGTTCCTTTCTTTCATCTTTTTAATACACCCTTTTGATCATATGCAGCATGTGTGGCCCAATACAGGTTCTCCCAGTATCTCCTGCTACATAAGGTTGTCCTACTTGTTAAAGAAGTAGAAAGATCATGTTAACTAATACAGAATTATGCCAAAAAGATTAACTAAATAAATATGCAGTATTTCCCTTGATAATTCTAAGGTAATTTAGGAAAAATCTACACAAATGAATACAGAGAACTGACTTCCAGTTAAAAATGACTCTCACTTATCTATACAGTATCACTGTGTGACTTCTGTGGGCATGATGCCATGGGTAACAGTGGGGGAAAAAAAAGTAGAAAAAAAAGATACTGAACATAATAATCACAAAAAGTCTCTTAGGAAATGGTACACATAAATAAATGAGGGTTGTTCCAGACATTTTGGGCAATCGACAGGCATTGCATACAATGTGTGTACCAATAAATATATCACTGATGTGCCTTGTTTACCTTTTCCAGACAAAATTTAGGAAAGCTACAACTCGGTGTTTGGAGGAGTCGTAAATAAACATTCCCCTTACTCTGTATTATTACCTGTCTTGAATGACAGCAAACAGCTCTTTCTTCCAGCATAGGATTTATTCTAAGTTCAACATCAAAATTAATCAAACTCCCTTGATTAATTAAAATTATATATTATCTTGCTGATTGCAATCATCTATCAAAGATCACTTCCTCCTGCAGTTTATAAAGTATATAATCAGTGTGGAAGAACAACAAACCAATTCTATAAAATGAAAAACTAGCTGATAATTGTGTGTTAAATAAAATTATTAAGTCAACAGAAATAGTCTGACACTTACTAGGCCTCCCACATATATGTCATGCCTCTCACAAATTCATGTGAGATCATTCCACAGCCTTATTAACACATACAACAGTTATTTTTTGACTTGATATCGGTGTCCCAGTTTAAAGGCATGAATCTTCCTGGTTAAGGAAGTTTAAGTCAGAAATAATAGATACAAATTTGCTGAAGATTCCTAGAGAATATTCCCTTTTCTTGACTGCTCCTTAATGTACAGACACCAGTCTTCTCCTTATCTGACTCTGGGCTGCCTTTGTCATCAGCCAGAATGGGTCCTCCAGGTTTGTTATCAACTAGGAAATGAACCAGATGGTCTTAACCAACCAATGATAGTGACAGTGAGAAACAGTACTTTTGTTTCAGATCCACTTCTGGTATGATCACGCTAGGAATAGAGAAACAATTCATTTCATAGTGATACCTTGAGTTCTTCTGTTTGGTTGAGTTCCCTACACTTCCTCCAGATTGCATGTCAGCCCCAGTTAGAGCTCTGGATTTTCACTCACTAAGTCAGATGGCAACACACATTTTTCTAAACACAATGTTCTTTGCTGAAATTCTCTCAATTTCAACAGTGTATTACAGAAATGCAGCAAATCACTGCAGGGTTGTCTAAACATTTAGAATTAGCTTGTAAATGTCATCAGCATATTACTATGAAATACCTTGATTGATAACTGACTTGGACTGTAGCTGGGCTACTTCCACAGAGGAAAAAACCCCCCAACTTTTTGTTTAAGTTTCTTGGAAACAAAAGAAGAGTCAATGCTCTATTTTTACCCACCAAGAGGCAGAAATATATACACCTATACTAACTTTTTGTTGCACGCTGATGTTTCATTCCCAACTCTAAAGAAGCTTCAGCTCTTTAGTGCTTGACTGGTTAACTTGTGAGTTCGCAGGTGAGTACAAGTAACACTAAAAATCACCCAAGCATAAATCAGAAGCAATCATCTAGCTTAAAAATCAGAAGAAAAGTGTCCTGGTTTGAACGACACAGGATTAATTTCTCCTTCAGTAATTTCACTTTTCAGTAAGATCTCTTGTAATGCTTGGGAAAACTGTACTTTTAGAAGACTTTAGTGTCTGAATTTTTGAAAATATTTACTTTATAGCCAGCTCTGGTGTGTGGGTTTCAAGGTCTCAGTGCTTTTGAGCTCTCCAGGTGTGGGGATGAGGAGGAATGAGACCTGGGCACTTGACGCAGGCTGTCAACAAGATTATTTCAGACAATGAATGTCACATTCAATATAAATTAGAAAGTTTTCGGGGGAGTTCTCTCTCTCCCTTGATGTCTGTGATCAAGAGAACTCCTTGCCCTAGTGCTGGAGCCCCGAGTCCTTCCCTTCCTCCTGAAGCTACAGTGCTTGCAGTGTTCCACACTGGCTGTCCCTGTGGGGAGTGCACGGCTTCCTGCTGACGGAATGATCTGGGGACAGCCCTTGTGTGTTTGTATTGGTATCAGGATCAATATTGGTTCTTCAGTATTATGAATGTTAATTATATAGTATTATTCTATTAAATCTGTTTATAATTCAACGTTGATGTTTCCTTTTTTTTTTCCCAATTCCCCTTCCCAGGTGGGGAGGCGTCGTCAAGTGATAGAGTAATTGTCTGAACGACAATAAATTATTGTGGGTTTTTCCAACGGTAACAAAAAGTCACAACAAAAGTGTCCCTTTGAATGTACTTGAAGAAAACAAGTTTTGAAGTAGATCACTTCAAAAGTATGAGAAGCCACTAAAGCTTCTCTTGATGACACACCTCTGACCCTGAAAAGGCATTATGCAAGTTTTGAAATCCTGAATGGGTATGATATGGGTTCAGCCATAAGACTTCACCAGTTTATATATGCATAACTTTTGTCTGACATAACATATTGGAACATCTCATAATTATATAACCATGACTCTTAGTTTATGGTTTTTCAGATGTTTCTTTTTCATGCTCTTCAGACTGCATAATGAAGCAGACTGTTAGACTCATCCTCCAATTCAAAACGAAACCATTTGTGTAAGAAGGACATGAAGTCCTATCTCAGTCTACACTGAAATTAACAGAAACCGCAGCCAAGCCTTCACTTAAGTAAGTATTCAAAGGCTGAACATGTGATTTTCTTTCACCTTTGTTAACATTGCTGTTTTTCAATCAACCAATTCTGATTTTTAAAGGAATGAATCAGCCTGAATGTCTGAAGTAAGCTTTATGATATCTGGAATTTTTGGAGACTTGGCTTTCAGAAACAGAAAGTAATGAATGAAGCTGGAGAAAATACCATTTCATTAAGAAGAATTTGGAACTGCCTCACTGAGTAATGATATTTCAAGCACTATGGGCCCAGATGATTACCAAATTCAGACTAACCAGGTTTCAGGAACAGAGAAACCGAGAAGGAGAGAAATATCAACTTAAAAAAAAACAACAGAGGAACCTGTGCTTGATGATTGAAAAGATACTTTACTGGAAAAAAGACAAATCCTCTTGAAGGGATTCCTGATACAATAAACAATATCTTGGGCAGTGGGCAGGAAATAATTTGAGAAAGAGCACTTTTTAAATGAGGTTTTGAGACACCTACTGTAAAAAGTCAAGAGGCAGGCTAAAATTAAATTTTCTCCTCCTGTTAAAACAGAATTCAGACCTCTGGAGTGCAAGATGCAATGGAAATAGGTATAAAATAAAAAGGAAATTTCCTGATTAGGATTTTGTACAAGTTTCAATTAAGAAGACAATATATTGTTTTGTATAATACATTTGAATCTCACAGTCATTTCACTGGAGCTACATCTGATTTACAAGCTTCATGACTGAAATCTATCTCAGTCTTGGACAATCTAATCTTGTAAATAAATTATATGGAGTAGGAGACTTGAGAAACTAGTTCAAAGATGTAAGAAACATTTACAAAATTTAACAGAATAAATATAAAAATGTAATAAAACAAAAAAGTGTTTTTTACATTTGCAGGGTTTGGTGGACTATTTTGACTTACAGTTGACTTAGATATAACTGTATAAAAATGTTTGCATAAGTGTAGAGGAACGTGCTTTAAACACATTGTGCTGTGGAAACACTTTTCTTTCTTCGTAACACGAGTTGCTATGCCAGAAAACGTTTTCAAGACACAGCATACAAATAGTGACTTGCAGAAGAATGGGTCAAACCCAAAAGGTCGTGTCAGTTTAATTTCATGGTAAGAGATGAGAAATTGCTGATGGGTCAGAGAAAACGGGATCTGAGTACTCGTATCCATCTGTTCCTTGGGGTATATATAGAGAGAGGGTTTTTTAATCCCATCTGTTTGTGGTAGCCAGAACACAGGTTGTATGATCAGCACATAGTAACTGGCTTCTCTTGACACTAGTGTAATTTAAGTTTCATGTTTTTATTTCATATTTTTGTAACATCAGCAGAATGAGCCCAAGCCTTAAAGATATTCTTGACTTTTACTATCCTCATTTAAAATATAGCTTAGCCTAGAAAATAATTTCAAATGCATGTAGACCTAAGGGTTGCAAGCAGAATCCGAATGTATTACCCAATGTCTCAGAGCTCAGTCCAAAGCCTAGTGTCTGATCTAAAAATGTGGTTTAGACATTTTTAGATTTCAATAAAAATTCAGTAACTTGTGCTGATTTGTAGGCTTATAGCATTGGTCAAAATTAAGTAAGGGAGAAATGCATAACAGGGGACTGAATTGGCTCTGATCATGGTGCTCTGATGCAATGTGCAACATTGCTGAGCAGAAAATCACCAGTGAGCTTGGCAGCTGGTGAGAATCACAGGGACAAGGAAAAAGAATGTGAATTCCTTCCTGATTTTGTAGGAGGGAGGTAGATGGAACAGGGAGAAAGAGAACACAGTGACTATTTCCTTATTCCCTACACTGTATAATTTTTTTTCCCTCTCCATGAATATTATTATATTTTGTTTTTATAGAATATTTTTATCTGAAGGCTTTGAAAGAACTTTAAAAGACCAAGAATTTCTTAAAACAGCCTATAATGTGGATATTCTATATCCATGAAACAAACGTAACCAACAGAAAAATTAAAATCTTCTATCTAAACTTTTCAAATTGAGAAAAGTTAGGAATTTAAATTAACATGAGAGTACTTAACAGTGAAGTATGATTTTCTGATACACTAAACATCCACAGATTAATTTAAAAAACTGTAAAATCATGTTATTCATTCAGATATATTTAACTGATTGAATGTAAGCAGCTTGGTCTTAGCGAATTGCTTAAGACACATAGTGAATTAATGACAGATGAGAATAGAACGCAGGTGCCTCAGGCATCCAATTGTTTTCCTCTGTTAAATAAAGGCATCTTTCTGCTTTACACAGCAATGAATTTCAAATTAAAAAAGCCCTGGTGTTAGCTTACCATGAGGTATCTAACGGATGCAAAATGAGCAACTCACTTCTGTTACTCTAAACTGATCTGGGAGGAAGGAATCAAGCAAGATTAACGAAGTTGTGTGTTCTCATTTACATAACTGTAACCCATTAGAAAACTGTGCAACAGTAAATAAGATATTTAAGATCTGATTATATATACGGCACAGGAAATAAAAAATAATCATAGCAGCCCATGACTTCCTTTCAGACTCTACTCATGGGAATAAAGGGGTAAAATACCACATCAAGGAAATGGAAGAGTAGGATGGGGACAGGAGGCTTTATGGGACAGTTGTTTCCCAGGATATGCGAATAAGTATGGAGGAGACGCTGATACACAGGACTCTATCCAATCCTCAGAAACAGAAGGTGCCAAAAAAATGTGCTAAAAGGGATTCCATTCCTTCCCAGTTCTAAGCATGGACAAGGCGTGTCGCAAGGATAAAGATAAATAACGCTCTTCAGTTTGTACTTAAGCCTGAAACTATAATCGTTTCTAGAATTTTGGCATCTCATAAATTATGAGATTCTAGAGCAAGATGACAGTGACCTTAGCTTGCTTGGTTACACATCCACGATGAGAATTTCACTGTTACAGCAGAGACAGTGACATCTGCTGCAGCTGGGATGATGGAAGCACACTCCAGGCCAAGAGGAGCTCATAATCCTGTCTGTTGCCTCTTCTCCCTTGTAGTTTCCTTGCCAAAACTTTTCCCTTTATTAACCTGTCTCTGAGGTTTCCAGATCGCCACACTCGTATCCTATGTTCTTCTCACTCAGATACAAGTAATTTCAAGTAGAATTTCCACAAAATAAGCAGAGACAATGAGTTCATCTTTTTCCCCAAACTGTCCCTCAGAGCTGAACAAGTGCTTAGCTGCCAAAATCATGACAGAAGAAGATGTGGGGTTTCTCCACCATAACATGTACTCTTTTCCACTGTCACTAAGGCTTACCCCACCATACTGCCAGCCTTTCTTTCTTTTGCTGTGCTGCCTCTCCTTAGCAGAGAGGGAACCACAGCATCTCTCTCCTGAGAACGCTGGACTTGGCAAACCAGGTGTGGACAATTTATTCGGAGCTTTATTGCTTCCTGTCTTGTTTTCCCTCAAACTGCTTCGATATCCTTTGGCATTTACCATGACAATGGACTACTGGGGTTGCATGGGCACCAAGGGTTCAGATGACAAAATAGCACTTTGCAGTAGTGCAGGGTGTATCAACAATGGTTCAGGAGCATTATGTCATCAGCTTCCTGTGATCATAGATATCAGAGCTCATCTTTCAATAACAGACCCCTAGATGGATGTTCCTAGGACCCATTTACCAATGTTTTATCTAGTCCAGTTTTACATATTTCACAGTTCTCTCAGGAAGTTAACAGAATCATTGCGATGGGAAATTCTTCTTAGTGTTCAGTCTTAAATTTCTTTGCTTAATATCATCCTGTGTGTTTGCATAATGAGCTTAGTAAGCTATAAAGAAAGAAAGAGCTCTTGCTGGCCAAGCAGGTTTTCGCAAAACTTTTTCAGCTCCACCACAGATGCTGTACTGTTGTTCTTAGCCCTTGTGACACATGCAGTAATTGGGGAATATTTCACTTCCACTGACAAAATGAATACAATATTTCTTGCGTAATATGAAGCTGATTAGAACAGAGAAAAAAGTTAGCTATAGACAGGACAAGGCAATTTTTTTTTTCTGTGCTTGAATATGGGATCTTTTCCAATAGGTATAAGTTTTGCTTGTTAGTAATAACCTAAGGATTTACTATACACATTAAACTCTCCATCTCAAATTGGGTTTTGTTGAATTTTATGAGCAGTAGTACCAATGGCAGTACAATATCTCAAAAATCCAAGTTATGATCTGAATTTCTTCACTTCCCTCCTTTTTCCCCCTCTGAGTAACTATGACATGATCCCATATATTTTTCCCTCTGTTTCTCTTTATACTGTTTTATTCTTAACATATTGCTACATGTATGTAAACTGGCCATAAATTCTGAATACAGAGTGCTTGATTTGGACTTGGACACTGCAAAATTAATGAATGTTACATTTGGTAGAAAGAACCATAGAAAAGGGTACTATTATCTGTCTCTTGCCTTTGTTCACTACAAACACCTACTGTTCCCACAAAAAGAGACAGCATACATCCATTAAACTTTCTTTTCCCATGCCTATATTAAAACTCCCTTCAAACACCTAAGATTAATAAGCTAAATATTCTGAAGAAGCATGAATGTCATCATCTCATTGTTTATCAAGAGCAAACTATCCATTACAAAAGTCAACTAATTTAAAGCAGTAAAAATATTAATATTGTGGCTATATTTCAGTTAAAAATAGTCAAGAATAAGATGTGCTCTGTGAAAGATCTAACCTGGTGTCTTGTCCTTGGCAGCAACTAGAAGCTGAAAGTTCAGCAAAAAATACATAAAGAGTGCAACTGATTTTCTCTGTCTTGCTTGCTCCCAGAAAAATGGATCACATGGATTTTCCTGAAGGGGGATCAGATCTCTATCAATACATCTTTGCATGTAATAATCCCTACTCACTTTCCTTCAAGAAAATTGTCTATTTTTTTTTTCTTTTAACTGATTCATGTAATTATAAACAATATATTTGCATTAGTGAGTTGCAGTAATCCCTACTGAATATCATAGGGAAAAAAAAAATCTCCTTTAAACCTCTTAAAGAAATACTAAACTTCTATTCCTGCACACTCCTCCCTGAAGTTTCTGTGTTGGGAGAAACGTTTATTCTTTTTCCACGGTGTTCATCACTAGTCTCCCACTCCCCTCATCTGTTTTTCAAAGTTAAATAGCTCTTATTTGATACACCAGCCTTTCCATAAGTTCAACATTTCCCTGGCCTTTTCCATATCTTTCTAGGTCTATTGTACTTATTTTGAAACAAAAAAAGCATGCAATACGCTAGGTTTTGCTTCATTCAGGGGTACAGTCACACCGTTTATTTCTCAGTTCCATTACTAATAATTGTTAATGTTCTTTTGGGATTTTTTTGACCATTGCTGAATTTTCAGCTGATAGTGACTCACCAAATCACTATCTTAATTAAAAAAAGTCTATTTCAGAGCTTCACAGTTGTACAGGATCGTTTTCATCTGTGTGCCATATTTTGCCTTTATTGCCACTGGATTTCATTTGCCATTTCATTGCCAAGTCAGCCAGTAAAAGACTAACTCATGACAGTCGGTTTTAGATTTGGTTAGTCTGAATCATTTTATATCATCAGGAAATTTTGTCGATTCACTATGAAATCCTTTTTCCAGAACGTATCTGAATAGACTGAGTACCATATATTCCAGCACAGATCCCAACAGCATTCCACTGGTAATTTGACTCAGAGAACAAACTTCGGTTTGAGCCAACCACGTCATCAGAAACTGCCCCTTCTCTTGGTGTTCTGCAATAAAGTGATTCCAAAACTCCCTATGCATTCAGCAGAACTGGTGAGTAGGGCTTGTAGAAGTTGGATAACTGTATAATCACCAAATCTGGAGAGGAACTCATTTAAGTCCTACTCTTTTCTCACACCATAGAAAAACTTCCCAAACATCTGCCTTTTGGCACTGTGTCTTTCCTCCTTGCTTTTCTATATAATGCCTCTGTTCTCACAGAACACAGATTTTATTTCTAAGTTTCCTATGTTTACATCCAAAATACTTGAGATCAAAATGGACCAGTTTTTGTAAACCAGTGCATTATATCTAGATCAAAAAGGACTGTGTCCATAATAAAATAATATTTCTTGGTGCCGTTTTCCCTTTTGCAGACAGAAATAAAGAAAGGATTTGGAATGTATTATGTTGAGGTGTGCATAGAATAGACAAAATCATTTAAACATATACAGTGTGACATAGAACACGAGAAATTACACTATTATTTTGGCAAAACTAAAACTGAACTATATTTATGGTTTAATATTTTGCATCAAGTTTCAGGAAAATGCTTGTTTTCAGGGAATTTCTAAAATGTATTAGCTATAAGCTTGCATTCACTGTATAACTCAAGAAAGGAATTAAGTGTTCTGTAACGATAACAAAATGAAGTCCAACAGCCTAATACTTTTAGTATCTTTCTAAATTAGTCCCGCCCACAAAATCAACAACACAGGTGGGGAGCACAATTAAAATCAGACACAGAGAAATAAAACTTTGGTGATAAAAGATTAAAAGGTATTTAAATATTTTGGCTGTTTTCAGGTCAGCTGAATCTGATAACCTCCATCACAGGTTGCTCAGGAAAAAAAAAAAGCTATAATTGCCTCAGTTTCCCTCACTGCTTATTGGAGCAGTGCAAAGAGGGAAGGATTGAGTTTCGGTGGGCAGTGATCTCTCGTGTGTCTTTAGTGTTTCTAGAATACTGTGTTTTACCTAGTGAAAATTTTGAAAATTTGCTAGGTCCCGAGTAAGCAACATGGATGGAGAGAGAGTTAACTATTGAAGGACCTTGTGCCCCTGTTGCAAGCATGGCCTCTGTCTGGGGCCTTACTGTGTGATTTTGATTTTTGGTCCTCCAAGAAGGAAGCTGATTCAAGGTCACCAATGAAGTAATTGTCTACACACCGGAGGACTTCATACGGAGACATAAGGCAAATTCTTATCAAAAATAACTTCTTAGTACTACATTGCTATGTTTATAACAATTACATTGGCAAATATTTTTTTTTAAAAGAAAAACACTTCCTAAAAGCAAAGAGGGAAATGATTGGCAGCAAGTACTGATTAGCCAAGAACAAATTCTATCAATCTCATCTCATTTTCTCCTATGACAAAGTGAAAGGCCTTGTGCATAGAGCGGAAGCAGTAAATGAGAACAGCTGTTTAGGCAGCTGCTTTTCAAAAAGAGATTTGGAAGATTGAGTTGTCCACAAGCTGACCACAGGGTTATGCTTTCTGTGAAAAGAAAAAGCACGTGACAGATTTGCAACAAAGTACCGTTTCTATGAATATTCATGAAACTTCAGCTGTTTTTGGACTGGCACTTCAAGAAGGGTGATTGAGGACGGAAGAGTAGACTGAGTGTTAGCAGAAGTCTGGCAAGTGTGATGCTCAGGGACGGATCGAAAGAGTGGGAGCTGCTAAGTGTAAGGATGAGAAGACAACACAAAAGTGGTGAGGGCTCTGAGCGGGCTGTTAGCCAAGAGGGGAGCAAACTGTGGCTCACAAGTAAATGTGATGACACTTACATTAAGAACAAATCAGGGTCTTTAACAGGAGGGCTTTTTTTTTAAATAAAGAATGAAATTTCTGGAAAAATTGCAAAATTTCCATGGTTGGAGTATTTGAACAGTTAGTGGACAAATATCTATTGGAAACAATAGAATTAATATTCTTTTGACAGAAAAATGGGCTTCTAAACTGTGCTTCAGCCTACTGCTCTAAATATTTACGACTGAAGGAGAGACATTTCTTTCCTCTCTCACAACCCATATTTAAGTTAATGTTTTCCTTAGAGTCACTTCCAGAAAAAAAATTTGATAAAGTACCAAGTACTTAATATTCTTAACCTTTTTTGGGCTATGCGTGTATTTGTGTTAGACAAAAATAGAATGCCTCATCTATAACAGTTGCACACTTGTGTTTATATTATTCCTCGTGTAAAGTGGACTAGTGATTTAAGACTCTTTTCCTTGGTATAATCTGGTACTTTTTATGTTTTAAACAGGATTTTAAATGATTGAATCTTATTATTTGTTAGTTCTTTTCAGCACTAGTATATAGTATCATCCTCTTATCAGAAGTTTTCTTTTACATGATGCCAAATTTTCCCCAAAAGGCGAAATAGAAACTGCTCAGAGACTAAGTTTTCAAGTCCATAAGCAGGAGGTATTTATTAGCAACGCG
>JAOXNO010000041.1:19940895-19958031 GCA_028565335.1 Limnodromus scolopaceus | reverse complement strand
TCCCTCTTGTGGTAGGGGGCCCAAAACTGGACACAGTACTCGAGGTGGGGTCTCACCAGTGCCGAGTACAGGGGGACATGCAAATAATTCTCCAGTAGCAAACTGGACACTGGGCAGAATCACTTTATTCTTTAAAAACAGCAGTTTCCAAGGGACACAATCTAGTTTTATGGTAGTTTTCTTTATATAATTGCTAGAGCTACATAACGCTGGTCAATACATTTAAGCTGACTTTCTGTCCTTTGAACAAAGTACAGAAGATAAATTATGCCTCAGCTTGTTTGTCAGGAAGGTACCTTAATTTTTCTATTTTATTCTCTGGAATTAATAATGCATTACTCAATTTAGACTAATATTTCCAGCTGTTCTTCCAAGCATTGCCACGTTACGTGTGCTTGAACACATCTTCTTTAAAGAAATTGCATGTGTAACCTTGAGACAATGTAATCCTGAGAAGAAGATTAACCTTTATTTTAGTTGCATTTACATTATTTTTGGAGGATGAATAACCTTTTATTTGGATGTATCAAACAGCAGGATTTGGACTATATACAGTTGGATCAAACCTACTGATTGAAAATCAGATTCTCCTCCTACTAGAATTAGTAGGAGTTTTATTAGATACATACGTAAACGATTATTCCTCCTGTGCTTAACCTCTGATTTTCAGAGACTATTGAGTTGTCACAGTTTCAGTCATTGTCACAAGGAGTGAAAGGTCTCATAATCTCAGAAAACAGGGACTCTAAGTCAGGTAAAATTTTACTCCCCTGTCTGCATACCACAATATGACTAGGAGATAACGATGAAAATACTTCAGATATTTAAACTGCAACAGTATGTACCTACAACAGCAGCACAAAGCCCACAGTCATACACTTTCTCCCTTACTCCCTACCTAGAAGCTATTCCCATTTTATTATTCAAATTTATCAATCCAAACAAATTTTAAAAAAATAGATAGTTTGGCTCCAAGAGTTAGAGTACTGTCACCGAGTAGATAAAAAGTGGGCAAGAAAATAATCTGAAAGTAATGCTAGAACAAATTAAAGTGCAGTGTTTAGGATATTACAGTCAACAAATACATTGTACTAAAAACCAGAATCAAGTGATTTAAAATAAATATTTTCAAATTTATCTTTATTTAAAGAAGCATTGCAAGACGCATGCTTGGAATCTCTGTCTGCTTGAGACTGAAAACAAGAGAGATTTAAAAAGCCCAAATGTTATAATAAATACTATTGTACTTGCTTACACTTCAGAAATTATTGTTCTGTGAATGTTCCTCATTAAATTGGATGACAAGCTCTTTACCTTGCTGCAGCTAACAGGAATTTATGGCAAAGGACAGAAGTAGGGTAATCAGTAAATTTTCTGCTGGCTTATATCCATAGCATACTTTCCCCATGAAAAGTTTGTTGTTTTCTAGGAGGTTTTTTTGGTGTGTGAGATGGGTGCTGATAGTTTCTTGAAACAAAACATAAAAAAGGGCCATTGCAATTTTTTCAGCACAAAAGCCAACAGTGGCTAAAAATCAACTGTCAGTCTCTGCTCTTTATTTGATGAAGTCTTGCTTAGCCAAGACAAAGTTTTCCACTTTGGGTATTAAGAGGCTGGACAGAAGACATTTCTTTGCCTTTAAGTAGCCAAAACTTTTTAATATTCTTCAAGTTGGTGATTTCTATGAGCATTAACCCCCATCTTTTAACTTCCAAATATTGACCAGAAAGGAAACTGTCTTCACTAGTAAGTGAATAGACAGCCAAATGCCAAGTAGAGCTTGGTGATAAGGAAAGGGATATTCTATAATCAATTCAGGTTACATTTCTACATGGTATATTATAAAAAATGTAAGATATTAAGTCAAGGACAAGAAGAGGTCCTGATTTCTTTCAGCTGAAGATCATCCTGAAATTTTATGAAAACCTTTCAGAGGGACCCATGTGAATTGAACAGAACTTCACATACCCAGCTAATGCAAGATTCAAGTCTCTATGCTTCTGACTTTTTAAACTGTACCTACCCATTTTCAGGTTTGTCATGTTTAGTAGCTCAGATAATATTTGTGTGCAGTAAACACAGATGTTTTTTGCGAGTTGGGCACAAGTTAGCTCTGAAACTGTTCTGGTCTAAGGGTTTTTTTGACCACAAGTGCAGGATGCGATCTCTTCACGCACAAGGACTGGCATAGTGTCATTGGTAATGTACCTTTTGTATACCCTATTTAAGTAATACCTTAGTATTTAGAATGGCTTATCCTTACCTTATGTGTCTGAAACACCATGAAACACTTCAGCCGTGGCCTCTGCAGGGAGCAATGAAATCTGCTGTGCCTAGGTGTAAAAGAGTCATCAAGATGATCTCTGCTGTTCTTCTGAATTATGTGTTCATGGGCTCTAAAAACTGAGTGCAAAGTCTATCACCTTTGAGAGGCGTGGGTGAGAGCACCTTGTGTATACTTTTTAATGCCAGATTGTGTGTCATCTTGTCTTTTTTCCCTCACCGTTACGGAAATTGTGACTGGACTAAATGAAGAAAAATGCTTCTTTTCTACCTAGTGCTCCTCTGTGAGCCTGCATCTATTTAAGACTAGCATATTGGGGTAACTCAGGGTAAACTGACAGGTTTAAGTTCCACTGAAGTATTCATCTGCGAACTAATTCACAATAATTTGCTGTGGCAAAATGATGGATGTCACTGGACCCTGAATTAGATTTTGCTTCTGTAGAGGTCACCAATACCTGTTCAACACAAAACACGCAAAAGACTTTGTTGAAACTCTGCAGAGTTCTTTCACAGTATGTAAAAGGAACACACCAGATAAATTTTAATATAACTTCCACTGGTGCAACTGACAGCTATTGATTTTGAAAGCTTACTGAAATGTAACAAAGGACCATGCTGCTAATAAGGAACAGTTTCTAGTAGAGTTAACACATCAATGTTTCATCAGGGCTTTAATTTTAATGTGTTTCAAGGGCTGGAAATAGAATTAAAGAAGAACATGGCAGGTATTGTGCTTGACCCATTTATTTTTTTTCCTTTTATATAAGATGCAAAGCTAGCACAGAGGATGTGTCTGTGCTGTAATGTGCATTGTGTTTGCACGTTTCCCTGTCTTGTTGATTTAAAGGAATCTGTTATCGCAGACAGAGGAGTTGAGGATTGCAGTTTTAGTGCTAAACAGATCATCTAGCCAAAGTCTTCATCTTTTTATTGCCATATTTTTAGTAACTTATTGCTAACTATGTTTTGTGAAGAGTCCTGTCATAAATCCTGTTAACAGCTCTGTTTGAAATACTCACGTTGGTGTTAAGTGTGTTACACCATCATAAACATACAAGTATGAAATAAGTTCTGAATATGTGTTATATAGTTACGTCAGACTTCCTATATACTGACTATACATATTAAAACATTGATATATTATTTAATTATTAAAAATTTAAAACATTATTATAAAATCTCAGGTAGGAAAAAATGAGTGTATATCTTTCTTCAAAAGGAAACTTTCAGGTAGAGGGCAAAGTGAATCCCATTCCTAATATAGACAAACATTTTTTGGGAAATCTGACTTTTAGTAATTTATCCTTAATGAAAACAAAACTAACTCATTATCCTCCCACTGGTATTAATTAAGAGATACTCTGTGAATGTCAACAATCTCTGTGAAGAAAATCAGGATCTGGTTTATGACTTGACAGGTGTCTTGTATGTTCCACCATGTTATCATAAAGAAGGTAACACTCATCTGAATTCTAATATTGGCCTCCGTTAGCAGTACTCAGACATTGCACACAACAGTTTTCCCAAACATTGTACTTCTGTGCTTTCATTTAGACATTAAAATTGCAGCAGTATTAGAGAGCTTGTTGTCTGTCTTTTGTTTGTTTGGAGACTTTTTGATCCATTGGTTAGTAGCCAAAGAAGGTGATTGCAAGGGTGACTGAAATAGTTTGTGTCTGATTAAACCAAAGAGTTTCAACTGAAACAAAAAAAATATTATTTTGAGTGTTGGATCAATTAACTTCGTTTTGACATTTTCAAAGAATTTGAGATTTAGGCTGATAAAAAAAAATTATCACGTAAGTAAAATAAAAATAAAAAATAATTTAAAAAAATCAGCAATAAAAACTGAACTCTAATTACCAGATTCCTCAGTGGTGTGACAGGAATGCTGATTCCCAATTTTATTGTACAGCTTTGAAAGTGGGTAACTGAATCCACTCTGTGTTCTGCGTCAGAAGCTGTGAGACTCCTGTGTAGACAAGTGAATATGATCTAGGTTTTTTTACTCAGTGGACTAGAGAATCTAGCCATGAGCATAAAGCCTTTTGATACCTGACTTTACTGTAATAGTAATAGCCTTTTGATACTCATTTTACATAAATATAAGGTATTCTGGCTTGGGCAAAATTAAAAAAAAAATTAAAAAAAATTGATAGCTGGTGGATTTGTTTCAACGAGAAAGGGCTGTTCACAGAAGCTAATTTTGTCCTGTGAACAACAGTTTTTATAGGCTTCTTCTATGTTCATTAAACAGTGAAAGGCTCCTGCAAGGGTTATTCAGATCCTGAAATAACCTATTTCTCACCACTGCTTATTGAAGAAATTTAGAGGCACCAGCATTCCACAACTCAAACATTTGCAAACACACTTTAAAAACACACGCAGAAAAATATTTCAAGTCAATTTAACCTGTTCAGCAGCAAAATCAGAAAGAAATCTATATGTTTGCACTGTTAATTAGAAATGGGTGTTTTTCCTCTCCTGTTAGTTGGTCTAACATCAAAACGGCACAGTAAATTTTGTGCTCTTTATTAGACTTTGTGATATCCTTGAATGAATAAAGAAAATAAAACATGCGATCATCAGACATTTTATTGCAACACAAATCCACACGGAAAACCTGCAGCTGCCCTCCTCCTTTGTGGAATAACAAGGCTCAGCATGTGTGTGTATGTGTATATATAAACAAAATAAGCAGCAGGCTTGGTGGAGTGGGGGTAGGGAAGGGGGTTTATTCCTGACACTTTATTTTAAAGTATATTGGCTACAGAATGTGAGATCCTATTATTTTATATGCCTTGAGTAAAAATGTCAAATAGCTCAGCTGCACAGAAATTGGTGAAAAAGGGTGATCTAAGCCATGGACTGGCTTTAATTAACAGTCACATTTCACTGAGGACACAGTAAACAGAGTAGAATGGGATTATTTGAGGGCTCTGTCATAAAGTGCCATACTATATGTCCTTTTTTCTTAATCCTGGATATCAGAGGAAAATTCAGCCAGTACACCTGGAATTGACTACCCCAGGGGGTGAAACACAGCCCCACCATTCACCATGGACTGATCCAGACTGCACTGGAGCAGGGTGAAGCTCCAGAACACCTGCAATACATCGATGACAACATTGTATGGGCCAACACAGCAGAAGAAGTTTTTGAGACAGGGAATAAAATAATCTAAATCCTTCTGAGAGCCGGTTTTGTCATAAAACAGAGTAAGGACAAGGGACCTGCACAGGAGATCCAGTTTCTAGGAGTAAAATGGCAAGATGGACGCCGTCAGATCCCAATGGGTGTGATCAACAAACTAGCAGCTATGTCTCCATCAACTAATAAAAAGGAAACACAAGCTTTCTTAGGCATCGTGGGGTTTTGGAGGATACACATCCCAGATTACAGTCTGACTGTGAGCACCCTTTCTATCAAGTGACCCAGAAAAAAAGTGATTTTAAATGAGCCTCTGAGCAATAACAAACCTTTGGACAAATTAAACAGGAAATAGTCCATGCAGTAGCTCTGGGGCCAGTCCATGAAGGACAAGGTATTCAAAATGTGCTCCGCACTGTAGCCGAGGAGAACAGCCCTACCTGCAGCCTCTGGCAGTAAGCACCAGCAGAGACTCAAGGTCGACGTCTAGGATTTGGCATTGAGGATACAGAGGATCTAAAGCCAACAGAAAAGAAGATATTGGCAGCGTATGAAGGGGTTGGAGCTGCTCCAGAAGTGGTTGGTACAGAAGCACAGCTCCTCTTGGCACCTCAACTGCTGGTGCTGGGCTGGATGTTCAAAAAAAAGGGTCCCTGCCACATGTCATGCAACTGATGCTACGTGGAGTAAGTGGGTCACACTGATCAAACAACAGGCTCAAATAGAAAACTCTGGTTGTCCAGGAATTGTGGATGTGATCATGAACTGGTAGAAGGCAAAGATTTCAGAGTATCACCAGAAGCACAGGTGGCATGTGCTGAAGAGGACGTACTCTATATTAAACTACCAGAAAATGAGAAGAAATATGCCCTGTTCACTGATGGGTCCTGCCATATTGTAGGAAAGGATTGAAGGTGGAAGGCTTTTGTGTGGAGTCCTCCACAATGGGTCACAGAAGCCACTGAAGAACAAGGCGAATTGAACCAGTTTGCAGAGGTGAAAGCTGTCCAGCTGGGTTTGGATATTGCTGAATGAGAAAAATGGCCAGTACTTTATCTCTATACTGATTTCTGGATGATTGCAAATGCTCTGTGGGTGTAGTTACAGGAATGGAAGCTGAGCGCCTGGCTCACAACAACTCAGGACGTCAAGGAAGAGACGCAACACATAGATGGGCTCATGAACGAGGGGTGGACTTAACCATAGATACTGTCACACAGGTTATTCAGGAACGTGAACCATCTGCTGTAATTAAGCAGGCCAAGTGATTAAAACCTCTCTGGTACAAAAGACAACACGGCTTCATTAAAAGCAAATCGTGTTTGACAAATTTAGTGGTCTTCTACGATGGGGTTGCAGCATTGGTAAATAATGGAAGAGCAACAGACATCACCTACTGGACCTGTTCAAAGCATTTCACATTGACCCACAAGACATTCTGCCCAGAGAGAGTGTGGAGTCTCCATCTCTGGAGACATTCAAACCCACCCGGACCTGTTCCTGTGCAACCTGTTCTACATGGACCGCATCTGGCAACGGGCTGGACTAGATGATCTCCAGAGGTCCCTTCCAACCCCATATTAGTCTGTGAACTTGTGATAACCTCTGCACCAGTGTTTCAAATGTAGCATATTCCAAATGTCCCATTAATACTGCTCTGGTTAGAGGTGGCTGTGTAGACATCTCTGTGCTTCCACAGGAACACATCACCAGGAAAATAAACCTTCATATGAACGCATCTGTGTGACTCCTCTGAGTAAGCTTAAAAAAAGGTAAAACAGAGGGAAATGGGGGCTCAATGTTATCAACATGTAATTTGTAACTAACACATTTTTTTTCTTTCTATAAAAGTTTTTATCATATTTACTATGAGAAATTCAGCTTTAGCTGAAAATGGTACAAAATAAAAATCAATCTGCCTACTTCCCCAAGTCATTAATCAGGTTCCAGGAATTAACAAAAATCTAAAGATTATGAAGTTTTAATACAGTCTGGCCTTTAAACTTCTATAAGCTCCTTTAATGATTGAACTTCTAGAACACTCATTTTTAAGTTTTCTCTGCAACAAAGGTTATTTGCTTCTTCCGTTCTGTAGGGAAAATGTAAATCTTTATGTACAATACAGAGGTGTTTTGTAATGTTTTTCTGAACAAAATAATGAAATACTCATCCATCTGTAAAATTACCCACTAGAATTGAATGACTCAAATCTTTCCTGGAGAGCATTCCTTTTCAAGAGGTCTCAGAGGAGTGAAAACCAGAGCAATTGCACGTGGGTGTCTCTGCTGCTCTGGATGGAACTGAAGAGCTGTTCCATGCATCTTGGGGGACAATGACTGGACACCTCACTTTTAAAAATCAGGAGTCAGGGGAGCCAAGAGTGAACATCTTGGCTATTAACTTTTACAGTAGATCAGAAGAGAGTGATGAAGATTCTTTGGGCAAGCAAGGCAGACAGCTGTACTAAACCAGTGTAAATTAAGGTTTGTCTTGGTCATGCGAACAGCAGGACTTTGTGTACTATATTCCAGTTAACTAATAAACACTACTTTGCTTTGAAAAGGTTTCACGAATCAATGCCATTATTTCTGGTAACATTACTTCTTCACAAACTCCGGGAGTTTGTGAAGCACAATGGACTTTTTGGAGAATTCATGCAAGACCACAACTACAGTCTCAGAGAGGAAAAAATCCAGGGGAGTTACTCTTACACTGAATTTTTCCTGGGGGTTGTTTCAAAGGGTTGGAAACCTGTCTTCAACCTGACTACCCAGAAAAGAAAGCAGGTGTTCTGAGAGGAACACAGGAGCAAGTAGCTTTCAGCAGGAGAGTTTTTACTGAACTGAGTATCAAGTCTCCAAGCTCTGCGTTTCAGTAGCGAGTTTCAGGGTGTCATTTTGGATTGTTATAGGAATGTGATCTTGGTCATGATAAAGAGACCAAGTCAATCTTATTTTATTAAACTTAGTAGCAGCAATATCTTCTAGCGTGGTATCAGACCATCTCTATTTAGGATTATGTATTTTTTGCCATGGACTCTGAGTGATCAGTACAGCATTAAGCTTGTGTATTTTTGACAACTTTGGAAACCCACTATTTTTCTATATAAGAAAGTAAATCTAAAAAAGGAATGAATTTATTTGAACAGCAGCAGTGGCAAAACAACAAAATCATGGTGTACTATCTAGGGATTAATAAAGCAGTAGAGAAAGCAAGAACATACTGAAATGTCTGTGGTTGTTCATCACACTACACTGAGAACAGTCTCAGAAAGTTTGAAGAGACAGTTTTTTTGAGCATATATTTGTATCATAGATATTTATAATGATATATCATAGATATTTATAATATATATAACATATAATCATAGATATTTACATGCAGACTTACAATACATTAAAAAGACAAAAGAGCCTGACAAGGCACTGCTGTCTAATACCTGAAAAGTCACTTATGTGTACTTGGTCTTTATATTCTTCCTCTCAAAAAAGGTGATATGTCTTCTTTCTTTCACTCTTAGTTTGCCTTTTTTATTCAGCACTAAGTTTTATAAATACTTACATGTATTTATCCATATGAGGACAATGAACTTCTTAAATGTGAAAAGTACAAATCTTTAGAGAATGGGCTGTAGATATTTCTAAATAGCACAGGTAATTCAGGGACCCTTATGGTTCCCCATGCCTACATAAATATCAAATAGGAACAACAAAATAATCAAGTAATAATAACCATTTTACGTGGCATGAAATAAAACAGTAACTCCTAATTCAGTTTATAATAGTGTCTGCCAAGACTCATGGTGGTATTGTGAGTCTGGAGACCCTCAAATAAGACAAAAACATTAGCTTGTTAGAAAGTGAATAAATAGGAGGTTTTTTAGAAACAAAAAAGAGACTTTCTTACTGTGGTTGTTGCATTTTTCCTGGCACTGGTTAATAATCTGAGTTTCGAATGTGGTAAGAAAAGCAAGAAGCATTTTCATCCTGTAATATTCTATTTCACTGCTAAAATTAATTCCATTAATTATGTGGTTACAATTAACCTATTTTGCCAAAACTGAAGTTAAGAGAGAGTTGAATGTTTTAAGCCTTCTCTTCATCAGCAATTATATCTTTGCATCTAGGAACAGACATATTGTCTTTATTTTTTATACATTTTATTGTTTTCTTTTAAGTCCTTTCTTGGATGAATATCTGTGTCTTAGGGTTCTGATTTTTTGTTTTGTTTTGGTTTTGGTTTTGATTTTAAATTTATTTATTTAATTTCTATAAGCCTGAGTTACTTCTTCAAATCCAGTTTTCCCTTCTTTGTGTGTGACTTTTCTCAAGTTTTAATTTTAGAAAACTCAAGATTTCCTGATACAGCCCTACCGATCCTTTACTAGGATTATTGTCTTTCTCCTGATAAGGGACATTTTGCCATTGTTGAATTAATATGGTTTCTTTCAGTACCTGTCAGCTTTGCTACAACCCTTTTTCCCTTAGAATAGTCTCCCAAGTCCCTAACAACCAGTTTCTTCAGGTCATTGAGGTCTGCTTTTTCTGAAGTCAATTGTCTTGATTTCACTCCTTTCTTTCCTTAAAATCGGAAACACTATTGTAATTAATTTCTATTGTCATTCTACCACTTTTGGTCAAAATTCAACCTGAAATAGTTCATCTTTCAACCATTTTCTACAGTCTATGATAAGGCAGATCCCAAGATTTTCCAAGAACATCTTGAGTTATCTGAGCCTTGCTTTTCTAACAGATATTCAACGATAAAAGGTTTTGATTATCGCCGGGTCCTACTTTGTGGTTGAGAAAAAAAAGCCAACCACTTTATTCACCTCTTTCCTGAATAGATGTGTCTATAACGGAGCATACCATGATATCTTCCTCCTTTCCTTCACTATCTTCACAGAGAGCTGGCACGTTAGGCTCCCATGAATTTCTCACAAAACAAATAGAAATAACCTTAAAATATAAAGAAAATTCTCCTTTTTTCTTTTTTTAACCTACCCTCTTATCCCTAAACAAGTGTTAATCCTTCAAGAATGTATTCAATAAGTCCTATTAAACATCTGACTATGGGTATTTTTTGTCTTCTATATATACATTTTTTGAGACATTCTTTCATTCTAGTTCAGGCTGTTCTTATTATAAAGAGTTCCTTCTTCTTGATTATTCTCAACTTATTCTCCAGTGTTGATTAACAAAACCAAACATGTTGGCAAGAACAAAGGGGAATCAATTAATTAGTCTTCTTGAGATCAAAATAAGAAATTCTGCTGCTTCTTGGAAAGTTGTAAACTGGCTTTAGCTCCTGGGCACCAATCTTACCTATTCTATAAAAGCAAGTAAAATTCCTCACATAACAACTAAAAATTCTATGAGCTCTCAATCTGAAAAATCTGCCACATTACGAAACCCAGAAACCTCTATTTGTCTCCACGGGCATGAAAGATGCTGTTCCAATTTCTCCATATCATCCACTCACAAACGAGGACTGTTGTGTCTCCATTAGCTTTGTATGCATTCAGTGGATAAATAAGGACTTTGAACTAATCTCTACACAAAGCTGGCTTGGCAGGGTTTTGAGGTTTAATTGAACTTTGTATTAATTTACAATTAGTTTGTTTTGTTTACTTTCTGATACCATTAGCAAACTTACTAAAAAGGAGATACAAATAAAATTTGTGCCAATTACATATAAGAATAATTGGATTTTATTAATCCAAGAATTCATGCAATCAATTTAATTATTGGTACTCTCATTTCAGATGCCTCGTTATTCTTCACACTAATTAATCACAACCACTAATGAGTTGTTTTGAAATGGGACTTTTACTCATCCTGAATGGAAGGTTCCTTAAGCAACCATTGATATTTACTTTAGCGAAACAAGCAAGTTTTCTAAATTTTATTTATATTTTTTCAAAAAAGACGTGATTCTGTAAGGCAACAATAGAATCATAGAATCCCAGAATGATCTCTGTTGGAAGGGACCTTAAAGATCATCCAGTTCTGATGCCCCTGCCATGGGCAGGGACATCTCCCACCAGAGCAGGTCGCTCAATGCCCTGTCCAACCTGGCCTTGAAACCCTCAAAGGTTGGAGCAGCCACAGCTTCTCTGGGCAACATGGGCCAGGGTCTCACCACCCTCACAGGAAAGAATTTCTTCCTGAGATCTAGAAGTCCCCTCTATCAGTTTTAAACCATTCCCCCTTGCCACACTCTCTGATCAAGAGTCCCTCCCCATCTCTCCCATAGCCCCTTTAGGTACTGGAAGGGGCTATAAGGTCTCCCCGGAGCCTTCTCTTCTCCAAGCTGAAGAACCCCAACTCCCTCAGCCTGTTCTCAGAGCAGAGGGGCTCCAGCCCTTGGAGCATCTTTGTCACCCTCCACTGGACTCATTCCAACATGTCCATGTCCTTCTTGTGCTGAGGACTCTAGAGCTGGACACATTGCTCCAGGTGGGGTCTCCTGAGAGCGGAGCAGAGGGGTAGAACCCCCCCTCCCCTCGCCCTGCTGGCCCCGCTTCTTTTGATGCAGTCCAGAAAGCCATTGGCTTTCTGGGCTGCCAGTGCACATTGCTGGCTCATGTTGAGCTTCTCATCTACCAACACCCCCAAGCCCTTCTCCTCAGTGCTGCTCTCAATTCATTCTCCGACCAACCTGTATTTGTGCCTGGGATTGCCCTGACCCATGTGCAGGACCTTGCACTTGGCCTGGTTGAATAGATTTCTTGGTTCAAAATGAGGAATTTAAGAGGTTTTCATATGGGACTTATATTTCATTTACAGTGTTGTCTACAGTTATAGACTTAGTTTATAGGAGAGTACAGCTGATGATTTTTATTTTGTATTCCAGTGCTGTCTGAGTTTGGGCAAGTGAGTTATATTTGCCTTCTTAAATATGTTGTTATTCAGCAAGTATAAGTGCACATCAGAATGGAGGATTAACAAACACTGTAAATAAACATAGGGTTATGCAGAGGTCTTTATTAAATAACCATAATAGCTTCTGGAGGTTATCTTCTTCTTGTGTCTCTACATATTCAATCTGGAAGCACATTCCATTTTTTATGGTGTCATGTAGAGAAAACATACTAAACGTGAGAGTCTACCAAACGGGGTATTACAGAGACTATCTTCCCTCAGAGAGATATGAGAGAAAACACATTTGGAAAGGAAGACGTTATTTCTGATGCAACAAAATGTATAGAAGGACTTGAAGATATGCTAATTCCAAAAGTGAATATGGGAAACACATTTGCTTTTAACTGAGGATAAAGCCAGACTGGTTAGGAACCATAATAAAGCTGATGGACTGTTTTTGACAGACAGGGATGGGACAATACTGTGGGGGTCAGAGAATAAATAATGAAGAGAATGATGTCAGAAAACAAAAAAAAGGGAAATAGCAAAGACAAGAATAATAATTTCAGTTGTACAGGCTGCAAGATAAAAAGCAACTCCCAAAGAGGCTGAGAAAAAAACACCTCTCTATAAGAGTATATTTAAGAAAAGGTAAAAATGCTGGAGAACAGAGAGGAGATATATACTATATATAAAAGACTGGAATGAGTGATTAAATCCCCTAGTACTCACAGCAATAATAGGCATCTATAGGAAATTATTGTGTACAAAATTGTTTTACTGCGTTTCTCTTTAGCTAAGTATTTACAGTGATGTATGTAACGTATTTCCATACACTGTAAGTATCAGAGGGGCTTCAAATACTTAAAGGGTTTTTTCTTCCTTAATATATAAAACATGCCAATGTGAGTTTTGCAGTTTATATGACACCTAAAACTGTAAGCTGGGTTTTTCATGTCAATTTAATACTATTATAGCAGAACTAAAGTCCTTTTCCACACCAGACACTGTGAGCTTAAACTTGCCACTACGCTTCACTTTTTCAGCTGGAAAATACATGACCAACACAATGACATCCCAGTAGTTCCCCATGGCATTTCAGAATTAAAAGATGATTCAAATGATATCTCACTAGAGGAAAAAACCAAACCCAAATCTTACAACGACAAAGAGTAAAAAGGTATTTTAGTCTAATTCTTTTAGAAATCAAAAATAATGTTTTGTACTGCAAAAGGTGGAACTTGCCTCTGGGAAAGTCATGGCAGCACTTTTTAGATAAAAAACCAATGATAAGGCAAAAAAAAAAAAAAATTTTGGAATAGTCAGGGACTGTGAGTGTGATAATGAACTTTGACACCCAAGTAGGTAGGGAATAACCAAGCTCTTCAAGGCTCCATTTATGTATAAACTAGATCAATGTTGTCTGTCAACAGTCTTTGAAGAAAAGCATTTTCAATTCCTATTTTCCTTCCTGCTTTGCCATTTCAATTTCCCCTCCTACTTTCAGCGTTCTGACAACTTTCAGACAGCAAATCATTGAGAGATGATGGAGGAAGCATTTATCTTGTACACGGAAGTGGAACCGTTGTCATGTACAGAGCTTAGTGTGGACTTGTTATTCCTAATACAATTTCAAAATGTGAAAGAGCATTTGATCCACAAAATTCTGGTCTAGAGTTTGCAGAGGATACTTGCCACATTTTGCCACCTAACTCAAATTAGGAGACCAATCATACTGTCTGCATAGACTGATGTCTCCTGCTAAAGGACAATTCTGAGCCAAAGCCCACTTCAGGGTGTTTAATTGCCCTGGACTACCTTCAGTAGCCTTCCAGTATTTCACACAGTTATAAATCAGTTTTCTAACCAATGATAACAGTGAAAACCATTTCTGCCATAAATTCCTGCATTCAAATTGCTGCCTGTTTTAGCAGAAATCTAAGCAGATACCTTAGATAAGACATATCTTACATATAATAATACAATAAGCTGTAGAGTCATAAATGAAATATTTGCAGTACCTGAGAAAATACGCTCTATGTTGGCCCATCTCATTTACGATGCAATGTGAATAAAATCTTCAGTTAAACTGCACTTATTTCAACCGGGAAGCTGGATCTTAAGATGGAAACCTTAGTTATGTCTTTCATTAGGACAAATTAACACTTCCAGAAACAGCCAGCTGCTTTCATGAAATATGTGAAGTTTAACTTGCGTTTCACATGAAATCAAGCTTTGCCAACTGATTGTGCAAAACGGAAGGCAAAAATTAAGCAGACAAATGTCCAGTCTAACTCTCTAAATATAGACAGAATTAAAAACTTTAAAAATTCATCAAGCATCTGTGTGCATATTTCTTGGTGTCAGAAAATTTCGTCATTGTTTGCACAATGATGATCTAACACCATCAAAGTCTCAGCAGTATTCCCAAACTTCAATATAAACTTTTTTAATGACATATTATGACTAAGAATCAAAAAAGTATAACAAAATCGATAGTAGAAACTTTTGTGTATCTCTTGTTTTATTTAAATTTTGCTTTCATGTAGTTATCTCCCAGTTAAGTAAAATGAAACCTTGGCAATTATTTCTACAGTTAAATTCAGAGAATCACACTTACAGACACTGAATAATAATAATAATAAAATTACTAAATAAAACACTGTGGGTGCACAGGTACATTAAAATGAAAGCAAACAAAAAATGGATCTCTTGTTTCTATGTTTTTATTTTCATAATAATGGGCTTTTGGCCTCTTGAAGTTCAAGAGGAAGGCTTCACAAAATGTTTGTTCCTCCGTGTTATTGCCTTGAAACCAAAAGTCTTCCTTCTCAGTCTAATATTTAGTAATAAGTAGTCTCCTGGACACACTCAATCTGGAAGTGGAACTCTCAGGCAAAATGTATCGTAACAGTGGCAGATGTGAGTTTGCCTTGTAGGATGTTCTGTGCAAATGTAACTCCCTCATGAAAGGCCTTACAAGGAATCCTCATTAGTGTACCATTTCAAAAGTATATTTCTTCAGTCCGAATCATGGATGGTATTATCAAATATTAGTGTGTCTCATGTTACTTAGTGCTTTTCTCAGAGCTGCAGCAGATCATGACATAGCACTACCCATGAAAATGGAAGTTTGTGTCCATAACACTGGAGATACCAGCTTGGAAATCTAGTTTCTAAAGACACTTGTATGTTAAAGAAAGCATAAACACATTAACTGAAAACTTTACTGAAATGAAAGCCCATTCCAGTCCCTCCACGATTTTTGGATGGAGTCAATAGCACTGCATGAATCAAGTTCTTTAGCATTTATTTCATTAAACAATTAAGAACTTGCCTTGCATACAGTCAGGCAGAATCAGTCTTCTCCAGGCAGACCTCACATTGCCTTGAATTTTGTCAGAGACTTTTTGTCAGAATAAGGTTTTCAAGATTTGATTTTGTAAGTTTCCAATTATCCCCTAGTACCTTATAAAATGTTTCAATTAAAGGAGTGTAACATTTTAATTGTGAGTACTCAGTTCATGTAACTTAATCATGCAGCCAAGTTCCCATCAGCAAATCCAAATGCAAGGAAATCTCCAGTGAATTGTAACAAAAGAATTTCTGTAGGAAATATTTTAAGTTACGTTTTCAATTAAAACATTTAAATCATTCTTATCTTTTTTTAAAGTGACGCTACCTCTTCAGTCTGAACCAGAACTAAGAAAACAATCCGGTAGTGAATACTTTATCCAAAAGTTTTTGTTTGTTTCAGTTTATTTCCACTGTTCATTGAATACTACAGTTCAAATACAGCTTTCAAATATTTTTATTTGAATTTCTTATTAATGTACTTTAAAAGTTATTTATATTGTTCTTTAAATTCTCCTTACTTCATTAGCATTTCTTGGAACTCAAGATTTCGCATTTTAAACATTTTTTTTTACCATTAAAAAAATAAATAGTTACAAGCAGGAAAAATGGAAATTATTTTAGCAGAGAGGTTCATTATGGGCCTGCTTTATTTTTTTAATGCGTGCCTGATTGCAGTTAAAACGCTAGATTTGCAGAAAAGAGAAACAAAAGAGTTATTTGTGTTAAGGAAGGACCTAGAAAGCATAATAAAGGCAAGTATGGTCCTGCTAAGGAGGGGAATGGTAAGATCAAAAATATTGGTACAAAAAGTCTGTTCTGTGAGTAGAAGAGACAGAGTCTGAAACGAAATGGTGAAATGATCTCTAGGTTACGTAGCACACTGGTATAAGTGAGCAATGAAGCCTGTATTTCCTGTCCTCCTCTGCACTTGCCTTCTTCCTGGAACTGTCGCCTCTTGTATTCAATTAATCAATATATCAACATTCTCTAGTGCTACATTTCCAACTTTTCCCCAGAGAAAAACACATGCATATGAATTAATGAAGACCCACAAACCAAGGATAAGAAGATAAGAAACATCACTATCTCAATTATTTAAAAGCTGGAAAATGAAAACACTAGGACCTCAATTCCCTGCAACAGTATCACTAGAAATTCAGCAGTGCAAAATCCTTGTTCCCGAGGAAGAGAAAATTCAAATTATTTGAAGAAGATGATGTGGGAAATCTACAGCAACCTTGGATTGCTTGACTCCTAACCCTGCATTTTAAACATAGAACACATCTTCCTCCTTGCACTGAACGTGAAAAATGGACCCATCTAGGCCTAACTCTCCCCCCTCCCTCAAAGTGCCGCAGGAACTCTTATCCATTTTGATGGTTTGTGTCTGAGAACAACTTAGAATCATAGAATCATAGAATTGTCTAGGTTGGAAGGGACCTTTAAGATCATCTAGTCCAACCATCAACCGAACTCTGAT
>JAOXNO010000041.1:19914370-19934956 GCA_028565335.1 Limnodromus scolopaceus | reverse complement strand
CCTCAGCCTCTCCTCACAAGACTTGTGCTCCAGACCCCTCACCAGCTTCGTTGCCCTTCTCTGGACCCGCTCCAGCATCTCAATGTCTTTCTTGTGGTAGGGGGCCCAAAACTGGACACTACTCGAGGTGGGGCCTCACCAGTGCCGAGTACAGGGGGAATTCTATATCACTTCCTTCATTTGGATAGACTCAAAATGGAATTCTGACTCAGCTGAAAAAATTAGTTTCAGGGATATTAGGATAAGGACTTCTGCCCATTAACCTATGCATAAGTGGCCCTAAAGGTCTAAATATGTCTTTGGGGTGAATTTACTGCTTCCTTCTGTAGAGACCATGTCAAGGACTATCTACTAGATGGTGCTTTATGTGCAGTCTTAACAAGTGGCAGTAAGACGAGGAAATGCTGTACAAAAAGCAATTCAAAAGCATAAAGAATATAATTCCTTGGGGTAACACAGAAATAGTATTATGTAGAATAGTAGAATATTATTCTTTAAAAACAGAAAGACATACAATGTATTCATTTTAAATGGAGACATTCAAAGTCCTGTGCATTACATAGTAATTTTTCCTTCCTTGTTCATATATTCATATTTAAAGAGAAGATATCTCGTTGATGTTGACCAGTGAAGAAAATGTCTGTATTCAGGAATAAGTCTTTTATGCAAACAGGAATGAATAGAATCATTCTTATCCCAAACATGTCTACTTCATTAATTCACCCTACCGTCTGTATAATGAATCCGATTACTCTTCCTACTGAAAAAAAGCAAGAGCAGAAAAATTTTGCAAATGCAAATGAACATAACAACAAGAGACAACCCAATATTATATTTTAAATTTATTGAATTATCAAGAAAATTGCATTGTTGCAAAATGCTGCCATGTCAGATGCAAGTCAGGAGTCCTTGTTTTCAGTTACAATGACCAATTTTCTCCTGAATACAGACTTGCATGCACTGGGAGCTGCCTGTGGAAATCCTTGGGTTTTTTTATTTTTTTCCCAAAACAATGAGTTCTCTCAATTGATGGATATTATTACTCTCTTGCTTGGCTTTCTTTAAAGAGATTGAAAATTTTCTTCCTTTTGAGAATTATCCCCCAACTGAGTGGCAACAGTAGCTGATTCAGAAAAAAAGAGGAATATCAAATCTGGTCCTGGCAAGTAAATGAAAAGAGGAAGGTGATTTTCCGTGCTTCTATTCATTATTTCCAAGTCTACCTATATTATCTGCCATCAGTTTGGGATGTCCCACAGTTCAGGAATTACACCTTTAAACACTTGTCAATGCAACACTGAAGGTTCAGAGACAGCAATGTGAAGATTGCCAGTAATTTTAAGAGCAACAGGCACCACGAATAAGCAGCAAATCATTATTCTCAAAAGGTCATTCAGCACAATTGAGCTCTGCTATCTTACATCAAAACACATACAGGATGTTATTGCTAAGAATGTTAGATGACATTCAAGCAAATGCTTGCTATAAAGGGAGTATTATGACGGCTATTTTCAGTAACTTGCCATTTAGTTCTGTCAGTGATGAGCTGCACAATATCACAGGACATACTCTGCTTTTTGATTTGAGGTGGAAACTTGACTCAGAGAAGGTTCCTGAAAATAAAATGAAATAAAGTGTCATTAAATTTATTGCAGAACTATATTTAATTTCAACAAAATTTAAGAAATTGGTGTTTCTTAACCAGAATTAGACACGGCTTACTACCCTTTACTATCTGATTTAGAGGAGCCCAATGATTTCAGTTTAATGTTTGTGTTTCAGGGTTCAGTGCATAAAGCTGTGGAGAAGTTTTGTACCTCTCCCAAAGTACAGTCAGCTAGATCCAAGGTAGAATACTACAGAGAAAAGAAGAGAAAATGAGGGTATTAACAGTACGATCTATTTGTGTAGGCCATCAGCTTCCACTGTTCATAATTTTGAGTCTGTTTTTATTATTTCATTATTTACATAAATAATAAAGACAAGGGGAATTTCAGATGTCGTGACTGTCTCATCTGATATTTGAATTTATCATAGGCACTTATGGAGGGTGGATTTTTAGCAAAAAAAATTAGTGATTTAGTTATGGAAGTAATGTAATGTCTAACAAAACATGATGGAAAAATGTAAAATTACCCAAACAAGCATGTGAGTCGGTGAAAGATGAAATCTCCATCAGAACAAAGAAGAATGAAACAGGAAAAGAAAAAGAAGCATAGAATCTACTGATCTCTGTCGAGAAAGCTGACAGAAGTTTCTGAGGTCTGTGGTTTGCAAGGAGACAATCTTGTCTAGAAAGCTTTAAGTACTTGTCGAAGAATAGTTATGATCAGACATCTTCAACAACGTTTTTAGAGTTGCAGCTTGGGCAAAAAAGGAGGACTGGGTATAATTCCTGGTTATTAGTGTGGAAGGAAAGAAAATAACACCAGTATAAATTCACACCACTTGTATCCAGTTCTGGCAAGATTCTGTGTCAAAGGAAAACATGAGCTGGAAGAAGATGCTAAAAGTTTTTATTTCTGACCACGGCTATATTTAATTGTGCCTCACCATTAAATTGTGTCTCACCATGTGATGATCATGGAGCCAAACAAAGGGATAGGAAAAGATTATTTTGTGTCACCTTAAACACAGCATGAATGGTCTTGCTTGCATTAGGTGTCAATGTAATGTACATTTACTAAATGTAATCACATATAAGCTGATGAGTGTGTTTCCTTTCATCAGGAATTAACAGAGAATTGAATAACTACTAAAACTGAGACACTGCCTACTGCTCTCCTTAAAGTTGCAGCACAAAATTAGTCATCACGATTGATTAATCCTAAGGGCTCAGCAACTAGCAAACGTCTATTAGGCACTTCATCAAAACAAGCTTTCTGTTCTCTTTAATGAGGATGCTTAATCCACTGATCTTTTTCTGTGTTTGCTAAATATATAACTAAGCTCCAGCTTCATTCCCATTCCTCCCCCTCCCTGAAAACATAGAACCCATCAAAACATCTAGGTAGAGAAACAGAAAAATCATCTCACACCAAAGTCAACAATCCCCTGGATTTACTAGTTTTCAAATTATCAGGAAGTAGAGAATAAGTGTCACTGAACGAAAGAAAAGAGGATTATTTTAGCACAGCGTCAGGAAGGAACAATGATCTATACTTTGAAATAAAGGTTTCAATAGCCATGAATCATAATGAATTTACCTTTTCCTGGGAACTGTTTATGCACATAGCTCTGTTCTGAATCACAGAAATTAAGACTACTGCAAGAGGTTGCTAGAAATATTGAAAATTCATGAAGCAATATGCTTTAGATAGCTTCCATTCCTCATTGAAAAAAAACTCTTCTTTTTATCATGGTTTGAGTGACACAGGATTAATTTCTCTTCAGTAATTTTACTTTTCAGTAAGATCTCTTCTAATGTTTGGGAAAACTGAACTTTTAGAAGAGTCTAGTGTCTGATTTTGTGTAAATAGTTACTTTATAGCCAACTGTGGTATGGGGGTTTCAAGGTCTCAGTGTTTTCGAACCTTGCCACGTGTAGGGATGAGGAGGAGCAAGACCTGGGCACTTGATCCAGGCTACCACAGGATTATTTCAGACAACGAATGTCACATTCAATATAAATTAGAAAGTTTTCTGGGAAGTTCTCTCTCTCCCTCGATGGCTGCGATCATGAGAACTCTATGGCATTTGCAGTGTCCGACATTGGCTGTCCCTGCTGGGAGTGAGCAGCTTCCTGCTCATGGAATGGGCAGGGGACAGCCCTTGTGTGTTTTATATCGGTATTGAGATCAATATTGATTCTTTAGTATTATTAATGTTAGTTATCTAGTAGTTTTCTATTTAATCTGTTTATATTTCAACCCTTGTGTTTCGTTGTCTTTTCCTGGTTCCCCTTCCCCAGGTGGGGAGGGGTCATCAGGTGGTAGAATAATTGTCTGAATGACAGTAAATTGTTGTGGGTTCTTCAAACCACAACAGTTTTGGAAAACACGGTGGTTTCCAAAGCTCCATGAAAACGCCTCTTTAAGACTATAAACCATTCAAAATCCATTCCGGTCATAGTATTTTTAATACTAGGTTTTTTAATAATTCTTGTAAGGGCAGCTAATAAAAGGAGTACTCACATAATCATAGCAACAGAGAATTCTGCCATAGACTGCAAGTAGCATCATGCGTAATTTAACAGACTAGTAAATTCATTGTTAGTACACTAAAATATTAATAATAAGACATCCATACTAAATTCTCATTTTGGACATCCATGTTCAAACTCTTATGCAAGGATGGTGTTGTTCTCTGTGCTACAGCAGTAGGACAGGTGCAGGCCCAGGGACCCCCCATCATCCTTAGTCCCCAGGGAGTCTACGGCCTCACTGCACCCTGACATCATCCTAGAGCAACTCATCAGTGGTGAACAGTTCCCCACTGAACAGTTGCCATTCGCTGTTTGTTAGCCAAATGAGCACGGATAGAAAAGATTAAATATGCTATGGATAACTGGCTGCCAAAGTATTGAGAATTTGTGGAATAAACCAAAATTGAACCTGATAGCCAGCCCCAGTATGTAATAGGATGGTTTTAAAGTGTTATTCCTTTTCTCCAGTGAGGTGAATTCAACCTAGATGTCTGTGGAATTTGTTTTCACTGATAAAGTTTCTCTTTCTTTGTATTCCTCTCTATTATGTAGGAGCTTTTTTTGAGTTGTCCAAGAAAAATGTAACTCCTGAATTGTCTTGATTTGTATTTCTGTATCAGATTGGTTTAATCAAGAGTAGCAACAATAAAGACACATGTTATCAGTGGATCTGATATTAAATTGATTTTAGCATGATCAGACGTGTGGAGCCAGATGTGCTTATACCAGTAGTGACACGCCTGAGGTGTCCTATAAACCAAAAGTATGTCCCATAAACTCAAAAGTATTGAGCAATGAAAATTGTTTTTTTCCTGGTATGCTCACTTACTGATGACTGATACCAAATCTAGTTAACAGGGATATTAACATAGTAAATAGAACATCTTTTACCTGAGAGTGAGTCAATGATAAAGCTTCATGGCAGGAGAAGATTGAGAACACATAATAAAACCCAGGAGTTTTCTTTTTGTTACTAATCACGGATACTAGAACAGATCAAAATTGACAGAGAAAAAACAAACAGTTGCCCTAGGTTTTACTGATTTAGCCTTTCCTTGCTCTTTACAGGTTAGTTCAGTGAGTTGATTCTCCTGAATAAGTTCACTAAGTTGTGACTACTTTACAAATTCCCATAAATACCTGCTTATCATTTGGGTTTCGGAACAATATCGTGTTATAATTCCCTCCAAATATGAAGAGAAGATATATGCTCACAACACACTGTTATACACGTTAACAGTTTCGAAATTTAGAGCTGATTACATTTGAGTAGGTGATTCAATCTATCCCTTTGCCAGTGCATGCTAATCCTCTAAAGCATATTTGGTAGTTCTCTATCTTGTCTTCCTATACAAGAGGCAAGCTAACAGATCTCTAAATGAATTTGTAGAAACTTCTTATAGTTTAAGAAAACTCATGATAAGATGATACTACAAATTCCTAAAGATGAAGAACTGATGCATGTTGTCATGTTTATTTTCTGGCTGAGTTACATATCAAGGAAACATTAAATTCTCCAAAAAGACTAAGGTTTACAGAAAAAAAAAATAATCTACGTGTGTATTAGATTATATAATGAATAACTGGTTTTAAACTAAATTTTAACTAAATTTTAAACTAAATTTTTACTGGTTTAAATTACCACACATGAATTCCAGAGACTTAAATATGGCCAGAATTTAATCTACATTACTGCCATTCTCCATTACTACGCTAATTTGGTACTGCACATGGGTGTTGATATAAGGGGGTGAACAAGTTGTGTTGGACTGTTCATTTTTAGGAGCTAATACATTAGTCACATCATAATGACTTCACTTCTGAATATATTGTAAAATACATTCAGGTATTCCTATTAGGCCTTGATTCTTTAGTTTTAATTTCATTTTTTTCTTTAGCAAAAGTTGTGTATTTTCAAATTTACTGTACAGGTCATCCTCTTTCATTCTTTCAGAAGTGATGCAAATTAAAGGCTCCGGAACATATCTGAATGCAGCATAGTGCCCTGCAGAAGCTGCGCTTTCAGGATCCATCTTCTGAATATTGTATGCAATAGGACATATATCTCCAGAGGAAGCAGGCGAAAAAGTTCTTGAGTTTGCCTTCTCAAAGTATGGCTCTTTGTATCATAGGGCAGAATTAAGATTATGCCTCAGAATACAAGAAAAAAAAAAGATTAATAAATTAACTTAGTATTTAATCTTTCTGAACTATAAAAAGTTTGGTTTAGACTGACTTCTGGAAAGATTTAACATTTTTTTTTCTGAGAATGAAGTACTTGAGTTGATGGGCACCACTAACTTAATTTTTCTGGATCATTTAGCCTACTCCTTCTCATGAGTTATTGTGAGCCTCTCGGAATCATTCTGAACAGTATACTGCACAACGTAGAGTGCACTGTATCTCACCAGTTTATGACTTTTTATTGCTGCTATATTTTTCTATGACCTTGAAATGCATTAAAGATGATAAATAATGTAGTTATTTCGTAGAATACTGTGAAGCACATTTAAGTTTCTGATGTGTAGTATAGGTAAATCCCAGTTCAGCTACTTTGATAGCATTACAATTGAAATCCAGTTTGAACCTTGCCTGAACCCACACTTAAGTTAATTGTTGTTTTTCATGTGTCTTAATAAGCTTCTGGCTACGCTTTAATGAAGCTTGGGAAAGCCTGACAGCATAGAGCCAAAACCTGCAAATGTTTGGTCAGAATAATTATGTCTTGCCCCGAAACAAAATGAACCACCATCCACTAAAGAGTGGAGAAAACATGTAATCAGTGGGTTTTCTCTTCAAGCTACTACTATTTATGAGCTATTTATCACAGTTGTGAATAGGACTTAATCCGTTATTTGCATAAACAGAGGCTTACACTGAGAAGTTACTGGTTTGTAGGAGACATTGATCTCCACAGAATACATCCATTTAAATTAAAGATGTTGTTACTTAAGGTATGTAAACAGATTAACACCTAGAAATTTTAACCTGAAGGAGGATAGAGGAGGCCTTAGTCAACATGCATGAAAATTTCTACAGTGAAGTGAGAGATCTACATTTTAACACCTCAAATGTTTTTAATATTAAACGTTTTCAAAGCATGTCAGGTATGTGCATGCATTTGCAAACATCATAGTATCTTGTTATTGCCCCTCCAGAAGTAGAATAGCAGCTGTATTAGGTATAGAGTTATCACACAAGCCCACAAGATAACACACTAATATTTCAAAGCAAATATCTATTTCATTTGCCATTATTTTTAACTGATACCCAATTGCATTTACAATTGTTCTTCAATAATGCATGTATATATGTTATTATTAAGACACACATTTTAAGACACAATCCTGCCACATTTTCCTTTTATTTTCCTTTTTCCATTCATTCAGAGATACTATGTAGAATCATAGAATCATAGAATTGTCTAGGTTGGAAGGGACCTTTAAGATTATCTAATCCAACCACTAATCTGACTCTGATAAAAAACCATCACTAAACCATGTCTCTAAGCTCTATGTTAACCTGTCTTTTAAATGCCTCCAGCGATGGTGCCTCAACCACTTCCCTGGGCAGCCCATTCCAAGGCTTCATAACCCTTTCAGTGTAAAAATGTTTCCTACTATCCAATCTGAACCTCCCCTGGTGCAACTTGAGGCCATTTCCTCTTGTCCCATTGCCTGTTCCTTGGGAGAAGAGACCGACCCCCCCTGGCTACACCCTCCTTTCAGGGAGTTGGAGAGAGCGAGAGGGTCTCCCCTCAGCCTCCTTTTCTCCAGGCTGAACACCCTCAGCCCCCTCAGCCTCTTCTCATAAGACTTGTTCTCCAGACCCCTCACCAGCTCCGTTGCCCTAATGCAAAGTCAGCACAAGAAGACTTCTTCACCATGGTTATCCTTTATAAAAAACCTATAAACATTGATTTGACAAGAATAACAAAATAAAGGTACACAAATTAGACCTATCCTTGAAGAATATAATTGGAATAACAGGAATGCCAATAGCAACTGTCACATATGAAGCTAGCATGGAGGACATGGGGGACCTGCGGGGGAAGGTTTGGGACTAAGAGAAAGGTGATAGTGGGGTGCAGTAGGGAACACAAAATAGAGACCTGGCTCCCCTTTCATGTGTGGAGAAGCTCTTGCCAGTTTTGTGCTTTGGAAATCATTATTAAGTGGAAGAGGCACTTGGATCTGACACCTACCATTAATTTTTTTTCTATCTACAGCACATTTCAAACTCAGGGATAAAAATTACTTCAGGAACAACTCTTATGGACAGTAAAAAAGAAGACAAAAGCCTGCTCTGAAGTTTTTTCTCATTCTTAGGTATGATCGGACATCAGCTTCTCCAGCAAGCATCCTGACAATATACTGTGTACCTTAACTGGGAGCCCAAAGAGGTTTTCATTGTCATCTCGGGTTTTTATATCTTTTCTGTTACTGTCAGCAAAAGTGTTAAAAAAGTCTTCCGTGATCATGTTTTGGGAAATGGTCTGGAACCACACAGCTATTTCATGTTTTAAAATGAGAAAAATTAATCTCATTTCATTTTTAATCTGTTCCACCAAAATTAACAAGGAATTAATACATTTTATTTTATTTTATTTTATTTTATTTTATTTTATTTTATTTTATTTTATTTTATTTTATCTGACATTACCTGAGCTGAAATCTATTTCCAATTCCTAAAACTATTTCTTCATAAATTATTAGAATTTCTAAGGAGGTAGGATATATGTGGCACATTCAGTTCATCTTTCACGGAGCAGAATCATTAACATCGTCTCCATCATCTGTAAGAAATCCATCCAGAAAGTCCAATGACACAGCAGTAGCAGAGCAGCTCAAAAGTCTATTTGTCCTGTTAATTTCCCATGCCTTGTCATATCTGCACCTATACTGACAGATGTCAGATAAACATCCCTTATTTTGAAGCTGGTAAAACTAGTAAGTTGTGAATCAAAGTGAACATCATAATTTTTGCAAGTATTTGGATCTTAAAAAAAATTAGCTAGATTTTTAACTGTATTTTGCAAAATGCATTATAAAGTACTCAATACTAGATTCCTCAGAAATTCAGCAAAAAAGAGGATGTTACACCTTGTGCAAATAGGGGCAATCTTTGAAGGCTGAATACACATTTGTATTTATTTTAACCACTAAGCATGCAACTAATAATGAAGAGAAAAAGTTATTAAAATTAAAATATAGACTTTTTAAAAAAAATGTTAATAGATACCCTTTCTTACAGAAAATAAATAATACAATTTTTTCCTGCTGAGGCCACTTTAGTCTATTGATTTGGCCAAAGGTAACTGTTAAAGGATTGCTCAGGAAAATCTCCACTACTGCACCAATTGATTGTGCTGTTCACAGTATAAATAGGAAAGCGAGGAGAAAGGGTGTCTGGAACTATGTTTAGATCATAAAAGTGTAGGTGGTGTTAACAGAGTAGCTTACCAAAAAATGTCAACCTCCCTCCCCTTAAGTTCTTTAATTTTATCATTGGAAAAAAGGGGGTCAGAATTATTAAGTAAACAAAATTGAAACAGAGGTATGGAACAAATAGAAGATAACCTTGATGGATGTTATTGGTTTAACTATTAAATGTTAATGAAAAAATAAAAAGCATTAAATGTTTTAAAATTATCTGTTGCTGGCCATCTGTACAAAACTCACAAAACCTATCACTGATTTGAGTTTTGCTTAAGACTAGTACTATATCTGAAAATTTCCTTTCTCAGAGAAATGTATTTCTCAATCTTTAATTGGTCTGAGAAAGGATATTATGCTTTTGTAGATACTGTGTGTCTATGCCACAAAAGGAAGTCCCAGAGTTACTGTCTTTAACTGTCTGTTAACTTCTGTCATGTGTGTGTTGTGCTGATAATTTATGCTACAGAGTAATAAATCCTTAGAAGCATATACCAGTATGCATAGTCATATCACAGAACCATAGAATGGTTCTGGTTGGAAGGGATCTTAAAGATCATTGAGTTCCAAACTCCTACCCTGGTCAGGGACACCTCCCACCAGACCAGGTTTCTCAAAGCCCCATCCAGCCTGGCCTTGAACACCTCCAGGGATGAGGCAGTTACAGGTTCCCTGGGCAACTTGTTCTTGGGTCTCACCATCCTCACAGGAAAGAATGTCTTTCTAATATCTCATCTCAATCTCCCCTCTTTCGATTTAAAACCGTTAACCCTTGTCCTATCACTTCACTCCCTGATCAAGAGTCCCTCCCCATCTCTCCTGTAGCCCCCTTTAGGTACTCGAAGACTGCTATAAGTTCTCCCCGAAGCCTTCTCCAGGCTGAACAACCCCAACTCTCTCAGCCTGTCTTCATAGGAGAGGGGCTCCAGCCCTCCGATCACCTTTGTGGCCTCCTCCAGACTCACTCCAACAGGTCCATGTCCTTCTTATGTTGGGGTCTCCAGAGCTGGATGCAGTGGTAGAGTCTCACATCAGCAGAATAGAGGGGTAGAATCACCTCCCTCACCCTGCTGGCCACGCTTCTTTCAATGCAGCTCAGGACAAGGTTTTTCTGGGTTGCGAGCACACATTGCCAGGTCACCAACCAACATCCCTGAGTTATTATCCCCAGGGCTGCTCTCAATCCATTCTCTGCTCAGCCTTGATTTGTGGTGCCCCGACCCATGTGCTGGACTTTTCACTTGGCCTGGTTGAACTTCATGAGGCTTGTACCTCTCAAGCCTTTGCTCCTTCACACTAAAGAACAAAGATTTTCCCAGGTTTTGACTCCTTTCAGAGCTGTCTTAGAGCTCCCAGGAAGGTGTATAAATGAGAGTATTCACATCTGGATGCATGCAGCCATATGGTTCAGTATGGAACATGCTGGGTGTACAAAATAATTACATCACAGAACTGATGGCAGCAAATTGAGAGCGGATCTGACAACTCAGAAAATGCAAAAAGACAATGTTTCTGTACTGCCCTAGTACTCTTCTAACATATGCCAGATCTTTCTGAGAATACCTTCATGGAATACGACAGACAAACGGGTAGAACAAAAATAAGTGATAACTAAGCTATGAGAAGGGACGTGTATGAAAAGGTGAAAATCATACGCGAACAGTGTATGCACAGTCATGAGCTTTAGCTGGGATCATCAGTGAAAGCAGTTATCATTAAGGACAGCAGCAAAGGGTGGACTTGGTCACAATGGATGAAAGTAGACAGACATATAGAGACAATCAAGTTGTGATGACAACTTTAAATGGCGTTTGCCTTGTTTCTAAAAGTTCACAGACATTTCTGATAAGTATAGTCCTTAGAATATTCTGGCAGAGGCTTAGCAATCACTTTAAAGATTCTCTTCATTAGTAATAGATCTCAGCTCCTATTTCAGGGTGGTATCCATCAATATTAGCAAATATTTCAGAATTACCAGACAACATGAAAATTACAACACACAACTGTCATGACCAAGTAACTTGAGTAATTGAAAGGAGCCTTTGCATATTGATGACATATTTTAATCAACTTTTCAGTCTGAAGATACCTCTTTTATCTATCAGCTATGGTCAAAACATAAGAAGGATGCAATGCAAATGCGTTTTTAATAGAAAGAGAGGAAACAAAAGCTGTAGTCTTTATTTTGGGAAATTTTGGCCTGGGGAAAAAAATGTCCAGTTCATATGAGATATATTTTGATTTTTTATTAAATGAGTAGGATGGCATAGAAAACAAGATCTGTCTATGAAAGGCTGCTAAATAATAGGAAGAATATTTTTCCATATTAAAAGGATATTACTGTAGAGTCTTTCCAGTTCATTCTACCAGATACCAGTGTACTGACTCATGCAGTCTTTGGCCTTAACAAACTATTCCACAGTTTGTTTTCATGGCGTGTTTGGCGAATGTTTTGGGCAAAGCTTATCTGTCTCTCATTCTAAATGGGGCTATTTTTCCCTCTTCCATAAGGACTAACAGCATGTACCTAGACTCTCTGGAATCTTAAATACATTATTTTTTCTGACCATTTTTCTTTCAGTTTATTTATGTAGGAGCATATAGCTGAAAAACTATAATAAAACCCCACCCTCCACAAAAGAAAAAATTCCAACAAAAAGCAGTTATTCTGTCAAATTCTGAAATAATTTGGTTTTTATTATATATATATGCTAGTATTGTCAAAATAACAAGCTTCACAGTAATGGTCCTGCTTCGGTGTCATTATTTTTCTTGAGCATTAAATGGGCACAGGACACAGACGCATGAACTTTCTCTTGTAGCTCAGGAATTGTCCACAAATGAAAGAAAAAAAAAAATCTCTTTTTTTCTGCTCTATAGCAAATGGTTTTAGCCTCTTTTTCAGGTAAATGGAGTTTCTGTCTGCTGCTGCATACATCTCCTCTTTCGTCTATTGGCAGAACTCCTTTCTCTGCGTTTCTGTGAGTTTCACCAATCCTCCTGCACTTCTGTAATTTTCATACTTGAATACCTGCACCTTCCATTCTGTCTTCTGAATTAGATAATATACTGGTCCCTATGTTGAGGTACGGGACAGACATAAGTTCATTGGGACAGACATTTCCACTCCAGTAGCCTGCTATTTAAGCACTGTGGCCCACTCTACTCTCTGACCTATCAGAGATGGATGTTTGACACATCTGTGAACAGAGTTATTCCTGGCCTTGCAAATTCTTCAGTGGTGTCTTCAGCCCCCTGTCCACCCTGTGACCTGAGAGTGGAACACTGGCAACACCTGCCTTGGCCTTATGGTGTTTGGGGACTGATCTGTGCTGACTCTAACCCAAAGAGCCCCATGGGTCCCTGAAACAGAATGACAGAATGATATGGGATTGGAAGGAACCTCTGGAGATCATCTAGTCCAACCCCCTGCCAGAGCAGGTCCTCCTAGAGCAGGTTACACAGGAACTTGTCCAGGCGTGTTTTAAACATCTCCAGAGACAGAGACTCCACCACCTCTCTGGGCAGCCTGTTCCAGTCCTCTGCCACCCTCAAAGTGAAGAAGTTCCTCCTCATGTTTAGATGGAACTTAACAGACCCATGGGGACTCTTGACCTTGGCTGGGATCCAGCTGACCTTGTGCATGCCCTCACTCTAACCACGGTGTTTCAGAACCAAGTGCTATGTAAAGCATGAAAACAAATCTTGCTGCCCGGGCCCCAAGCGTGTCTCTCATCCTGGGGAGTCTGGCTGCGGGTTCCAGGGCCAGCACAGCTGAGAGCTGCCCCCTTCCTACTGATGGCCATGGGGTGAAACACTCTGGCAGCACTGTAGGGAGGCCTGGGCTCAGGTTGACACTCTTCACGTGAGATCTGCTCTACGCCGAGGCTCTAGTGATGGGCCCCACTGAAGCTCCTGTGCCCACCACCACACTCCAGGAACCCACTGGAGCTCCCATGCCCACCACCACATGGCTGGGCCATGATCTTGCCCTGGGCCTGCTGGTCTGGACCTGGACCGCAAACCACAGGCTGACTTCCTGGCCTGACCTTCACCTGCCTTCTACCCTCTAAACCACTTTATCCCTATCAGCTGGAGGGTGAGGGCCAACAAATCCGGCACTTTTAGACCAACACACAGCACTCGAGATGATCGTGCTGCATTACATCTGCCTCAAGGCCAGTCGCAAGGTATCCAGCCAAGAGCAGCACAGGATTCTACCCCAGGATTCGTGGCCTGGCAACTACTTGCTGGTGGAAAAGCACACCTGCTTCTTTGGGAGAAAAAAAAATTGCTGAAGAGACCAGAATCTTCTTCAATCCTATCTGTGTTTGCCACCTGTGGAGTTGCAGTGACCTGGTGATGGGGCTGCGTCTGACCCTGTTGACTGCCACCATGGCTGTTCCTCCCAAAACTACACATTTTTTTCTTGGCAGATAATGAATCATATGGCATGTAAAATCCAATATAGAATGGGGCATATTTTGTCTGAAGAATTTGACCTTCTTTCAGATTTAGATTTTCCCAATGGGATTAACTTGCTGCTAAGTGCTAATACGTTGACATTATATGAATACGGCTCATGATGATAATATTAATTAAAATTTTTAAAGATTATATTAAATCATCCTTTATTTATCATGGCTTATTACAAACAGTCTCGAATTTCAGGAACATTTAGGTCTTTCTTGAATCTGTAACTGTTCTCTGTTCTTCACATGAAATAGGCCAATACCCTTAGCCAACACTTTTGGAAGAGGTGGTAGGGTTGAAATATAGAACATAGTCCAAATTCTACATCTAACCTATCTGCTGTGCAAATTTGTATCACAAGTGGTAGGTGCCAAACAAATACATTCTTGCTTTCTACTGGAAGGCTAAAGATACATGTTTTCAAGTTAAATATTAAATGGCGTTCTTTCTGTTATGCATCATAGAATAAGTTAGATTTCACATATAAAGGTCACAGTAATAGATACCCTCATAAGAGGAGGTGAGAATTTTGAAGGCTTCCAGGACTAAACCTTTAATACATTAAATAAAAGGAAAATCTGTAATATGGAGCACCACAGAAGATAACAGTGAAGCAGAAAAAGGTAAATAACAATACGAAGGTGTGATTAAACTATCAATAGGGGAAAAAAGAATACCGGTATCAGTGGAGAAATACCCCCTGTGAACACCAATGCTCATACAGAAGAAACATTAATGCAAAGGAAATATATTCATTAGCCTAATGTATATGCTTCCTACTATTTAGGATGGTAACAACCAAATTTATTTTCTGCCTTTAAAACACATATGTAGGTGTGTGTAAACTGGAGGTGGGAATACACTAAAAGTTAAACTGCCACTCTAATATGTTGAAAACTCATTAGAAGTTTAATATTGTGAGTAGTTGGTTATAATTCACTTAATTTCACTTTTCTATGTCTCAGTTAAGGAAAATTGGGAGATAATACTGTAGAAAATATTCTGCGTGGGAGAAGCATGAGATGATGCTAGCTCTTCTTGTTAAAATAAATATTACGACATGATTAGCAAAAAATAACTCAGGTACCTAAGATTTATTTGTATGTCGGGCCTTCTTTGCACATGCAACTTCATACAGGGGTTGAAAACCTCTCATGGAGAGCTTGCCAGATTGTCTTTTGTATTTTCCATATTTCAGGTTTTGTGTCTGCCAGTAGAAACTTGGTCAGATCCAAGAAACACTGCCTCTCCAATAGACAAGCTGCTGCTAATAATCTTCTGTGGTAGTTTGTCTCTCTGAAAGGAAATGTACCCTGGTTTTCAGCCCTTCTTAAGTTTTGGTCCTCCATGTGAGTGAGATGGGAGTCACTGACACTGAATGCTGTTTCGGGATGTCTTGCCTCCCACCATCCTGTACAAGCCCTACAGCATGCCGTTTAATGACCAGCTGTGTGCTGTCTTTGCCAGGTTGTATTTTAGGACAACTTTCAATGCCTACAACTCTTGCCTGAAAATTAAGCATGCTAGTTTTAGGTCCCATTGACTAAATTATAAGCCCATATGTATTTGATTATATATAGTATTTTATTTTGCAGTTAAGAAGCCATTACTAATGAATATTTACTTTGGGAGCACTTGACATAAGAATCTAGACTGTAATTACTTGTGTTTTACAATAATAGGTCTAAGGAAGGAAGAAGGTAGGTCCTGAAAGAATTTAGTACATAGAAGGTTCCTACAGTGACTTATTGCTCAACCGCAGTGCTCCACCTGTATGTGCTCTTGGTGATCTTAAAAGTGAATAGATGTAAAACCGAGGTCTTGTGGTTGGAAAATACCTGCCTACATTTTAAAAAAGTGTGTTAATTTTTATAACCTGCTCAGACTTCTTGTCAGATAATTGCTTTCTGATTCTTTAAATTTTCTTAAAATTTTGCCCCAGCATATTTGTGGCCCCGAGTGCTCTGCTCACTATATTCCCTGGTAAAGAGAAGAGCCTCAAACAGTATAGGAGAAGAGTAAACCTGGTATCTGGAAGGCCAATACAGAAGCAGAGGCAGAGATACTTGTGGACAAAACAAATGTATGTGAAAAGGACAACAGAAGTTAATGAGAGAAAGAAAAAAAAAATCTGAAGAGGAGTTCCCCAATGTAATATCCCTGGGTATCAAAAGGACAACATCCAATGCCTCTGTAGATGATGTCCAAGTCATTTGGAATAGCGATATTCTGAGTGACTGGTGATTTTACTTATGTAGCCTTAGATAGGCAGGAAAGCTCAGCAGACTGCAGCAAGTTGGCCTGCCCTCCAGCAGACCTGAGAGGATCTCCGACAGACATGAAAAAGTCAAAATTTGATAAACAAACCAAACGAAACAATTTCTGTATGTTACCCTTTGAATAATACTGACTGGAAAAGGATCTTCAGGTAGGAGTTCACAAAATAAGCAACTATTTATCGTCTCTTTTTTTCCCATAATTAATAGTGTTTTTCCAGAACAGAATTCTTTTGCCACCTGGGCTTAACACTCCTGGAATGATTTGTGAGAAATTTCAGCTGTTCTTTATGCAAAAGAGTAGGAATATTGAAACAAAGTTGCCCTTCAGCAGCAGTTGTGTTCTTTATTTTTATTCCTTTTTTTGAGGAACCTTGATATCTTAATTTCTAATTACTTCCCTCACACAATTTACATTGTTATCATGCACCTGATGTTGTAGATAAGTTTTAACAGCTGCTTCCAAAAACTTCAGCTGAACACCTGGCTGACAGGGCTTGCATATAGTGTGCATTCATATGAGTAATTATTTGTGTGTGTCTTATTTCCATATAGTTTCAGGAAAGATGAATAATTGAAAAAATTTCAAAAGTGCTTCTGCTGTTAGGTCTAAACATTCCCGACAAAATTAGAGAAAGTCTATCATAGAGTACTGCTGGGGCTTCTAGGGTAAATAACTATTTTTCAGACATACTATCAGCATTTTCTTTTAATAAAAGAAAAACAACCAAGCAAACAAAACCCCCAGACCAAGAAGTATTAAAAAAATTTTACACTTTGCAAACTAATGCCAAATTCCTGCAGCAGCAATGATATCAGAAGCAGTAGAAACGAACAGTTTAAAATTCAGGTTACAAAGCCATTTAGACTAATGAATCTTATAATAATGGTATTCAATTGTACTTATAGTCCTCAGGCACACTTAATCACTTGTCTTAACTGAGTTTTCCTTTTATTTCCAATGATTTTAAAAAGTTGGAACAAGTGTCTTGAGGTAGCCTTGCATTGGTTAAGGTAAGCTATTTGGAGAGATTAACTATTTAAGATAAGCAGTAGTTGGTGAATCCATATAATTTCCAGGCCCTGTCATCAAAGTTACTCCATTTATTATTCCTTTCTCATATTTAATTTGACTTTAATTCAGCACACCTCCCAATAGGGAGCAAAGACACACACACCCCCCCCCCGGCCCTGTAGTCATGATCTTGATTATTGCTGATAGTTTAATGGTACTCTTTGTCTCACGAACTGTAATTGAATATAAATGTACTGTGCAAAAGGTTACATCACCCTATCTAGGTTCATTATCTTTATATTTTCTCTTTTTTTTTTTTTTGTCACTTTCGCATCTTGTTTCGAATGAAATAGCACAGAAAGATATCTACCTTCTTGTATATCATTCCAATCCCAGCAAATTAAGAGCATGCTATGTCTAGCGAATCGGTATGATCGGAGTGAGGCACTGAGGTAAATGGTTGAAAAAGCAAAGAAAGGGTAAATTCTCAGTGAATTAAGTGGGATTTAAAGGCAAGATTGAAATGTGCCACTCTCACTGCATGGCTGCCCGTACTATCAACATCCATAATATTCTGGATAAGGGCTTTTCGTACACTAAGTTTTCAGGAGAAAGCAAAGATACTTTTATACTACATTCCAGAAAAGGGACATTCATAGGGAGGGTATTATTTTAATTTTTTTCTAAACAATGGGGTTGATGATATGAGAAAGAAGAAAGACAGATGTGGAAAGTGGCTGCCGTTGTGTGAGTCATTCAGTTGAGATGAACGCTTGAATTCACTCAAGTGTGTCACAATATTATGTAAGTGTTGTAGTTTTATTGACAGCATCTGTTACTTGTCATGGCCCAGAGGGAGTCAAACTAGATAGAGACTTGAAAATGCAAATATTATAGGTTACATTCAGAGTTAAATTTTTACATTATACCTGAAACAATGAATAATTCTGAGGTTGGTTATTCCGCCTCTACCCACACGGCACATACATTAAAACAAAGAGCATTAATCGGTGCCTTTCGACTTTCTAGATTTTAAGAAAATAATACATACACAGTTGGCAAGTAGTTGAACTGTAAGGCAAGCTGACAGCCTTCTTTGCTGAACAGTGGCCTTGATATGTAGGTGATTGTCAGGGTCATCTTCCTCTCTTATTACCATCCTTTCAGGAATGCTGAAATATTTCCCAAGCCAAAAAACCCCAACCAACCAAGAAAACAAACCTGCAAAAAACCCCACCGAAACAAAAAAAATCAGAACCCCAATTTAGAAATGTCCTGGCTTTCCTATCTTAGTCAAGTGAGACTGAAAACCACCATATTTTTCTCAGTGTCCATATAAATTTGCAAATTAGATTTACAGACAACACGAAAAATGTTCTGAGATTCATAAATTATCTGTTTTTACTTTATGTTTGAATTTTCTTGATCAGTGTCTTTTCAATGAAAAACAATCTTACTTCTTTTCACATTTGATTTTCTGGACAATTATTGCTCCCTCTACACAGATGTAATCTTTGCTTGATGTCTAAGAAGAGCCATATCTGCCTCCTGAGTTTTAAAATGTTTATTAGAGGATTGATATAGTTATGATGAGAATAGATTTCAGGTTTCTGACAAGCCAATAAAAATTCTTATTACCAAAACTCTCTAGAATGTCTTTGTTTCGACATGTAGCTGTGCTTTCACATTTGATAGGCTACAGAAAAGGTTAGTGGAATATGTTGGATCCAAGTGCTACTACATTGGTGTTTAACATCATTCCAGATACTGAAGACTTTTAAGGAGACGTGGTCCACTAGAAGACCATAAAGCACTCTGGTCATTATAATTCTTGGAAAAGGGTTTTTTTTGGGCCTTGACTGGTTTGTTCTCTGGTCTCATAATCCTTCGACACACAGAAGAGTGAACATTTTGAAGCAGACAGGAGGTTTTAGCCATAGTGGTTAGCCAACTTTTGTCATTAAACTTACTGCAACATCAATTCTTTCTAGTCATCCTTTTCCCTGATGGAGCAATATCCATTGTCTTTGGGCACACGATTTGGCCTATCACTCTAAACTCCTTTCAGTTTCTCTTGCTGAATTCGTGTCTTTCAAGTTATCAGAATTGAAAAGGAGATGTATTCCCACGTTATATTTTCATTTAATAAATTTCACATGTTGCTTTTTTTCCCCTTTTGATCCTGTGTCTTCTTCCAACAGCAACATTGGTGACATATGGTGTTTGCTATATTTCTTACCATCCTCGAGTATAAGTCATGTACCTAATTCAGTTTATACACACAAACTAGACTTTGTTGCTACATTAGATTTTGAGAGTATTCTTTTAGAATCCCGTACTGAAGATCAAACTTGTTAAAGGAGACATTACCTCATAAAAGTGTAGGTAAAGCAACATATTTTCACAGTTATTTAAGAACCCAATTAAAAGAGCAGCAGGACTCAGAAGTATCAATTTACTTCATTTTGCTGTATTTGTGAGTATCTAACTCCCCTTAAAATTGACCCATTCCTTTAAGAGACTTACTAATAGGCACCCAGATTTAAATTCAAAAAGTAAAAATCCTCATGAATCTTTGGACCAATCAGTATTAGAAGAAGAGTGAAAAAAAATAATCTCAATGTCTAATCAGAGGAAGTCTAGGAATATCTGATTCCAAACCCAACCTGAATATCACCACTTGCCTTTCCTGATTTAATCAGTACAAGGTATCAATACAAGAATGTCCACAAAAGCTGCCCACAAGAAACGGAAGTTGACCCTATTTTGGGATAAACACCACGGAGTGCAGTTTGTGAGTTTGATACAGAGTTACAGTACTTCTGTAAGGGTATCCGTGCCCCCTTCTTTCCACAAACCAGTAAAAACAAAATCACTGTAATCTATATGAAGGAATGTATTTTGTTACATCTGCTCTAACCCCATTTCCTTGACACTGTGCATTGCAGCACAGTTTACATAATTTACAGCGCATCCCAATGTTATCAGCCTTGCAACACATAGAACAAAAGCAATGTTAACAGCCAGCTCACCAATGCTGCATGAGGAGAAGCAGGTCTGAGGACAAGCAAATTATTAGCAGCTTATTCTCTAAACCCATGGAAACTAAGGAATTCGGTCTGTCTCAGGCTTTAGCCTTTCACTGTATTATTCCCTTTCATTCTGCAGGGTTCTGCACCTGGGGAAGAAGAATGTCAGGCACCAATACAGGTTAGGCATGGATCTGCTGGAAACAAGTTCTGA
>JAOXNO010000041.1:19898222-19914186 GCA_028565335.1 Limnodromus scolopaceus | reverse complement strand
CAGCAGGGGAGTTGGACTAGATGATCTCTATGGTCCCTTCCAACTCTAAAAAATTCAGTGAAATTCAGTGAAATTCTTGGTCTTAACCCAAGCTGGAGCATAAGTGACAGACAGCAAACATGAAGGTAATAACAGCACCTTGATTATAAATTGAAGTAAATAAACTGGCATAAAACTGTGGATTAGCATGAATGACAGATAACATTTTCTCTCAAAAGCAATTATTTTTATTCCTCAGATCAAATCATCTGCAATTTTAAGGGCCAAAGGAAGTAGTTGTTGGTCTTTCAGTTGGCTCAATAATCGAAAGCAGAAATCTACAAGCTATTGAGGACAGTGGCGGTGATAGATGTCCCCACGCACCAGAAAAAACACTGCTTATCTGTACTAATCCTTATTGGATCTCAATTTATTACAACAGTAGCACATTTTATTGGTTTACCATGACTGCATTTGCTCCCGAAATCCTATTTTTCTCATTGAAAGAGAAATGAGAAGGCGACCTTCTGCTGATACCTAAACACTATCAGTCAACATTAATATGGAGATACTGAACACAGAGTCTGGTACCTGGAATAAAATTCTGTGTGTGTGTGTAACATGCTGATTTGAAACATAATCTTTTCCAGCTGAGTAGGTGCTGGGTAAGAAGAGCATATTCCAAAGCCTATTTTATTTTTGGCACAGAAGCCAAGCACTAGGCAGTTTGGAAATAGAGAAGGTGGGACACTCACACTCTGGGGTGCTGTCCCACGCTTGCCTGCCCCAGCCGTCCCCGCAGGCAGCCCATCTCAGAATCAATAGTTTGCTTCTCTTTTCAGATACATTTTGGCGTGTTCTTTTTCTTTTTGTTTCTCCAAAATGGAGTTAAATCAAGTGCTAAAATACACCAAACAGAATATAATTTTCTTTTTGTTTGAACCTACTTCTGTTCACAAGAGTAAAAACAATTAGAGTCGTGGCATTAAACCACAGGGAAGTGGGTTATTTTAAACTCTAATTAAAATTTGTCTCACAAGTGTATGTTCAAATATTATATATACACATAACTTGTATTAAAGCTTTTTTATTTATATTAACTACTGGTTATTAGATAAGGTTTTCTGTATCTGCACTGAATCATCTCTTGGTAGTCATTGTTGGAGACAACCAACATTGTTGGTTTCTGTTGTTGGTCATGTAGTAATTGTACCCATTGCCCCTCTATTACATTGGCTGTAGCGTATGAAGGCACGGACCCCGGTCAGTGATGCAACCAGAATCGTTTATTATAACAAAACAGGCAGCTTATATAGTACCAATGTATCTCCCTTCCCAACCGACAGCCCCTGCAACCCCCAACTGGCAGGCGGGCGGAATTCCCCTCAATCAGTCAGGCTCCAGGCATTGTTTATGGGTCATTAGGACTTGATCACGGGCCTTCCCTTGCCAGTGTTCCTGCTTCTTCTACTCCTTCTTCTGGTCTCTGCTTCTTCCACAATCCTGTTCACCCACAATTGGCCTCTAGACAGAGGCTTTTAAAGAATGTAGAGGAAGTTAAAAAGTAGGAAAATGCACCCTTCCCTTCCGCTTGTTATTCCCAATAGTACCAAACATTCTTTCAAAAAGTCAAGTGCTTATTTAAATCTTGCTAAATTTCATTTTCATTAATCGGACTGTACCAAAGAGTTCCACAGACTTTCACATGACTTGAGACCAGAGTACATCTTACCGGGGTTTAAAGTTGGCACCTCAATTTCTTTTTCGTCTTTCTGGGTTTTACGTTATAATTTTTTTTTAATCTACCTTCTCTATACTATTTGTCATTGTGCACTCACCCTGCTCATTCTTATTAATCTGCTTTTTGAGATAGTCTTCGATGTTCTCAATTGCTTCTATAAAAATATTAAGGCTACTGATCATTTTGCCCATACGCTTTTGCAACGTCCTTCAGGTCATGAGTATTTGACTCACAAAATATTGAGCAAATGTGGTATATTCCATTGATTAATGACTATTTATAATTACTTGTTAATAGTGGGCATATCAAACTACTGAGAATAGAGCACATTCTGATATACTTCTCTGATGAAAACGTAGCTCATCTCTAGTTCAGTTTGGCCATTCTAGCTATAAGACCCAGTAAGAGTATCTTCAAGATAAGCTCTTTTAAAATAAATTTAATGTGGTCCCTTGCTGCCCTTTAGATTAGGACAAGGAGATTTATGTGGACTAGGTATCTTCAAGCCAACGAAAAAAAGAAATATTGGTTATATTAAAGTACATTTTTAATCCTTTCAAATGATGGTCCCTCTAAGGACAAATCTGAGATTTTAATAAATCCCCTGTGATTTTTACAGTCCTTGTGAGAAGTACTTTTTGGCTAGTTGCAGAGACAAAAATTGGCCTTATCCTCCTGTGTTTAGATAAGCTGCATTTTCTGTTTGACCTTGATCAAAAATCTGAAATTTAGAGGAGGACAGATACATTGATGTTAGATTTTCAATACTTTGTATGTATATTTGAAATAACCAAGTGTAATTGTTATGGTAATTCCAAAGAGTGATATTGTTTCAGCTGTATTTCAGAGTAAGTGGGATCTTTTCCAGAAAGTCTTTAGACATGACAGTATTACAAGACATTTAACCGTTGAGTTCATACTGAATATTCTCATTTGCAGTTACTGCTGTGATTTGAAAAGCTGATTTCTTTTATTTTGCCATAGCCAACATTCTTGAGCTATAGATTCAAAAGCAATGGAGCTAGTCTCCAACACTCATGGCATAGAAGCCAACAAAGTAGACACATGTAGGCTTTGGTGTGTTTCAACAGTGGGCGGAAATTATGAAGCAGTTCCCATGATTCCCATAAACTGATAAACTGTGAAATCTCTGCATTGACTACAATGAATTTTAAAATAGTAAACTGTGATTATTTGAATGAATGTGACATGTACTGGTAATTTATGAACACTATTTAGTGTTTATATTGCAAGCTCAAAGATTCCCACAAATTAATAGATAGAAAGAAAAAGAAATGACAATATTTCAATTAATTTGTCTAAAAGGTGTAACAACGTGTAAGTAAATTGTAGACTTTCTCTGGATAGAATTATACCATCTGACCCCAGAATTTCAATGCATTCAGGTTTATGGAGCACAGAAGAATACATTAGGAAATCAATTCTAGCATTCACCTGTATCTTTATTCAATATAGATTGAGATGAAAAAGAGATAAAAATCATTACAACTTTGGAACAAGTTTTAGATTATTTCTACACAAAGGAAAAGGCACAGAATGAAAAAAACCCGAGATTACGCATTTCAAGCTTTCAACTTCTTTTTCAAATCAGAAATTAATTGTTCCCTTTTTGAGAAATTATTTCAATCAGAATTTTGAATTTATCTGATAAAGCCAATGACCTTTTAAGTCATATTTGTTCTGAGGTAGATCCAAAACATGGCTCAGGAACAAGAGTTTCAACTCACAGCAACAGGACATTGCTCTTAATATAGATAATGGAATTTGGCCCCTCATATAGATTGAAATTAAATATGTAAGATTATTATGATTGTTTCATACACAGAAGATGTATATCTGCTTATTAACTGCAGCACCCTCAAGGTCTTTCTTTGACTTAGCTTTTGTTTCTTTCATTGCTCAGAAAACTATGAGGCGCCTGGCATGCAATGAAAACAACGTAAAAACAGAAATAAAAAATAGCAAAATTACCAAACTAAGTTTTCAGTCTTCGAAAAATTAAGCTGAATCATTTGTCATTGACTAAAAAGAAAGCTTTGGAAGAACAGTTTCCCTTTTTGTGTTTTAATTGTCATGATCTAGTCTTAAAATCTGCTTCAGTGACTGACAAGTATTTATTACATTTAGACTATAAAATATGTCAAAACACATAGTTTTCTAGTTCAATGGATATACTTAAAATAAAACTGCTGATTTTTTACCAAGCGAGATGACCCTTCAGATGTGTAGTGAAAGCAATAGGCTTATTTGTTTGGCGTGTTTTGCATGTTGGAGGCATGTTTAGCAGGTTTTAACAGACCTTTTCCTTTTCCTTAAAACATCAGAAAGAAAACATCAGGTATTTCAATTTGGTACAAAAGTCATTGAATTATTTGGAAGCTATGGTTTGTAGAAGTAGTTAGATACCAGCAAAGAACTGAGGGTGGGGGGTAAGGTGGGGATTGGGGGCTGGGAGGGGAAAGAGAAGGAGGGAGGCAGAGGGAGAGAAAAGCTAAAAACTTTGAACATGAATTCTGTTACTCATAACTCATTTGAGATAAATGTTTATTTAAAGAGCTACCCTTATATAATCCTGAAAGTTCATAAATAGGTCACTTACCTATGATTATCTAAGAAATGGGGATTGTGTGTCACTGTAAGCACTCAGCCCCTTCCCTTGCTAAGTGGGTGTAATAGAATCATAGAATGACAGAAAGGTTTGGGTTGCAAAGGACTTTAAAGATCATAAAATTCCAAGCCCCCTGCCATGGACAGGGACACCTCCCACTTGACCAGGTTGCTCAAAGCCCCATCCAGCCTGGCATTGAACCCTTCCAGGGATGGGGCAGCCACAGCTTCTCTGGGCAACCTGGGCCAGGGTCTCACCACCCTCACAGCAAAGAATTTTTTCCTCATGTCTAATCTAAATCTCCCCTCTTTCATTTTAAAACTGCTACCCCTCATCCTATTGCTCCATTCCTTGATCAAGAGTTCCTCCCCATCTCTCCTGTATCCCCTTTTAGGTAGCGGAAGGGGCTCTAAGCTCTCCCTAGAGCCTTCTCTTCTCCAGGCTGAACACCCCCAACTCTCTCAGCCTGTTCTCACAGCAGAGGGACTCTAGCCGTCTGATAATCTTTGTGGTCTCCTCTGGACCCATTCCACCAGGTCCATGTCTTTTCTGTGTTGGGGGCCCCAGAGTTGGATGCAGTGCTCCAGGTGGGGTTTCACCAAAGCAGAGTAGAGGAGTATTAATAGTATCCAAAACTCAGTAACACCAGGCTTTTAGTAAGGGTTTTCTGAAGCAGGCAAGAATGGAACTTGTTAGAAGCTGAAAAAAAACCAACCCACCAAAGCCAGCATGCTGTGCATCCCTGTGTTTTCCTTTGAAAGAAAGTTACAAATCAGAATGATTCTTAATACTTGCTAAATAACCCATTTCCCCATGTGATGACAGAACAGAAGCAAAAAAAACAGTCTTAAAGATTTTACTTTAGTTGTACATCATAGCATTTCTGATGGGCCTCCCACTGCTTCATGGGAGATTCATGAGCCTCCCTGCTATAACTGACAGTGAAGCATAATGTAATCCATGTTAACATTAAAAAAATGCACTAGTAAATCTGTGTGGGTATTTATCAAAAGGCCAGTCAACATATATCACAGCCATGATTCTGTGGCAAAGTGGATCTCAGTATTAAAAATCCTAGCAGTGATACATTCAAAACATTCCAGAAAAAAGGGTAAAAAATTCATATCACATTACCGAAATATCTATATTCATCTCATTTTCTGGTCTATAATGATTTGATAATTCCTCAGGTGCACAGTGAAAGTGGAAGGTTTTGTTTCCTTAGCAACCACCAGATCTCCATTTTCATAAATTAAAGAGCGCAGGAAGAGCTTGTTGTTATTTTACTTAATGTCGTTTTCTTCTGGGGTTATTCAAAATGGTCAGGCAAACACACAAAGGGAGTACTGGGAAGGAAAGAGAGAGGAGGGTTAATCCCAGGCTCTGACCATCTTTTCAGTCATGGCAGTGTCTCTGTGAGGTAGGAAAAAGGAAGGAAGGAAGCCCTTCCAACGTACGGGACACAACTGAGAGTATTTGAATTCAGGACAAAAATTAAAGACAGTAGAAGATAAACTTGTGGAATGAAAAGCCACCCTTTAGTATCTCTCAAATTTAGTAGATTAAACTAACAAAGGAATTGAGCGTCTGTATGGTAAACATCATGAAACACATGGGATGTGGAACCACTGTCTTTGAGGTCTACTTTAAGAAACACATCACTTCTACTGTACTTAAAATATAGCTTTCTAGTCCTTGATCACTCAGAAGGGATGTTACTGCCATCCCTGATGCCAAAGAGGGTACAAAAGTGGTATCGTTACGATGACTGAATGAATGCAAATCACTGCTGGAATGAGTTGCGGTAATTGGGTTCACTAACAGTCAAGTTTTGAGTTCTTCCTTCTCTTTAGGGGATATAGATACATATATATATAATACAGAAATTGTCACAACAGACAGTAGACAATTCCAGTGAACAGAACCGAATCAAACAGAATTTTCTCGAAGGTCAAACTATACCACAATGAGAAAGTTTAACTACCAGCTTACCTGGGAATTCAAAAGCACTTTGAGATGTGAAAACTTTCAGCCCCAAAGTTTAATCCCTTCAGTACCAGAAGATAAGCATAGTTCAGTACTCAAACCATAACGCAGGGATACATTTGCTCTTTTAAATCACTTCTGTCACATTACTATTGCTTTTGACTAACTGCTGCCCTGCCGATTTCAGACTCTGCTATGATACTGGCGAAGAAAAAAAACCTGATTGAGACATCCAGGCCAACATCAGAACCTGAGACGAGCTAAAAAATAATAGGTTCCAAATTGCTCCGAACTACATTCATGACAGAACAGGAGATGTAGACTCCTTGGAAGAGTGAACTGGATTCTCTCCTCCATCAGATACCACAAGTCAACTTGTCAGATATGCTCAGATTATGAAGTCCGTGTTTACATAAGAAAAAAATGCAATCTTATTTTCTGTTTTCAAATGAATTTTCAATGTTGGATATTAGAAATCGTTGATTAGCTTGCAAACCGACAAATTTATAGACCAAACAAATTTCCTAAGAAATTACTGAAGGTGAATAAATTATCATAAATCATACCTACAGCATTCCGCTATTGTGATAAATGTGCTCAGACTCTCCAGGTTTTATAAATGTATTTACATTATAAAAATGTAAATAGGACAAGAATGAGTAAAATTTTTTTTCTTAATTTTGGTCTATAATTAGACAGTCACAAAATGCTTACTCACAAACTGAGTCCTATCCTCACTCTCCCGTTTAGACTGTGTGTTAATTATATTCTAGAAAAAAGCCTCTCTTCCCACCTTTGGGTAGAAAAAAAAGTACTTTTTGGTGGTTTGGGGCACTTCCTAGGTAATTATGTGCAAAGAATGGTAATTAAGAAAAGCTATATTCTATCAGGATCTATTAGAAAGAGTCAATTAAATAATCATTATGAAAATACATCAGTAATGTTTGTGTAATCCTAATGTGATATGGTTCGATACCATGTATTTTCTGTTTCTTGAATGTTTTCCTTTCCCCACACCTTGCTTTTTCAGCTTTACATACAACATCTACCTCCAGGGCTGATTTCTTTTTTTTAAAATTTCTCAAGATTTCATAACACTTTTGCTACCCTTATTTGCCTAGATTTAATTTTTGGTTAATTTATTCACAGTTTAAAAAAAATGAGAGCAAAACAGGGACTAATACGACCCAACACTTCCTGGGTTTTTACAGAAACAAAATTCCTGTAGGGACTGTAAAATAACATGTATACAGTTTAACAAGGTTTCTCTGAGTAGGCAAGAGTAGCATGAACATTTCCTGCTGCGGGTCACACAGGCTTTCTGTCACAGCAAATATCGATGTGATAGCTTATGCCTAACGTCTAGGTATTTGCAGAGATTTTCCAGTACTTTGCTAAGTGGTGCTTGGAATAATATTGAGCTGTGATTTTAGCCACTGTGCACACTTTTGCAACTCAAGTGATAAAGAGAAGGAGTATCATTTTTACAGTGTAGTTTTAAGATTCATTTATTTGTGGTAATGTTTAAAAGCTCAAAGGAAGATAAAAGAGAGGTAGGGTACTTCTGTAAACCTCACGTTAGACCTTGCAAACACACTTACCAAGCTTGCTGAGAAAGCACTTCTTCCTCTTACATCTCTACAAACCTAATTCTATTGCACAAAATTGTTTCAGCTCACTACCTGGGCAGTTTTCTACCTCTTTTGCCTTCAAAGATATTGATATTCCAAGTAAAGCTGACTGGGTTTGGTAAGATTCCCTTTGCTGTACATTTAGGGGAACAGACAAGGTAGGTGAGCAGCTAAGTGAAAATTGCCAAAGACAGTCAATCTCTCCAAGGCTTATTGTTGTGCTGCAGTCACAGTGCAGTGTTCCCTTCTGGAAAAGCTCCTGTAAGTGTCAGAAGAGATAAGAATAAAGGAAAAACATCAGCAAGACCTTGAGAGGAAGAGTTTTTAAGCAAATAGAGTAAAAATCAACACTGTGTTACCAGCATGGAAAGAGCTATGTAAACCAAATGCTATATTGATGGAGAAATTCTACCATGGCATCAGGCTTCTAAACATGCTCATTATCAATAATCTTTTGTTTAGAGATTCTGGGAAGTTTGGCCTTAATCTGCTCCATTGAGCTCCATTGACACCACTGAGATTATCTGGTAGTTTCAGAATATGTTTGAGGTTAATGCTGAGCACTTATGAAAAATCAGTGTAGGCATTTGAAGAGTTAATCTAATTAAAATACCTTATATATTTTATTAAATAATCAATGTGATTCTTAAAAATGTTATGGATTACATTTTAATTTCCCACCCCTATATAAACAGAAGTTACTGACACAGAAGACATGCTGTACATATAACAACTTTAGCTTTGTTCTTGTGAAAATGGCTAACAAATAAATAGGATAAGAAATGCAGAAGGACAGAAAGAGTTTTGATAAAAATAACACCTATACTAAAATCACGCTTATTTTTTAGCGTGAAAACTAATTTTAGGGTTTTTTTTCTTTCTTTTTTTTTTTCTTCTGTTTTTTTTTTTCTTCACAGAAACCAGTCTTTCCTGGGTGTTATAATGTATTGTCTTGGATAGCAGATTGACAATTCCACTAGAAAGACAAGAAAGAATCGTAATGATGGAACACAAAATATGTGATTAAACAGGATTTATGATGAAAACATCTAGTTCAAACAGGTAAATAAAAAAAAATCTACAGCAAGACAGCAACAACACGGTAAAACACCAATGTTCAACAGTGTTTGGATACCCTTTAGAAATTGATTCTTTTATCTTTAAACTCAGAGATGTGGGGTTTTTTTTTATACTGTCACAGCGTCTCTCAAGATTTGGATCATTAAAATTAGGAGTTTTGGAAAGGTGTCAGCTTTTCTAGAAATCACAAGAGACAAATGACAAGTGAAGTACTTCATTCAACATACCATTCTTCTGAATGTCCTACTTATGCCATCCAGACTCAAGCAAGATGAGGCTGGAGTTTTCATGTGCAGAAAACATTGTATTTAACATTGTATGATTGTTCCTTTGAGCCACAATAGCATTTCAGTCACTTTTTTAATCTTTACAAGAAAAAAATACTCCAAATCCTTGGTTCTGCTTGACAATTTTTTCTTGCTACAATCCTTATCTTGAAGTTCCCTTATTGTGATATTGTTTCTGAATAAGAAAAATGTATTTTAGTTGATGCTTCTATGTATCTATTTTCTTTGCAAGTATCTTGCTTGTAGTATCAGAAGTTGCACTAAATGTTGCAAAAATGAGGACAAAAATAGTTAGAAATGATGAAACATTTAGTTCAGGGGCACTCACAGCTCCCTCCCTTCTCAAAACTTTCCAAATGAAGTAAAACTGTCTTTCAGACTGCTCTGTGGTTTGAAATTGTTGAATGTGCCCTCTTTTTTGGTTCAGTAACTTTGTAGGCACTTTACTATACTTTGGTGTAGTAACACCCATCTATTTAATACATCTTTAAAGCTGTGACAATTAAAAAAACAAAACCAATTAAAAAAAAAAACCCACGTGCTTTCTGAAATAGTATTTTTTAGATTCAATAGAATTTAACAGAAAATTAAATCTGCTTCAAAAAAGTCTAAAGTACTGCAGTTTACAAACTTGACATCATCCATATGTCATTCAGCTCATTTCCTTATTAAATATTAAGTCTTTAAATGTACTTTATCTTACTGATTAGATTTTGTTTTTAAAAAGATATTCTTGCTGGTTATCTTGAGCTTTGAGAAAATTGTTCTTTGCTTTCTAAGCTTTCATTGCAAAAGGCTCCCATTAAAAATACTCTAAGGCAGTCGAATTCCAATATCTAAGACAAATGTAGATAACTAAGACAAATATACATTTTTAACATTAAGCATAACAAATCAGTTAAAACAAAATGGAAGGCTTATATTATCTAATAAGTTATGTCTTTCAGAGATTGTATGAACATATTTGTATATTCTACAGGTAAATGCACTTTCACTTTATCTGTGGCTGACAAAGACAAAAATATTCTGGATTATTTTTGTTTCCAATTCAGGCTGAACATTGTAATACAATTAACAAGCAAAATCAAATATCAGCCACTGTATTGTCTAAAACTCCAGGTAACAAACATCTTAAAACTTTGTAAAGATGTGTGTAGTTCTGTCATGACCTCACGCTATACAAATACATAGATATAAATTAACTTTGAAAAAAGCTTCTAAGGTGGTAAATTATCTGTTCTTGAAATTTCAAGTTGATGATAGGCGTCCTCCAAAGATGTTCTAGTTGAACACGGTAGTATTCACTGTGAGTGAATTCACCCTATCATAGTAGATATGGGATGGAGCCAAAAGCTAATATTATAAAAGTTTTTTCTTATGACTAAAGTCCTAGTACTGTTTATTTTAGCCTGCACGACATGAAAGGTTATCATCTCAAACAGATGTATCTTCAGAAGTCAATAGACCTCTATGCATTTTTTAAAGGGGCTGCGGTGCCTAAGCACAAAGAAATGAAAATATACTTGATTAGGTTTCATAACTATTTTCTCACTCACTTCATCTACGTTGCCAAAAAGAAAAATCCACTTTAAAAATCAAGATTAATAATCGTGATAATTATGATCTTTCTGTAAATAATTACGTTTGTAAAGACAGATTGTTTAAAATGATTTTTTAAGTCCATGACAACACATCCATCAAGAAATTAATGTATGTGGATTAGCCCAATAGAACTGGTGAGAATATTTCCTTTCTTGTTAGAATAACTGGTTATAAATAGCTAAAAAATAATTAAGAATTTGCTTTTCCAGCATAGCTTTCCATTTCCAGAAGGTTTTCCTTTTTCTTGGAGAGAACTTGGAAGGATAATAGTAATAAAACTAAACTATGGGGGAACAATAGAATTACTTTGATACAGCTGTATTGTTCCTTAGTAATGTAAAATCAAATGGAAATAAAAAGTTTTGAGTTTATGTTATAATCTTTGGAGTTTTATGCTTCACTTTTCCTAGACTTTTGGTCCTATTTCTTCCTTTATCACTGATGACAGGAAATAAATCCTCTTTCCTCCTTCCTCCACTTTTAAATAGCTATTGGTTAAATTCTCATCTCCCATAGTAAATCGGACTTCTTGGTGCCTGCAACATTTGTCTAAAGAAATATTTACCTTCCTCTGATGGGAGGTAAAAAGCTAACGCCAAAGCTTATTCTGATTCTCAGCAGACCAGAGGATGGTGGCATAAATATATATGGACAGCTAGCCATGAGCCAGGCTTCTATATTAAAGCAAAAGGCTCTGGTGGTGCCTGTGGAGAAAGTACTCTGGAATGTGACTTCTTGTTGAAAGAAGGGCCAATATGTGGCCTCTGTCAGTAGCTAGAAAATCCTAGACAAGCAACAAATATCCTCACTACATTTAAAGGCGTTTAAACTACCTTTTCCTTATATACCTGTACTGTACTATCTGACAAAATAGATGGTCCTGTTTAGAGTCATTCTCTGTAAAGGGCAAGATACTCCCACTTGCTCCAAAAGAAAAGGGATCTGACAGTAATATTTAAACAGAAAAAGGAAAGCCTTCTAGAGGATACAAAATAAGGGAGAAGGAAGTACTTGTTTCATGTCATGTTAAATTCTTCTCTTCCTACAGTTCCATTGGTACTTTGTTACAATCTCTTTCTCCAATACTGTGCTAGCTCTACCAATGTAAGTGTAAATGGGATGCAAACACTCTATGATTTATCACGACTAGATTCACTTGCCTCAGTGAACTCCAAGGGTTGCGGTCAACATCTCAATGTCCAGGTGGAGACCAGTGACAAGTCATGTTCCTCAGCAGTCAATGCTGGTACCAGTGCATTTTAACATCTTTGTCAGGTACATGGACAGTGGGACTGAGTGCACCCTCAGCAAGTTTGCTGATGACTCCAAGCTGTGTGGAGTGGTCGACAGGCTGGAGGGAAAGGACCTGGACAGGCTTGAGAGGTGGAGCCCATGCAAACCTCATGAAGTTCAACCAGGTCAAGTGCAAGGTCCTGCAGCAGGGTCAGGGTAATCCCAAACATGAATACAGGTTGGGTGGAGAATGGATTGAGAGCAGCCCTGAGGAAAAGGACTTGGGAATGTTGGTGGATGAGAAGCTCAATGTGAGCCAGCAAAAGGCTCTGGCAACCCAGAAAGCCAACCACATCCTGGGCCCCATCAAAAGAAGTGTGGCCAGCAGGGAGATGGGGGAGGAATCTCCCCTCTGCTCCGCTCTGGGGAGACCCCAGCTGGAGTGTCCAGCTCTGGGGCCCCAAACATATGAAGGACATGGACCTGTTGGAATGGGTCCAGAGGAGGCCACGAAGATGCTCCGAGGGCTGGAGCACCTCTCCTATGAGGACAGGATAGTAGAGTTGGGATTGTCCAGCCTGGAGAAGAGAAGGCTCCGGGGAGACCTTATAGCAGCCTTCCAGTCCCTAAAGGGGCTACAGGAGAGGTGGGGAGGGACTCTTGATCAGAGAGTGAAGCAATAGGACAAGGTGGAATGTTTTTAAACTGAAAGAGGGGAGATTTAGATTAGATGTTAGGAAGAAATTCTTTGCTGTGGTGGTGGTGAGACCCTGGCCCAGGTTGCCCAGAGAAGCTGTGGCTGCCCCATCCCTGGAGGGGTTCAAGGCCAGGCTGAATGGGGCTTTGAGCAACCTGGTCTGGTATGAGTTGTCCCTGCCCAGGACAGGTGGCTTGGAACTAGATGCTCTTTTAAGATCACTTCCAGCTCTAACCATGATTCTATGAGCACATGAACTGGCCATATTATCTATCTTCTCTCCAGCTTTCAGGTTCCCTATACTTGGAGGAATACAAATTTTTGACTCATCACTTTGACAAATGTGGTTAGTACTTACCAACAGATTTAAGAATCTTTTGTGAGTGCCTGGGTGAAGGAGGGGAAGAAGACCATGCTAGTTTCTTCTTAGTCGTAAAACCTCATTGCCTTTAAAAATTGGGCTAAAAATGCACCGAATACCCCCATTTGCCAAAAGCAAAGAGGAAGAAGTAAAAAACCCAAACCCTCAACCTGTCTTCAAATCACTGAGTAAATCATAAATGCTGGTCTACATTTTATTTTCTTTTAGTAGTGTGCTGATGATGTCTGTGTACTTTTCTCCAAAAGCTCATTAGAGATGCTGCCATGTATACAGCTCACGGCATATGTGAGCTATGTCTTCTATGACAAGCTTCTTAACATCACTTGGGGCTCAGAACCGTTTTTAGAACAGACTGATTATGGCTTTAGCAGAATCAAGATTTGAAAAGTATGTAAATGAGTTATTTAAGTGAGCAGCCTTTTACTTATGGAAAAGCATCATAACTATTAAATTGATACATTTGTTAGTAAATGGGTAAGCAAGTAACTCTCGTTTCACAGCCCCCAGTTTAATGCAGCTACTGAGCTAACAAAAGGCAATTTTTCAATGTTTATGAAAATATATTCACAGTTTGCCTGCTAATGCCTCTTTCTCTTGAGGCATTATGGTTAAACATTCCAATAATTCACAATTTATAGCAGTAGGGTTTGAAAGACAGCAACCTCCCTGGCCATAAAAACCTTACTGTCAAACTGCTTAGTTTTCCTGACAACCGGAGGGTCTTATTATTTTATTCCAATCAGTTTCAACATATTTATCAGGTTTTCCAAAGAGGACCTTGATTTTAAATGTAACTTGTGCTTCCTCCTACTGATGGCTAGAAAGAGCACGCTTTGTTTAAGGGAATTGCCTTGTCTTGGAGCTGACTTAGAACATGTGAGAGTATCTTATGGACAAAAGGAGACATAGCTTCAATGGGTTTATATTGTTTTGTCACAAAAAGCCACACAGAAAGGAGAGATACCCAGTACAGATGATGAAGTTTGGCTCTGTTTACTGCACTCACCACTCATGCATGACTGCTGTCTGGGCAAAATTAACTGTGTGGAATCAGTTCAGAAAGTCAAGATCCATAGGAATTTAATTCTGACACTAAGGGCACATGAATAATATATAAATCCCCAGCATTAAAGAGAAATGTGTCTATTTTCCATTTGCAGAGGTCCCTTTGCAGCACTAGTAACAACATTACTTCTCCAGCTATGTTTTTATTATACATACTAATCACATGAGAGTACCATTCTTGAGTTACACCATAGCCAGGAAATTTGAGTTATTCACATTCAATAAAATCATACCACTAAATATAATTGTCACAGGAAATGTACTGGAGAGAATGCATTCAGGATAGAAATAAAAATTTGTTTTCAGATACACTCAGCCCCAAACTGTCCTAATCTTAACAAGAGAAAAAAAAAATAATTTCATTGCTGAAAGTACAATTCAAAAATAAAACCAAAGTGGCAATATAATGACGTTCCTCTGCTCTGAATTGATATGTAGAAAAGTTCCTTATTTTCACTTCTGCTCTCATTTTTCAAGATCCATGATAGTTGTTGTATCCCAGGCCTATCATCAAAGAGTGTGTGAGATAATTTGCATCCTAATAAAAATGCTAACAATTTAAGATTTAGATATAAAAACTTTTCTTCAATATTATCAACTCTAGAGCTTCTTTAATATTAGTCAAGCTTTACCGAGAGGAGGGAGGAGTTTCTAACTAGGCACAAGGATGTAGTTTATTTCTTGCCAGGGTGCTGTTGGGGTTTCGGAATCAGTCACAGCACAGTGATATCAATCACGAGTCCATAAAAACCCAGAAGTCCTAGATTCAGAAAGCACTTAAAGAAATTGCGTCATGTTTTTGCATTTAGTAATTTGTTTGCCCGGGTTTTATAAACCCATGTAACTAAAATGAAAGCGTTAGTGCCATCAGTGTAATATTTCACTCACTTAATAGAGCAGTTACTGCAGTACATTTCAATGAAATACACACTATATTGGTTAAGGAATTCTATTCAGAGCACGTGTATTTTTTCACAAAAAAGGAAAAAACCCTAAATAAAATGGGTACATAAAAATAACCAGTCCTATCAGCCAAAGTTTCAAAATAGATCCCAAAATATACACTTCAAATAAAACAATTATTTGGGAAGGATGGGTCTTCATTCATCAATAAACAGAACTTCGTAATTCAGAGACAAGATACAACTTTTTTTACCACAAAAAGGACATTGAGGTGCTGGAGCCAGTACAGAGAAGGGCAGAAAAGCTCATGGGGGATCTGGAGAATAAGTCTTATGAGGAGAGGCTGAGGGAGCTGGGGGTGTTCTGCCTAGAGAAAAGGAGGCTGAGGGGAGACCTTCTTGCTCTCTACAACTACCTGAAAGGAGGGTGTAGCCAGGGGGGGTCGGTCTCCTCCCAAGTCACAGGCGATGGGACAAGAGGAAATGGCCTCAAGTTGCGCCAGGGGAGGTTCAGATTGGATATTAGGAAAAATGTTTCCACGGAAAGGGTTATGAAGCCTTGGAATGGGCTGCCCAGGAAAGTGGTTGAGGCACCATCCCTGGAGGTATTTAAAAGATGGGTTGATATAGAGCTTAGTGACATAGTTTAGTGATGGTTTTTTATCAGAGTTCGGTTGATGGTTGGACTAGGTGATCTTAAAGGTCCCTTCCAACCTAGACAATTCTCTGATTCTATGATTTTTTTTGTTT
>JAOXNO010000041.1:19857115-19873380 GCA_028565335.1 Limnodromus scolopaceus | reverse complement strand
GCAATCCTGCTTCAGCAGGGGAGTTGGACTAGATGATCTCTATGGTCCTTTCCAACTCTAAAAATTCAGTGAAATTCGGTGAGACAAATACACAAGCTAATACTCAACTCCCTATAATCAACATTCACTATGACTTTACTGCCCTCGTTATCTGAGTTATTGTTTGGCACATTCCTTTGCATCAGACATATTTCTTACCTTTACTTTCTTCTGAGCCTCTTCTTGTATTCTTGCTTATGCTGTACACGGTGCCTTAACTGAAAATTTAGATTATGCGTTAAGGCAGAATGAGCACCAAATTTGTTAAGGAAACAGTCTTTCAGAATTATTGTATGTATTTATATATTAAGTTTGTCCTTGTGGCTTTGGTTATATCATCTATGTTATATCATATATATTTTTTTGTTATATCAGCAGCCTACATTAAAAGTCGAGAACAACTGATGTTACACAAGTAAAAAACATGCAAAGATCCACTCGGTAGAATCTGAGGCCAAGGTGTGTGAAATAGTTCTATTTTCACTGCATAGGTTTTGATATAATTAAAAATTTAATTAATTAATTTAATTAATGACCACCAAAACTGTGCGCACTGTTCAGCTACTGTGTGGAACTGTTCCCATGTTTGTGGGACTAGTGCACAGCTGATATATTTGTATCCCATTTCAAACCTGCTGGAGTCACTGCATTATTCTCTTCAATTTTTATAAGGCTTTTATCATGTGTTAAGTATATCTTATTATGCGGGCTAAGCTATTTCTGATTGCAGAACAGAGTTTATTTGAGTTTATTGAGTTTATTTGACTCAAAAAAAATTTTAATATGTTAAGAAGAGCAGGATTTTGTGCTTTAGAAAATAGAACTTTCTCCAACAATTTGGCAAAGAATATATGCAACGTATACCATGTCACTCTCACTACAAGGAAGTGAGCTCTTAAACTCTCATCTTCTGCCACAAGTTGAACGAAACTCAGTATAAACTCTGAAAATTATAAATGCCTGATGTAAACATACATTAACCCTATTAGCTTTCAGTTTCCTTCCAAGCATCCCTGTCATTCTGCCTTCAAGACATTTGGAGAGAGCTTTACCAGCATCATGTGACATATGTACTAACAAACAGAAATATAAAATCTTCCAAAATACTCTGTGCATCTTAAAGACTTCCCAGCCCTTCCTGATTCCAGCCCTTGAGGTCAGATAATGTATGGAGGGACAACTGAGCAATCTCTTCTAACAACCTCCAGTGAAAGGTATTCTATTGCTTGGTAGAATGTTTTCGCAAAACTACTTTTGTAGTTAGAAAGTTTCTCCTTATTAACTAACTAGAATCCTCTTAATTAGCAAAGCAAGCTAATTAAGCAGATATTTTAACTAGTCTTCATCAAAAAACATTTAGCAATTCATATTTTACAGCTTGAGAGATATATTCAGTGTCAGCATACTGAACAGGGCAGTGGGATGTCCTTTCCTGAGCCCGCAGTCTCCAAAATTGCGTCGCTGATCTTGTGACTTTACAAACTAATCAGTGAAAAGCTTAAAATCCTTTGTATTTTTGAACGCACATTAGTACATGTTCCTACCATAATCTGCAACCACACCTAGATGATTTGTTGGTTGAGGGTATTGCACACCAGCGTCAACTCACTAATTATAGTCATATATGGGAAAACCATCGTAAGGGAAGTGACAGCTAAACTTTTTACTGTTTTATGGAAAGGAGAAAAATCTGACTTTTCTTTTCTTTCTGTGTATGACTTTTGTTTATGGCCAAAGGTAGTTTCCTGGCTGCATTAAATCTCAGCATACATCCAGAAAGGAAGAAAGTAAACATTCAAATTCAACTCAGAACTGTGTGTCCTTTTGAAGCTGCTTTGCATAATCACTAATGTTGCTTCTTCTCACTGGCCCAGCCCTGCAAAGATTTATGAAAAAGCTCACCTTTATACACATGAATAGTACCATCAAATTAGTGACTTCAGTTCTATGCCTACAGTTGTCAGACATTTTGTAGGACTGAGCCATAATAATGTGAATTAAAATGAGGAAGTGATAGCCATGGATACATTAGAAATACATAACTCTGAATTCTCAAAGACATTGCTCTAGAGACCACAAATGTACTTTTTCCTAGACATTGGGCAATCACTACTGGTGTTGTCATCCATTGAGGGCTACACTGCAAAAGTATGTATGCGTTTCCTTTAAAATATGCAAATAGTTGTATAATTATGTTCATTCTGAAAGCTCCCAAAACTCTCCACAAAAACATAATTCTATCCTGGGTATTACAGTGTTGCTATCTATAACATGGAAGAAAACCTTCATTTTGTGACCGACACCAAGCCTACCTGAAAGTGAAAGTGTCCTGTGGAATTTAGTGTTGACTCAAGACAGAGCACTGCCTCATTATTGCCTGGAAGAGCAAATTCATTGCTTTATTATCATGGCTGTATACAGCTCTAGAAATAAATGAAATAGACTATCAATGTTTATTTCAATGATATAATAAAAATCTATTAATACATAAAGAGTCTGAAGAAGGTGAAAGGAAACAAGTACTTATTTTATAATGAAAGAAGAAGGGCGTTCTAGGAAATGATCTGATAGCAGTTTGAAAGGAAGCACTTCAAAGAAAATACTTTCTCATGCTTTACACTTTATGGTAAATAGCTATTTGCAGAGCACTTTGTCACAAAAGCTCCATTAGAGGAATGAGTTTGAAGGATATCTCCATGGATTGCCATTAAACATGACAGTGTGGACGCAATTTCCAGATAAGAAAATTTGTACATCATTAATTCCAGGAAACTGGGTATTTCAACAGGAGAATCATTCACATATATATCTATATATCCTTTTCTCTATACATACCCTTTTCTTACCTTCTTCCTTGCTCACCTGCTACTGATGAATATCTGAGACAGGATACCCAGACAGATTTTTCATCTGGTCTGTATGATTAATTCTCATATTCTAATGCTTCCACTTCCTACTCCCACTTAATATGTCAAGAGATCTCAGTCCATGAGCAGGTCACAAACACTATTAATCTTATTCACACAGTATATTGGGGTTTTTATGCACAAACCCATGAGTCCAATCTCTCAGACATTCTAGAGTGTACTGGCTATATTAATATTAAAACCATCACCTAATAAGACACAGTGCAGATGAGATGTAGTATGGGTTATCAACCATTGGTGATGACAGTCCAACCCTACTGACCTATTCCTGACAATCCTATTTTGTTATAGATAGGATAGCTGAAACCAGCATTAAATACTCTAATTTACTAATTCTAGTTGACATTAATCTAAGCAGTTAGTATATGGCACTCCAGGAATCATGCTCCACAAGAATTAAAATATGAAGTGCTTTTATCTCTTGTCCTAAAAGTTACATTTGCATCCAATTTGTGTTAGATTAACATGTCCAAGAATCTTCAATGACTTTTACTTTTCTTCCATGGGCAATTTGTCGTCTTTGACAAAAAAACAGTTCAGGTTAGGATTAGTGGACTATTACATTATCAGTATAGTAATTCCTATATGCCAAATGAAAAAAATTATAGAACCGGTAAGAAACGTAGTCATCCTGACAGGTTTCTTCTGGTTTAAAATGTTACAAGCACCCAGATAAACCAGGTGCTTTGAGTGACTGCATTTGACATATGGAAAAGCAGGGAACATACAGTAATACAGTGTTTTTTAACTTGGTTTTTAAAATATTAAAATTTTGAAATGTTTGGTTTGGTTTTTTGTCATTTTTTATTTTAATTTCAGTCATCTTCATCTAAATGGACTGGTGGCTTTTAAACATGATAGTTTTAGTGAAGTAAATTAATTAAGAGTTGTCACTCTAAATTACAAATATAATATCCTATACTTATTATATATACCTTGTGTACTGCATTATTGCAATTATCTAATATTTTATTGGATGTATTTTATAGATATAATTAATTTAATATTTTTTTATCTAATATTTATAGAAAACAAATATATAGAATATAATATAAGATAAATTTTCATTTTAAAGCCTACTACATGATGCAGTTTACACTTGTGCTTGTACAGAAGAATAAAATGTAATTGAATACAGAGTTAGAACAAGGACAAGTTCAGTTGACTCTGGGAAGTTCTGGCTTTAAATCAATCAAAAATATATGTCAAGTGTGTTTTAAAATGGAAAAAAGTATGGCCAAACAAAACAGATTTATAAAATTATTTTTTACAGTAGTCAATATACTTGCATATATTGAAACTTAAATTCATAAATATAGGATTCCAGTAAACAAATTATCTTTGATGAGGGGAAGAAAAGATTTCTTGAAGTTATCTTTCCATTGCCATTCATCTTGGGTTGGGTTAAAAGAAACACAGAAGCTATGTATGCAAAAAAACCGCCATTCTTGTTCTATACTTTTCAACATTTCAAAGATCATTGGTGAAAATGAGTCCTACACATAGGGCACACACACCTTCACTCCTCCTTACATATAAAAGCAGAACTTATTTGAGGATTCCTCTCTAGTATGCATTTAACTACTTGTGAAAAGAGGATTTTTCTTCTTCTCAGTCCTTGGTCAGTAGGACAAACTGGCCTGAGTTTGCTTAGCATTGGTAAGACAACACATCAAATATTTTCATTTTATTATTACAGCTGATGAAGGAATTAATGATTTCGTCTATGTTTGAAGTCATTCTGCAGGGTTTGCCACCGTTTGCATCAGAGAAAAGTTCATCGATGAATCAGACAGAAAAGGGACTTGAAATTGAAAAAGGTATTTACTTAGAAACAGCCACAGAACGATGGCTCATTTATGTCACTTTGGAAATCTTATTGCTGCCGTGAATTCTGAAAACAAAGAAGACACCATATGGCTGCATTAAATTGTAAATGTTGATTTATTATTCTCACTGTAAGCATTGGTACAGTCATAAAAATAAAGAAGGAAAACAAAAATACTTTCATCCACCAATGGGCATGTCATGGTTTAATGGATATTGTTAAAAAACTGTACATCTCCCTCATGTTCTACCCCATACTCAAAAAGGCTTTCTCTTTGCTAAAGAAGGAATATATGATACTTCGTTTTGGCAGAACTATCATGTTTACAGTCCACGGTGGTTTTTTTTTTTTCTACACCTTCTTATTCAACGCTATTCAAATCTGATGTGTTTTATTGGTCAGTTCTTTACACTGACTACTGAACACTTAGTCATGTTCTTTAGAAGTTAGTCTTTATCATATCCTAATAAATTCAGGAAAATGTCTCCATTTGGCGTTCAAAACCACCATTTCTCCTGGTAAAATTTCCAGTGTCCATTACTTCCATCAATGCAGTATTATTGGAGTCAAATATTTTTGCATAAATATATTTGGGTTTTTTATTGACGGATCTGTGCTTGTGCAATATCAAAAGCACGTGTGTGTTTTCTTTGTAACTAAAAGAGATCATAGAAGATTATTTTTTTCCCGCTTTCTTAGTGTAAAAGTGACATAAAATGTCATTAGTGACCAGGAGAGGCTACTGTCCGGTGCTCTGGAAACCAGTTCAGTGACATACATTATTCAAATGAATATATATGTTTTAAACCATAAGTTTTAGCTGAGGAAGAGTAAAAGTATTAAATCTGTCCTCCACCAGCAGGAATTATCTCATCATTTCAGTAATTTTTTGTTTTGTTTCAACCTAACTTCTTTTTAATTTCTGCTATGTTCTTTCAAAAACTCTGGACAGCAATAACTTTCCATATGGAGGGTATGTCATATGCAGGTAATGCCCAGAGAGTTATACTTCAACAATTCTGCCCATGAAGCACTGCACTTTTAGGTGAAGAATCAGTTGCACATAAACTGATGGGTTTCCATTCTCACAATCAAGAAAAAAAAGAACTCAAAAGTAGAATATGCAGAAATAGCAACTTCAACTTCGTATATGTCAGCAACACGACAGCGGTGAAAATATGGTCAACTGCACAGATCTCAACGAGCTGTGCACAGATAAAAATCACATCTAGAATCAACTATGTTGGTAATTGCTTACACTTTTTTAAAAAGCTGTAATATGACCAGGCTGCAGATGAAAGAAATGCAGACCAATAGGTTGCATGTCTGGTTGTGAAACTGAACAAGTTTCAAGCAGAATTAGGAAGCCCAGACATTAGCTGATATTTCCTCTCTTCTCTTCCCTTCCCTTTCCCTTCTCTCTTCTCATTTGTTGAAGTGCATGGCTAAAAATCTGCTCTGGCATTCAGGATAAAGCAAAAGATAAGAATTCTTGTCCATGAATGACACGTTATCAAAGAATACTGAAGAGATTTGTGGGACACAGAGGTGATCCTCGTTGAAGACTTAATAAATTGTTAGATATCCTGCCAATGAGGTTAGTACTGGTGGTTTACTTTTTTAAACAAAATCAATAGTGTGGCCAGCAGAACTAAGGAAGTATTTGTCCCCCTGTACTGGTGAGACCCCACCTCAAATACTGTGTTCAATTTTGAGCTCCTCACTACAGGAAAGACATTGAAGTGCTGGAACGTGTCCAGAGAAGGGCAATGGAGCTGGTGAGGGGTCTGGAGAACAAGCTCTATGAGGAGGATCTGAGAGAGCTGGGGGTGTTCAGCTTGAAGAAAAGGAGGCTGAGGGGAGACATTCTCGCTCTCTACAACTCCCTGAAAGGAGGGTGTAGAGAGGGTCGGGTCGGTCTCTTCTCCCGAGTAACAAGTGATAGGACAAGAAGAAATGGCCTCAAGTTGTGCCAGGGGAAGTTTAGGATGGATATTAGAAAAAATTTCTTCACTGGAAGGTTTGTCAAGCCTTGGAACAGGCTACCTGGGAAAGTGGTTGAGTCACCATCCCTGGAGGTATTTAAAAGACATGTAGATGTGGTGCTGGGGGACATAGTTTAGTGGTGGACTTGGCAGTGCTAAGTTAATGGGTGGACTTGAAGATATTGAAGGTCTTTTCCAACCTAAATAATTCTACGATTCATGTCAATCAATGAGATTATTTGTTGAACTGTAACTCCAGAGAAATTATTGCACCTTAGTCACAAGTAAAGCCTAATTTTCCTGAGTAGTGAGGAAGTATAATTAGAATCCATATAATGAGTCTTATATGACTGCATTTTCATTTACTGTCACTCAAAGGATTACTGCTGAGAAAAGGTATAATCTCATAGTATTTCCAGTCTAATCAGAAATAGGAAAAATCTAAAACAGAACCCTATTTTTGAGAGCAGTGTAAATCTCTCGAACTTACTTATGTGCTCAAGAAGCTAAAGCTCGTTCTCAGAAGGGAGACTGTGTCTACCTGTTACATTTGTGCATAGATGAAATGTCTTTGACTCTGTACAAATCAAGTGCACAAATGTGTCAGTGAAACTGTAATAATAGTGCTGGTGACAGACAAATGATGTTACATTGACCACTGTGCTGATGCTGCTGGCTTGAATCCTTTCCTGGTAGCTCGGAATATGAACACAGCAAATATTTCACTGCACAAAATATGAGGAGTGGGAATAACTTAGGTCTTACAAATGATAAAACCTCAACGTCTTACCATGTTTTTGGAATTTAGTCTCAGGCTGTGTTTAGACCCTTCTGTAAATTTTAGACTTGATCATAGATGTCCCTTGCTGCAGTTCGTCTGGTTAGCACATATTTAACACAGTAGACGTGCACTACTGCCTGCCATGTTTACTGCGTGGTACCAGGAGTAACCCCTCTCCATCAGTTTAGTGACCAGCTATTCTCTGAGCAAAGGAGTGGTCTTGGTAAGTGCCTTTCGCCAGCCACTTCCCAGCTGGTAGCTCTAATGGAGAAGGTAATCGAGACCTATGCTAGTTCTCTCTATAATTTCACAATTAAAGCAGCTTTGAAATCTTTAAGATAGGTGTATCTCAAGGTGACTGCATTGGGGCTAAGCATCTTACACTGGATTTGTGAAAATATCCATTGCTTTGAATTTTTTAGAATTTTAAGAGTAACAGGTGCTTGTTTGAACAAGCCAAAACTCTGAATCTCTTACAGTAGTGTGCTGAGTAAAAAGCAATCCTTTTACTGCATGCTTTGTTTCATAATGTGGCCAGTTGGCAAAGAGAAGGAAACAACAAAACAAAATGATGATGACAAAATGAGAAAAAAGTTCCATCTGATTCCAGTTATAACTGATGAACTTAGAAGGCATTCTGCTTCGTTAAGAGGAGTTTGATAGCTGTATCTTAATTTGCTTGCATAGAAATGTAATTCCTTTATCCAGTGCCATAGTGTTATGTTTCCTCAGATGAAAAGATCATTTCAGAGAGTATATATAATTCTTTCATGTATTTCATGGCTTACTGACATTCTCGACGGTGATTTGGAGAACTTTTATGGATGTGGCCAGATAGATGAGTATTTAAGATTTTAAGGAAATTTACAGAGAAAACATTTAACAGCTCTGGTTGCTGTTTCTTTGTATCTAATAGTTGAGCTGTTAAAATTTGATTAAATGTTGGTTAAAAAAACCATGTAATGCAGCGCTGTCAACAATATTATGTACTGTAAGTAACTTATGGAAAAAAATACATTTTCTAATGCAAATGAATCTAAACATGGTCTAATTTTTCACATCAAGTTTACTTAGTGTTTAATTATCTTCGTGAATAACATTTTGCTATGACATTCATATAAACTAACATTCTCATGATTTATACAAATTTGGGTTCCAGTCCTGCCAATTCCTATTTCTGTACATGTAATTTTTGATCTATTTTATTCCTTGCATGATGAAGTTCTTATACCTGAAGATATGATGGTGATGATGATGGATCTCATCTTTAATACTGAGCCAGGACCCAAGGCTATTAAACAAAACAGCAGGACTATAAGACTCAAGAAATCTTTCAAAGGAAGCCAGTCTGGCCCAAACCATGACACGCTGTTCCTGGTGACTTTAGAAGACACAAATCACAAACAGGCAGAGGGGACGTATTTGAAGGAGTGTTGGATTGCATTTGTGAATCACTCAGCTTTTTTGTTCTTTCTAACACTTGATTTCGTATCTAAATTTAAGTTAATTAGCTGAATCCATAGACCTGTCATGTATTTGAACTCAAGTCATTATAAAGCAAAGGATTTTTTTACACTACAGGTAATTATTTGTAGAATTCATTGCCTCGGGAAGTTACAGAGGCCAGAGTTATAAGTGAGTTAAAAATGGGATTATCAAATTCATGGAATAAACATTCTCTTTGTTTCATTCTTGACTATTAAAGATATTAGTCCATTTACAGATCAAGATGATGACTCCATCCAATAATAGTACATCAGAGGAAGGATCACATTAAATACATCCTGCTCAAAAGAAGTGTTCCCCAAGAGCACACTAGTGACTACAGCCAGAGACATGTTATAAGACAAGGTAGAGCTTTGACCTACAATAATTACAAAATATTTTAATTTTTAAAATGAATGTTCTTTCTCTCTGTGTAATTTTGTGTCTAAACATACTGTTCTATTATCTGTAGGTGTTTTCATCAATGATTAGCATAAACACAAATTTTAATAAATAATGTTTGGGAAGTGACTCCCTTCAGGGAAGGGATTATCAGATATTCAGAAACTAAAATTAACAATTTTCATGCAGTATTCTCCACATCAGTTCTCAAGGTTTAAAAGTCACTAGTATAAAGAAAAGGGGTTTATTTGTTACAGAAAATCAAATTAATTTGATGGAATTTGTCCTGAGAGGAAGGGAATCCATACGACAAATTCAAGGTTTCAGGACTAAAATTTCATGACACTGAAATCTGTGACCAAATTCCCAATAACTTCAGTGTTAACAGGATTTTATAATAGGTCTGTGGAATACCTTATTTGAAATACTAGTTTTGAGGCAGTGACTCAGTGACAACAGGCAACCCTTTCCTTGTTAATCTTAAGCATGGTACCCTGACATCTCCCTGATGACTGAGATTCATCAGTGCTAGTACCTGATACTGAAAGTTATTCTGGTTGAGAAGAATTCTTTTGTCTGAGTCATGATACATAAATAAACAGCTTCATAATGACCAAACCCTAGAAACTGAGTGTCTACCATCTGATTAAGTTTACGATCATAGAAGAACTCACCAGTGTGTGTGATTGCCTCCATGGGCACGAGAGAGCAGGAGGAGTGGGCAGCTTCCCAAGGGAAAGCAAGCTGGGTTCCAAAAGGGACAGCAAGGTAGGTCTCTCACTGACAAGTGCACAATCACACATTACCCAAACTAAGAGCACAGAGCATGTCCAGTGATACCTACAAGGGTCAGCTTCAATCTAGATTAATCATAGAATCATAGAATGGTTTGGGTTGGAAGGGACCTTAAAGACCATCGAGTTCCAACCCCCCTGCCCTGGGCAGGGACACCTCCCACCAGACCAGGCTGCTCAAAGCCCCATCCAGCCTGGCCTTGAACCCCTCCAGGGATGGGGCAGCCACAGCTTCTCTGGGCAACCTGGGACAGGGTTTCATCACCTTCACAGCAAAGAATTTCTTTCTGATATCTAAAACGCCCCTCTTTTAGTTATAAACCATTCCCCAACTCCCTATGGCTCCCCTCCCTGATCAAGAGTCCCTCCCCATCTCTCCTGTAGCCCCTTTAGGTGCTGGAAGGGGCTCTAAGGTCTCACAGGAGCCTTCTTTTCTCCAGGCTGAACAACCCCAACTCTCTCAGCCTGTTCTCACAGCAGAGCTGCTCCAGCCCTCGGAGCATCTTCATGGCTCTCAACTGGACCTGTTCCAACTTGTGCTTGGAGGACTCCAGAATTGGACACAGTGCTCCAGGCGGGGTCTCACAATAGTGGAGCAGAGGGGCAGAATCCCCCCCTCACCTCACTGGCCACACTCCTGGGGATGCAGCCAAGGATGCGGGGGGCTTTCTGGGCTGCCAGCGCACATTGCTGGCTCATGTTGAGCTTCTCATCTACCAACACCCCCAAGTCCTTCTCCTCAGGTCTGCTCTTAATCTCTTCTCCACCTAATCTGTATTTGTGTCTATAGTAATAAGGCAGGTTCAAGGTAAGCCAGGAAGTCAAATCCAAGTGTCAGGTTTCAGGTGTGCAAGGTACAAGACCAGGAAAAGGCATAACCTCTGCATAGTTCAAGCAGAGACTAAGCCTGAGGGCCTGCGTTTAAAACTACCTGCTCTGCAAAGGGCAGCAATTCTTCACTTCTCACAACTTTTTTTTCACATGGCAGTTTCCACACAAAATTGGACAACAGACAACATCGGACAAAATTGAATGAATTTGCACAACACATTAAAAACAAATTAAAATTATCTAGCCCTTCATGAAGTAGGAGATCTGATAACTCTTCCATGAACAAACTGTGGAACTTGTCAAATGTGTCTGTGATTTACACTGGACTCTCTTATATCATTTGCCAGTGCCAGAATATACTATAATTCCTTCGGAACCACTTGAAAAAAGCTAGCATCATTTTCTCCTTAATCACCAGTTCCTGTTTAAAAGATACAGTAAAACACCAGGAAGCAAGATGTCTGGCAGCTCAAAAATGTACCCACTACTTTGTGTTATGTTGGACACAGAATTTAGCATATGCATAAATGCACAAATGACTACTCAAAATGCTGTGCTACCTGTTTAGCCATCTGAAACTAATACAGTTATACACATGTATGAAAAGGAAATAGCTCCTAGCACATTCAGCTGTCTGTTCTGAAATTTCCTGCAGAAGAAAACATCTTTCATTGAGTGCAAACAAGGAAATGGATTCGCGAGTGGAATTTTTAATACCGATTAACTCATTACTCTCCCAGCAATCAAGTGAATGTAGCACTGCTAAAACACACTGGATTGGCAAAAACAAGCATTAAAATCTTTCATCATTCATTTGATGAAAGATTTTAATTCTTGTTTTTGTCAATCCAGTGTGTTTTACAAGTTGTATTATTCTGCTGTATTTTTGAGAGATGCAGATCGTTTTGCAGATGATGAAGCCAATGGTTCCTTCTTTCAACTTTATTTTGTTGGAAGGGCAGAATAAATGGCAAATACCACTTCCAGCCGTCTGCATCCTTCGGTTAGTCTTTCGGGTTGTGGACACTGATACATGCCATGAAGCTCAAACAAAATGATTATCTATAACTGTAAGTACTATTTGGATAATCTTTGCACTGAATTAGTCCAATTCCCAATTAGGTGTCATGGATCTACTTAAGAAACAGCAGAATAAGCCTTTGCACTGTTATCTTTTCCTTTCCTGTTCCCAGGCTTGCTCAGCAGGAGATTGTCTTCCAGGTAGTTTTGCTGTCTCTGCAGCCAGTATAGTTTTGGTTTCTCCTCACAGTGCCTGTAAGGATGCCAGTTAGTACCAACTGGGACTGTTTGCCTCCAGTACAAGCTCAGATGGGAAGCTGAGGGAGTTTGACAACTTTGATATGTGGAGTTTTGCAGCTCTCGCTGTCGGTGGTGATTAGGTGTCGGGACAACTGGAGAGGAGACGGATTTGTTTTGCAGATAAATGTTAGAAATGACTGTGCAGCTGATATTCACTACTGATTAAAGGACTAGTTTGGATTACCTTATTAGTTCCTTATTTGGCTCTCAGTCAAAGAATCTAATAGATTTTTTTAATGTTGGTGAGGAACTAATTTTTGTTTACCTTTTTTCAACATGACTCATCGTTATGCTTGAGTCTTTTAGCTGAGGACTAGTGGGGGAGAAAAGAAGAATAGTGAAAATTTACAATCTCCAATCAGTTAATGCTCCAAAGAAATGTAGGCTTGCATTTGGTCAGGTAGAATAGTTGAACAGGCAACAGCTGCTCATCTGTGTTGGGAGTCTCAGGACAGATTTAATTAGCTTTTTTTTTTTTTTTTCTAATTGCTTCTAGATAATCTACTGCATTATCTCAGCAATGATTTTTTTTTTTCTCTTCCAAGAAGCCCATAATGTAAAATTGTCTGTGAATAGCAAATTTACACTTATCGTGAGGTTAATTTATGTGTTTTTAATAAAAGTAAGGAAGCATTCCTTTATTTTATGAGGAATTCCTCATAGGCTTTAATAGATACGGGGAATTGGTAAAAAAAGGTAAAGGTGTTAACTTTGCTGTGTGATTTTTTCCGTACTATTGGACCAAATTTTCCTGGATGTTTTCCAATTGGTATTGTACATGACTTTTAAAGTATATAACTGTCCAGAGCAGCAATTTGTCAATGCAGATGTCTCTGGAGTGAAACACAGAAGACAATAACCAGGTCATACTGCCATGAATTGGGCTCAGCTATGATGGGAGCATTTTGAGACTGAAACACCAAGCAAATTTTAAAACCTCAGGTAAGCATTTATATATATTTAACTGCTAGGTGCTCTATCAACAACTGCAAATCATACATAAGTGATCTCAGCACAGGAAGGACATGGACCTGTTGGTGCAGGTCCAGAGGAGGCCACAAAGATGCTCCAAGGGCTGGAGCCCCTCTGCTGTGAGAACAGGCTGAGAGAGTTGGGGTTGTTCAGCTGGGAGAAGAGAAGGCTCTGGGGAGACCTTAGAGACCCTTCCAGTCCCTCAGGGGGCTCCAGAAGAGATGAAGAGGGACTCTTGATCAGGGAGGGAGCCGTAGGACAAGGGGTAATAGTTTTTAACTGAAAGAGGGGAGATTTAGATGAGATCTCAGAAAGAAATTTTTTGCTGTGAGGGTGGCGAGACCCTGGCCCATGGCCCAGGTTACCTAGAGAAGCTGTGGCTGCCCCATCCCTGGAGGGGTTCAAGGCCAGGTTGGATGGGGCTTTGAACAGCCTGAGACGTGTCCCTGCCCCGGGCAGGGGTGTGGAACTGGCTGATCTTTAACGTCCCTTTCAACCCAAGCCATTCTACGATTCTGTGATTCTAAACCCAGGATTCTAGTTGAGCCTTGGGTAAATGATACTGTGAGCTTTTCAGCTGCCAACAGGCTCTGATACCTACAGTCTTTGATGTTCTCACTCACTGTGATTGAGATGGGCCACCTCATTTTCAAAGGGGGATGTTGAAGCCAAAGTGTTCTCTTCTTTCTTCCCCAAGGTCTGGTCTGTGTCCCTGGTGTTTACATGCAACTATTCCATAAACTGAGACCAGTCCAGTCCCCCTTTTCATAGGTTCTGTTTTGTGCCGGTGTTACTTTGCAAGTGATGGTCTGTTCAAATGGATGTTGCCTGTGGAGACTGGATGCTGCTCATATGATTCCTTTGAGAAGCTCCAGACTAGGAATTCTTATCTTAATTTTTTTTTAAACCAATATTATAAAATATTTCATCTTACACCTTAAATCAAGCAGTTCTGTAGCATGTCCAGCTCCAAAAGAACCAAGGTAAGTTTCACAAATAGGTCTTCATGCTGTATGTTTTTCAGGTAGGTCAAAATCCAGCTAGGAGTACCAAAAAAATATATTCTTTGCAACCTTTAAAATGCCAGTACATTTATTTCTCAAGTGTGTACCACCTGAGTTTCATAATCATTTTTAATTATTTTAGATTGCTAGAATCAAACTAAGGAGATGCCAAACTTCTAGAGAGCCAGTACTGAGCTGTTAAAAAGTCAATTATCCGGACTTATATGCAATCTTTATTCAGTGATGACCCATGAGGTATCATTGGAGCTTCCACCATCGCTGTCTTTTATATCTATATCTATTAGCATGAAATCTATTTTTCCAGAGAAGCGACTGGTAATTGAAAGTTGCTTTTTCCTTTTATTTTCCCTTTTTTTCCCTCTGTCTTTTCCATACCCTTCCTCTCTCCACTCCTTTCCTTAACCTTCCCCTGTCCTCACCTCCTCTTAATCTTCCACTCTCACCTCTCCTTAGCCTCCCCCTCCCTCCCCCTACCTTCCACTTTTTGCTTCTCTTCTTTTTCTTGTCCCTCTCTAGCTATTACACAGACACTGCAAATTTTCCTATACAGTTTGAATATCTTAAAAAACAAACAAACTCTTTTTTAATGTAGGAAACACCTGCCTGAGATCAAGTTACAACTAAAGGACTTAATTAAGACTTTTTTTTTTAAAAAGAACAGAGCATTATGATATCTGCAGTAATGGAACTCATTCAAAACAAACTCTCACATAGTTGCAACAATGGAAAGATTAAGCATCTGGTAGTAACACACAGATAAGGCATGTAAGAAGACAAGTAGTGAATGTTATGTCATAAAACTAAAATAATCTTTATCCATGAAGATACTGGTGTGGATTATCTACCATCCATTTTAGGAAAAAATATTTTTTCCCCCCAGATACAGCTAATTTAATATACATATATGAAATAGTTTCATACATATATTTAATGTAAAGAAATAGAACAACTCCAAATTCTGATTCTCTTCTCCAGAACCAGATAACTTAAAGAAATCAAGAATATTTTGACAGCTGTTTCTAAGAGTTCCTACAATTTGCCTGTATTTTATCATTATAATTAATTTTAAATGTTTCAGCTCACATTTCTGGAATAGAATTACTCAGTGTTATTTACAAGTTATTTACAAGCCTAAAAAATAATAATAGAAATGAATTAATATTTAGCATACTAGTAGAATTTACTGAAAATTTTTATGTCTCATATTCCGCAATTTTTACAGTATTTATCATTAATATATCATTGGCTGAACAATTTTGGTTCCTGAATATATGGTTACCATTAGCAATTAAGATATTACTTATTTTAACCTAGGGTTCTCTGTGATTGTGCTTCGGAACACTTGCTTGTAGTCAATGTTTTCTGGTGCTAACAAAACAAAAGGATTGGAATAACAATGACACTGAAATGCAAGGAAATAAGAGCATATGACAGCACTTTCTAAAATTTTCCAAAATTTGTCTCTGACTATTTAGAAACTGATGTTATTGGAGATAAAATCATCATAATACGAACATGAATATAACACAAATTCTTATTAGAAAGAAAAGGGATGGTTTTGAAGGGGAAAAAAGTGTTCTTACTAATGAAAGTCCACTGTCCTACTCACCAAAAAATCTGTGTCTCCAGGGTTACCACACACATGGAATATGAAAGCAGGATAAAAATCAGAGGATCCAGTTAAGCAGCTGTAAACCTGATGTCATTTTATTAGGTCTCATGTGATGCAAGAGACCTCGTTTTTCCTCTTGTGTCAGGATAGAAAAAAATCTATTCACCTGTAGAAAAAGGAACCATTTCATAGAATCATAGAATCATAGAATCATTTCGGTTGGAAAAGACCCTTGGGATCATCGAGTCCAACCATCTACCCTAC
>JAOXNO010000041.1:19822485-19846008 GCA_028565335.1 Limnodromus scolopaceus | reverse complement strand
AGTGACAGGACAAGGGGTAATGGTTTTAAATTGGAAGAGGGGAGATTTAGATTGGATACCAGAAAGAAATTCTTTACGGTGAGGGTAGTGAGACACTGGCCCAGGTTGCCCAGAGAAGCTGTGGATGCCCCATCCCTGAAGGGGTTCAAGGCCAGGCTGGATGGGGCATTGAGCAACGTGGTCTAGTGGGAGGTGTCCCTGCCCATGGCAAGGGGGTTGGAACTCAACGATCTTTAAGGTCCCTTCCAACCCAAACCATTCTATGATTCTATGATCACAACAACATACATGTATGTTTATATATACACACACAAATTTATGTTTCCTAATGGACACAATAGGGATTTATACATTTAAACAAACTATATTAGGTGATTAGTTACATGAATGATATCAGCCTCAGTTATATCAGTCTAAATATGGTTAATTTCCCTACTCAAACTCAATACAGCAACATAAAATATTGTATCAAATCCTTCACAACACCTAATCTTTGTCTAACAATAGAAAGTTGTCACACTTTCTTTTAGATAAAGTTGCAGAAGCTTCCAAGTATTGACTTAAGCTGTAATGTGTAGCAAACCCTAAATTGCTAAAATTTACTTTAATTATGTTTATAAGACAAGGAATAAATTTTGATCTGGTCGAATATAATACACGTTTACAAACAGGAAAATGACTAAACACAATGTAGACAGAGGGAAACACAGATCCATTTGCCAAAGGAGCAGGAACACCTGCACTAATAGCCTTGCCATCAGGAAATAAAAATAGATTATTCACTTAAGCAAGTCTGATGTATTACACAGTAGTTGGGATAAAAAGGATTTGCCATTTTAAATGGATCTATGAATGACCATTAGTACTAACTGTCTTTTTTTCTGGTATATCAAACCAATTAGCCATGTTCTCTCCAGAAAGAAGAGTAATACTGTCATGTAGTATATGTCAAGGATTCCATTTAAAAGAGTTCTTCCATCTGATTTGTCATAACAAAGTATTAATGTTTTCCCTGAAAAAGCCAGAGAGGGAATAAGAAAAAAAAAATTGTGATCAAGTTATACTTAAATCCTCATAAGTACAAGTCCATTATTGTAAATTGATATTTCTCTTTCCATCAAGTGAGGGTATTTTAATCTGCAGTGTAGATGAAGGCGCTTCTTTCCTTTTAACTGCAATTACCCAGTTTATGATCATGATTATTGTTGGAAGATGCTATAATTATAAAGATTAATTAGTAGTCAGAGCAATAGAAGCACATATCTTACATTAGCAATGTGTCAGATTCCAAGACTGAAGCTTTCAAATACAGAAATGAGATTAGAAAATCACAGTGCTTGCTAGGTCGGGCAAGAATATGAAAATGTATTTTTTTGTCATTAGGAAGCTTTTGTGCTGATATGTAAAAATGGTAATGAGTCTTCTTCCTCTTCATCAGAACAACTTTTTAAGTTTGTAAAAAGCCTTTAAGTGCTAATTAGGTAAGTACCCAGTAAAAATCAAATTAGGAACAATTAACACTCATTGTCACTGCTAAGGAAAAATAAAGGAAGGAAATATATTTGGCAGCATGAAGACTTTTACCGAGGTTTTTTACTTGAAGTAAGTGCACATCAAAGTACTTTACTGTGGAAGAATTCAAAATCCCAAATTATAGCTTATCCTTTATATAATCCTTATTCAAGCAGAGACCAGAAGTTCTTATGAAGAATAGTTAAAGGTATAATACGTTGTATGTCATTGTTATAAGAAACAAAAAATTCCTGAGTAAGCTAAAACTCTTGGCAATATTGTACACATATAGCCACAATTACAGTCAAAGATTGGGTGGGGGGGGAGTCTGATCAAGTTTTTTTCCTGTTCTTTGTTGATATGAACACAATAGAGATCAACTGAACAGTGACAACACGCTGCATTTCTGCTGTTTTTTCTTACAGCTCTTTGAAAACAAATGCATTACCCATCAAAATACTCGTTAAAACTCAACAGGCACGTAGGCCAAGAAAATGACTTCTGCATGTTCTTTGTCGGTGGGAATTTGTTCACATTTGCATATGCTTCTTAGCTACCTGGGAAGGTGAGCAAATTGATTTCCAGATGACAATAAACTTTCATGAGGAAGAAGAATACTGAATTTCTTACAAAAACTAATTTCCAAACCTGAACTGAAATGGGATTCTTCACGATTTCAGATACCTTCTTGTGAGGATTTAGCAAGGAGGAATGGCGAGGGAACTTGGTGAGAAAATATAATGCAGATAAGAGATTTTATATCATAGAAGGCTCTGTAGTAACAAAACTCACAAAAGACAACAGCAAAGAACCAGGCAGACAATGACTCATAAAAACAATCACTAGTTTATTACATGGCTTTCTCCCAGTTCTTATGTCAGTCATCCCTACTAAAATTTCTCTGTTTATGATTTTATTTTATCTTTCAGTTTTCTTCCATTTTCTTTGCCACTTACTGGGCTAATATTCACTTAAATGAAGCAGATTTTCAAATAATTAGCACTATTAAGAAACTACGGAATATTTAACTCTGAAAAGTGTTGGAAGTTTTTCCGTTTTATCAAGAAACACATTTACATCTCCTGCGTATTTTACAGAAGCATATGTCATGTAAAGCACACATTTATCATTCGATAGCTTTCATCTGCAGGGGTCTAGCCAGCCTGAAGTTTTCAGAAGCCTTTCTTCAAGTTCCTGTGTCTTCCAAACCTAATCAGGTCATCTAGATTAATTAACATCTATAGAAATTTCATGTCTTCTACAATTTTCCTAAGGAACTGTTGAAGTGTTGAAGGTGTTTTAAACCTACCTTCAGTTAAGCAGTCAAACACGTCCAAAGGACAGATGAAAGCTGCCTACATTTTATAATCTTCTCCCGGGAGTTCTAGCCATACTCACTTCAAAGTCCTAGAACTGGAAATCATTCATTCCCTAAGCGAGCTAACAAGCAGACCAAGGAATCTTTTACATGTAGCATGGCATCCTCCACCTGTATGCATTTATTTAAGGTCAAGTATTTATACAGAAGTTGATCAAAATGCTTGAATTTCTACTTCCTGAGAAGTTAAAATAAAAAGGTCTATTTCAATATGAAATAGAGGAATTTAAAGTAGCTCATCAAAAGCAAATATCATCCTTTCCTCCTCTGCCATCACAAATTTCATATTAAATGAAGCAGAGCCCTGAAGCCAACTGTAGCTTCTATCGCTCCTTAAAGGCTGGGTTTGACAGTGACAGCTGACTGTCATTGCATTGAAACCCTCAGAGTGTTCATAAAAGAGATAAATTTCCCCTCTAAAAGCAGCTGTGAAGACAACAGTAAATTTTTCATTTTTCAGGAGGGTGGGATGGAACAAAGTGAGTGAGACTACACTTAATTGCTGAGGTTCACCTTACCATCCGTCAAGTCTTTTTAACAATGAAAAAATAAAGAAAACATGGTTAACCGTTTTAGGATTAACTTGCTGGATTAGATAGATTAACTTCTCAGATGCTACATTTTTAAATCATTTTATTTGCTGTTATGAAGACAATTTTTCTTCAGAATAAGGTGACAGTAGGATCAGCAAACTCAAGAAAAGGGTCAAAATGTTTTATTTTAGAACAGCTAATGCATTCTAAAAAAAAAATTAAAATAATTAGATTTAAATATTCTTCCTCTTTTCATATTATGTTTCAGTGCAATCCAAAATGTAGATTCTAAGGCTTAGGTTAAGAGCAGATTGAGTACATTAGGTTATAGTTGTTGAGTTGTAGCTTCGAGAAAACATTTATTGTACTTATGCTAAGTGAATTTCTACTCCGTTTAAGAAAGCACTCTGCCATTATGAGTTCATATAAGAGCCTAAACAGCAGAGAACTGAATTTTCCAAGAATAGAAAAAAAAAAAAAAAGACAGAAAAACAAAAGACTTGTTTGTGTTTGAGACAAACCCAAACTACCATGGGAATCTCCTGTCCTAGGTTTTGAATAATAATTGCTTGACACCAGCATGGAATATCAATAAAGCTGTACTATGTATCTCCAGTTTTAGCATTTCTCAGGGGGACTTAATTTCTGGCTCAAGTTTGTGAGTTTGTATGGAAGAAATATGTCTGAATGGATAGAGAAAGTTGTCAGTCAGTTAAGTTTTGACAAAGTGAAAGGTTCAAATCACATTGCATATTTGTGTGTATTAAATCATGAGCATTTTAGAGCTAGAAATAGTTCTGTGTCAGCTGTCAAGGTTCATTCTGAAGTTTAGACAAGAGATAACTGAGGAGGAGAACCACATCTGCAGCAGAACCATTTTATTTCACAACCTAAATTCAAAACATGTTTGGAGTGAGCCTGTGGGGTAAGAGACACATGCATACACACAGTATAAAATATACCTATGTTTTCTTCTGTCCTTAGTTTACAGTAAGGACTCTTCAGTATTTTAAAGATTAGGGTTGTTTCAGAATGATCTCTGTAACATTTCTGGTGTTAGACACAACTTTGTCAGGATATATCTGCATTGCATTGAATATTTTTAATATACCTGAAACAAAGTGACATTAATTAAAAAACCTCACGTCTTCTCACTCGTCTCTCTCTGGCTGCTGTTGCGCAGCAGTTTTTCCCATTCTTAAACACATTATCACGGAGGTGCTACCACCACCACTGATGGGATCAGCCTTGGACAGCAACAGGTCCATCTTGCAGCCGTCTGGCTTTGGCTCTATCGGACATAGGGGAAGCTTCTGACATCTTCTTTCAGAAGCCCCCCTGTAACACACCTCAGTATGAAAACTTTACCATGCAAGATTCTTGTAAATAGACACAATTGCCATCATAACTGCAGAAGACAGTCATTTGCTGGACACAGATACTTCCTAACCTGATAGAAGAAGCTAATGGGACTGGAGAATTAGTTGCATTTTAGTCCCCTTCAGGGAACGGCGTTTGAGTATAAGTGATTCAATAAATATTATTCTCATGGAGACATAAATTGAGTCAAGTTTGTCAGTTAATGAGGAAAACTGTGCCTTGAAGAACCTAAACAAAGAGAAACTTAATCAGGTCCACTGAAATGTCCTCAACAGCCTCCCTAAGTTGATTAATAGGATAATTAATTTCATTTTATCTACAGCCTTTGTTAAGAATTATCCATTTTTACATTGTGCACTACCAATAAAGCTGCCTGTGCTACTGATCTATTAAATTCATTTTTTCAAGCCTTTCAAGTTTCTCTGGTCAGAAAGCATAGATTTATGAATAACATGGGAGACCATCCTCTGTTCTTTCCATTCTAACACCCCAATCTGAAAGAGTATTAATCTGTTGTTACTTCTATATGGACCTATTCTAGTCACAATTTCCAAAAAACACTTACCTGCGGTAACAGACAGCAGATTTTTAGGAACTTCCTAAGCCCTTGTGACCACCATGCTAGAGCAGAATGATTGTCTGTTAGAAACTGAAATGAAATTCAGAGTTCCACTATAGAAGTTCAAGCATCAGACACTTGAGTTTCAGAGCGGGACAAATTGCACTGAAAGGTCCTCAGTGATTGACACATCTATATTGGAGTGTATTACAAAATGTTACAGAACAATGTTGCTGCACAGTCTGCTTGAAACAAGAGTGTTCATGAATATTGGTTTTTATCTTCCAATGTCACCTTTGAGACATCTATTACTTACTGTAGAATCATAGAATGGTTCAGGTTGGAAGGGACATTAAAAATCATCGAGTTCCGCCCTCCCTGCCCCTGGGCAGGGACACCTCCCACCAGACCAGGCTGCTCAAAGCCACATCTAATCTGGCCTTGAACCCCTCTAGGGATGGGGCAGCCACAACTTCTCTGGGCAACCTGGGCCAGGGTCTCACCACGCTCACAGCAAAGAATTTCTTCCTGAGATCTCATCTAAATCTCCCTTATTTCAGCTAAAAACTCTTATCCCTCATCCTGTGGCTCCCCTCCCTGATCAAGATTCCCTCCCCATCTCTCCTGTAGCCCCTTTAGGGACCGGAAGGAGCTCTAAGATCTCCCTGAGGCCTTCTCCAGGCTGAACAACTCCAACTCTCTCAGCCTTTCCTCACAGGAGAGGTGCTCCAGCCCTCTGATCATCTGTAGCAATGATCTAGACTACCTAAGCGATTCTTCCTTTAAAAATCAGTGTGCAGACTTATACTGCTGGCAAAAACATTGAGGCCTCTTCAGTACAGAACCAAAAATCTCTTGAGGCCCCACTGTGCTTAGAAAAACACGCCGCGTAAAGCTAATACTGTCTCACATCAGACTCTCCCTTCGATCTTTTTCTTCAGCGTGACTAAATGTCTGTGTTCCAAATGCGATCAATTATTCTAACTGTATCAGCCACTGACTAGACTCAGATGTTATCAGCTCTTTGTAGAGAAGCTTACAAGAGGAAATGATACAGACTTCTGAGGAAATAGAGAGGATGTCAAGGTAACTGTGAGGATACATAATGTCCTTGGACATAAGTGCTCGTCTGTAAAGAAGCAGTGCCTCTACCATGTGTGGAACTGGAAATTCTTTACACTGGCACAAAAACCAATGGATGTTAACGAAAGGTTATTTTTTTCTGGGCCTGGAAAGAAATAGTCTGGCTTCTGCAACTTAAAGTTTTTAAAAAGTTTGCAAGTTCTAATCAAAATTTTCTGTGCTTGTGCAAACTTTGACTTTTCTCAACATCACCTTTGATCACATTGACATTGAAGCAATCCTGAAATGAACGCAACAATTAACATTGCTTTAATCACTATTATAAACCCCCTGAGAGCAGTCATTGCCATAAAATTGGCATAGTAAATATATGAAAAAATAATTGCAGGTGCAACTAAACATGATTAATGATCAGACAACAGCTTCCGCATGAAAAGAATATTAAATAGTTTTGCACTGTCGTCAGAGCCAAGATGATTAACAGGTTGCCTTGCATGTTTGAGTAGAGCACAGGGCGAGGGGACAGGGAGCCTTCATAGACACCAAGCACTATTTGCACCCCGTTTTATAAAATTTTCCACACATATTTAAAGCATAGGTATTTGTAAACTTTGCTGGATAACAAAATATATGTAATGATGCAGCATGATAGGGAACATTTGAGATTCTGTGAGGCAGCTTTAATACAAACTTTAATATACTATACAATTTCCTTTATGGAAATAAATATCTGGCAGACTTCTCCTGGAAATTATTTTGTAGATAATGGCATCTACTGTCATCAGGAATGAAGACGGTGTTGTAAGCTGGTTATTTTGAGGCCTGGACTTATCTATCTCCCTGCTCATCTTGTAGAAAGTTTTTCTCCATAAAATGATGCAGAACAAAGACAAATAAAACTTTTCTGGCAAAGAAGAAAGAAAAAATAATGAGAAGTTGTAAAGTTTAATATTTTTTTGTCTCTTTAGAATTGTTTATAGAATAAAAGACAGAAATTGTTGTTACTATAACTTGAAAAATATTTATAAAAACAAAGCTTCTATACGGAAGTTATAACTGTCTTTTGCTCCTATTTTTTTTTAGTTATAAGGAATTAACTATCAGATATACATTTTTAAAAATATTTTTGTAAAATTATTTTTATAGAATGTTCAGTGTGTTCAGTATGTGCCCAGTTCCGATATATTCAGTGAGCATTGCACTCTGCTTTCTTTCAGATATGATCCCGAAATACTTATGAAGTTCCTTAGGCAGATATTAACATTTAATTAACATCAACACGCGGAACAGTTATCATGGTGCATGATCAATGCTTTATGTGTCTATCACTAATGGTCTATAGGTTAGTTTTACAACTGAAAATCATTGTTGATACATATTATATATATGGTATATACCATATAGAGTTAAAGCTGAAGACCAAAAAATTTTTGTTAAGACAAGGGAGCCAACATGCCAGCACTATGTCCAAGTTGCCTATTTCAATGTCTCAGTGAGGAGCAGCTCACTTACACTGTCCAATTACTAACACTGAACTTTATGCCTTCCTTCCACCTTGCCCCTGTTGGTTTTCCTAACCCTTACCACTCTGACTCGATATTGGAACACAAAAGCAGGTCTGAATAATTTATATATTTAAAAATTTGACTAAGCACGTGCAATTTTAGCATTTTCTTTAGAACTACTAATGTGTAGAAGGATAAAATAGGTCCAGCACATATTTTCATGGTGACAGATTCTACAGACCTTAAAAGTCATACAATATTGACAATGAAGAACTGGGGTGAGGTTGTTATTTCTTTCATTCTCCCTCCCTTTTTTTCCTTTGGCAGGTATGAAGGCCATTAATAGAGCCTAACATTTAATGAAATGTTGTCAAGATCAAGGGGACAATATTGGGATTTTTAAAGCAATATAAAGACAAGTGGAATTTACCTTATTGCTTTCTTTTAAATTACACTGTTAATTTCCTTAACTTAAAAAACTATTTATAACAAAATATAATTTTCAATAATATTCTTCATTATAAATGCCTTTTGGCAGTGAACCTGTATTAGTTTTAGTCACTTTGTAGGTTGTAACAGAGGTATGAGGGGTTATGATACAAATAATCTTTCACAGAGAAATGTTCACAAATATTTCCACAACAAAGATACTGATTGAATCCCATATATATTTATGCACAAAGGTGTTGAGTATGTCAGTCCTTGTGCCTTAAAATCTGGAAAAATTTAATCTCAAAAATAAATACTTCTAAAAATATTTGCTGAATGAGAAGAAACTACTAAATTAAAACAACACAGAGCATAGTATGATATAGTGGATCACAAAGAAGTTTGTTTTAGATGTTAATCCTAATTAAAAATGTGTTCTAAACACATTAAATGATTCAGAATATTTGCTTTAATTGTATAAGGAGTTATAAATATGCTTAAATGTGACACATTTGAATCAGAAGGTAACCATCACTTAATGTGAAATTAAAAATATTTTTAAGTAGTGGGTAGGACAATGTTATTAGCATATGTATTAAAACATTTATTAAAAAAATCATTGCAGTTTTACAAAATATTATATATCTAATGGCTTAATCTAGTTCTTATCTAATGCCTACCGTTGGATTTTAAAAGATCCTCACCTATACTGAGCATGCAGGTGTAGCAATAAGAATAGAGCCTATCATGAAGAGTTTAACATTAGCCTCCATATGCTAATGTATTTAAAATCAGATTTTCTGTATTGTTATTTTGAATGACAACAACTCAAAACATACTGCTGTACTGTGGAGGTGAATTTTTTTACTTTTCCTCAGCAGCTACAAAGAAATTAACTAATCTAGGCTGACTCAAATGATACTTCCAATTTAAGACATATGCTGTGGAAGATTAAAGAACTTAATGAGACACAGAAAATTAAAATAGCATCACCAAAATTCACATATATCCTCTTTCTGAACTATAACAATTGATATCTATGTATTTTATTTTGTTTTCAAATAAAAAAAAGGGTTTGATGAATGATTTTTGTGGAGTTAAAATGGAGTTTCTTGTCATAGCTAGTGACAAGAAACTTAAATAGTGAAGGCAGAGCTAAAACACTGATTACAATTTTAATTTAGCTTCATATTTACACTGTACATAACCAAGTTGAAGCTTTATTTCCTTAAATATAATTAGTGTAACACAAGATTGACAACTCTACATTCTGATGACCTTTTTCACAGACACTGAACAGTGATTACATTTCCTGTCCCACCATCTTTTTCTTTATACTCTCAGTCACACAGTTTGGAATATCAGACCTAGTCATTGAAAAGCTGTGAATTTTTGGAAGAAATGTTGCATTTAGAGGACAGAGATAAAGCACAGTCTTTATTAGAGAAGAAACACACACACACGTATAAATATACATATGAATAGAAATGGAATTGGAAAAATCAGATGTTAAAAAACAAGAAGGATTGTTTTTAGCTCTGGCTGTGGGACAACTTGCTTAGTCAAAGAGCTGGAAAGGTTCAGCAATTGAAAACTAAATTGGCTAGTGTGAAGCAGAGGGGATTTTTTTTGTTTGTTTGTGGGTTGGTTGGTTGGTTGGTGGGTTTTTTGCTCACAGCATTGTTAACTTCCTCTTAAAAGACTAATTATTAGGTCAGACGGGTACCCATGAAATGAAGGGGAAATTGCTTCCTCTTTTGAGGGTAGCTGAGCATCTTAATGAAGGAGGTTTCTGAAACACAAGACTGTCACAGAAAGAGTAAATAACCCATACGAAGGAGATGCATGTCTGCAGCTCATAGCGAGACAGTGATTTTGGAGAAAGTCAACAGACAGGACCCAGAGGAGATGTAAAGGAATTTCCTGAGGTATTCTGCAGACGTTATTGCAACTCAGGAAGTCAGAGTTGGCTGAAACCAAGTTTCAAAGCAAGGACTCCTTCCTTTCTGCCTCTTTGTCTCTAGCCAGTTTGAGATAATTGTTTTAAATTAAAAAAGTTAATTCTTAGTATATGCTTTATAATAAAAGTTCTGTTTGACTTGTGGTCCTGTCAGAGCAGGCCTATTTTCCTATATGGTTCTGTATAAAACTATCGACGTTACTATGAGTCTTGGCAAACTTTCTGAGAGAACTGTACAACTGTAGTTGTAGAGATTTCACCTCCTCTACAGCTGCGTGTTTTGATCATTTTTTTTCCTTCTTTAGCCTTGATTTTTGATAACATGCCATTTACCAGACACTTAAAGCTAAGGGGGTGATGAGTTTGTTTGGTTGTTTGGTTTTTTTAAATGATCTAATCATCTATCTGACAAATTTATATGAATTCAGCATTTCTTGAATGACCATAAAATCGTGTTGTATAGCTTTATAGTAATTATGACTTTTCAACTTGTTGGATTTGAATCAGTGATTGTATCAAAGAGGAGGTTTGTGTCTTGGTTAATAATTTCTATTCCATACTCCAGCAATGATATTCTTAATAAAATAAAAATATATACCTCTCTTTTAAAAAAGGAAGTATAGGTAAGGTCTTGTAATATTTTGAAAAAGGAAAGGTAAACTGGGTCTTTCAAAATACACATTAGTGGAAATAATTTCACTAAAGGAATGAAATAAGCCAAAGAATGATTCATGGCTAGGACCCAACTTGCTAGCTGGCCACCAGGTGCCCACCAAAGCCACTCTCTCACCTCCTCCCCTCAGCTGGACAGGAGGAGGGAAAATATAACAAAAAACTTGTGGCTCAGGAGAAGGTCAGGGAGATCTCTCAGCAGTTACCACCACAGACAAAATGGACTTGACTCGGGGAAAATTAATTTCATTTATCACCAATCCAATCAGTGTAAGTTAATGAGAAATAAAAACTTAACCTTAAAACACATTTCCCCCCACCCCTGCCCTCTTCCTGGTCTCAGCTTTACTCCAAATTTTCTCTGCCTCCTCCCTGCCAGCAGTGCAGACAGACAGGGAATGGTGGTTGTGGTCAGTTCATCACACATTGTTTCTGTCACTCCTTCCTCCTCAGGGTGGGGACTCCTAACACTCTTCCCCTGCTCCAGTGTGGGGTCCCTCCCATGGGATACAGTTCTCCACAAACATCTCCAATGTGAGTCCTTCCATGGGGTGCAATCCTCCAGGAACTGCTCCAGCATGGGTCCTCCACGGGGTCACAAGTCCTGCCAGCAAACCTGACTCCATGTAGCCACAGGTGCTTCCAGGAGCCTGCTCCAGTGTGGGCTCCCCACAGGGTCACAGCCTCCTTCAGGTATCCATTTATTCCAGTGTGGGGTCCTCCATGAGCTGCAGGTGGACAGTCACTCCAACTTTAACCTCAACAGGATGCAGGGGGACAATCTGCCTCACCATGGTCTTCACCATGAGCTGCAGGGGAATCTCTGCTTCGGCACCTGGAGCACCTCCTCCCCTTATTCTTCACTGATCTTGGTGTCTGCAGAGCTTTTTCTCTCACGTCTTCTCATTCCTCTCTTTGCCTTCACTTGCACAGGGTTTTTCACCTTCTTTAAATGTGTTATCCCAGAGGTGCTACCACTGTTGTTGATTGGCTCAGCCTTGGCCAGTGGTGGGTCTTGCCTTGGAGCCATCTGGTATTGGGTCTATCGGACACAGGGGAACCTTCTTGCATTTTCTCACAAAAGCCACCCCTGTACCCCCACGCCCCAGTACCAAAACCTTACCCTGCAAACCCAATAAAGATAGAGGAAACCGCAACAGACCAAACAGTACTTTGCTGCACTTGCTTTCAGTTTTATAAACACCTTGCAGTGGAATGAGTGTTAAATAGACATTTTCTTTCCCTTTTCACTAATATTTTTTTGGCCATTTTAAGCCTTTATTCATAGAGCCCATATTATTCTGGTCAAAACTGTCATCCAATCATAAGTTTAATGGAAACAAGTTAAAGGATTATAAATATAATAGCCACCCAGAGAGAAGATGTACATTTACAGACTGTAACACTTACATAGACAGATTGTAGGCATAATAAACAGCCACAGGAGGGAGGGAGAGACAAACAATTACTCTAATGGAGAGGGAGATGTTGTGATTAATATTAAATGTTACCTACAGTGAGATATCTCTTGTAAGAATGACACACATGGCAGCTATGTAAGGCACACTTGCCTTCTAGGGAGGCAAGTTAATGAGAATAATAAATAGGATATGTTACATCAGTAGAAGTTCCACAGATTGATGAAGTTGTATTCCACCAAAGCCAGAGTAATTTCTTCTTGTTGAACCTCCCTTTTCAGTGTCATTTTCAGTTAAGAAATAAAACTAGCTGACATTACAAATAACAGCTGGAAAGGGAAAGAAAAACCGACATTAGAACTCTAAAACAGGCAAATTTGATTTGCCTACTCATTACGGATCATACTGAAAAGTGAAAGCCCATCATTTTGTCATTAATGTATTTGAGACAGACATATTATTGCATAGAAAACTGGATTTCTGAAAACATGGAATACATAGGAAGAACTGAACTTCGAGAAAATATGAATGACTTCTTATGAAGAGCACAATGAAGAGCATGACTTCTCATGAAGAGCACAATTTATCACTTTATTCATGAAGGCTGCTAATTTGAAAAGTACAGATGGGATCCCAGGTAATGACATCTACAAGGAAAGTGGTTTAGGATTTTATACTCTTTCTTTGCTTTACTGAGCTATTAAATCACATCCGTTTTCTTGCAATAGAGTTTTTCTGAAATGGTATATATGTAGAAGTTAAATTTCATCAATGATCTGAGGTGGACTTCTGCAATGTTCTCTCATTTAACAAGACATTTTTCACTATATGAATATCTGGCAACAATATTTGTCTTGGATTGCAGTGGGGTTTGCTTGGAATATTGGCATTTGATGTATAACACAGTTAGTGCTGGAATAAAGTTAGGTAATTAGCAGGAAGGAAAACCTGATCTGTTTGCCAGTGTTTATAACTGTAGGTTTTTCTCATCAAAATCCTGAATAATAAGATATAAAATAAATGCAAGATTAAAACAGTGCACTTATATTAACTAGAAATACATTCAGCAAGGATGTATATATCATGGGTCTCTTTTTATATTGTAATACAATTATGCAGAAAGCCCACAAATGTGGAAAGTACTGCATAACAGAAAACAAAGCCACATCTTCCTTTACAAAATAGGATCACACTGAGAAGTTCATGGAGTTTTGAAAAACGTATTCTTGAACTACTCTTCAGGTCGAGTCACTGATTTTTGAAGCGCGTAAAAGCTTGCTGGTAGTACTGTTCACTCAACCCCAATATCATAGGTAATCTAATCTCTTCCTAATTACATCTAATCTCTTATTAATTTGAATTAAATGTGAACTAGCCACAAAAATCAAAGCTAACTTGAAACGTAAGAGGAATTTTTTGGAACTGGATTCTCACTATTTCAATAGCCTGAAACTGATATCCATATCTGAGACTAAAAGTGCAAATATGAGAACACGTGATTCAATTGAGACTAATAAATCATTATCATTTGATCAACTGGTTGATTTGAGGGACTTGGGGGTCCTGGTGGACAACAAGTTGACTATGAGCCAGCAATGTGCTCTTGTGTCCAAGAAGGACAATGGTCTTCTGGGGGACATTAAAAAAATAGTGGTCAGTAGGTGATCCTCCCCTCTACTCTGCCCTGGTGAGGGCACTGGAGCACTGAGACTGGTTCTGAGCCCCCCGGTTCAAGAAGGACAGGGAACTACTGGAAAGAGTCCAGTGGAGGCTATGAAGATGAACAAGGGACTGGAGAACCTCTCTGATGAGGAAAGGCTGAGAGACCTGGGGCTGTTTAGCCTCGAGAAGAAGACTGAGAGGGGATCTCATTGATGCTGAGCAATATCTCAAGGGCTGGTGTCAAGACGATGTGGTCAGGCTCTTCTTAGTGTTGCCTTGGTGACAGGACAAGGGGCAATGGACACAAACTGGAACACAGGAAATTCCATCTCAACAAGAGGAAAAACTTCTTTCCTATGAGGGTGGCAGAGCCCTGGAACAGGCTACCCAGAGGGGTTGTGGAGTCTCCTTCTCTGAAGATATTCAAATCAGCCTGGATGGGTTCCTGTCCAACCTGCCCTGTGAGACCCTGCTATGGCAGAGGGTTGGACTAGATGATCTCTTGAGGTCCCTTCCAAACCCTACCATTCTCTGATTCTGTGATCAAATATTCTGTTGATGACAGATTCCCATTCGTAAACATCAAATTTCAACTGCTGATTTACCCAGAACTATGTTTTGTTTTATTTCTTTGTCTCAGGACGGAGAGGTAAGTCCTGTCTTCAAAAAAAATAGTCTGAAGACTGATAAACAACAACAAAATTTGTGAAATAAGGGGGTTTAAAAGTGGAAGGAAGTAGAGATATTTTTTGTTATATTCAAATCATCAACTATAGGACTCAAATGCATGGACTAAGATGACTTCTCTGGCCTCACTGAATTGCTGATGCTGACAAAGAGAGAAAATCCCAAAGGTAAGACAGTAATGAATGTTAATTTAGACTGAGTAATTTAGCCTTTCACTTCTCTCAGGACCCTAAAAATTCTAGACACCAAATTTGGCTGGTGTCACTACCCTCCCCTAAATGTGCAGGTTGCTTTCTTATTATTTTTACTGTTATTACATATAGATATAAAAAGAGCATACATTACACATCCTGGCATTTTTCTTTTTGTAAGGTGTACAAAGACTCGTGTGACGTAGAAGGTGGAAACGAGAGGAAAAATCATCTTCCTACACCCTGCTGACCTTCATAGATGGGCTGTTCAATGGATGTGCACCTTCGTCTGAATGGTTTCTTCTGTATATAGTAATGGTGAGTAAATCTGAAGATGTCATCTTTGTACAATTTCTCTGTCTTTAAAAATCTTCTGGATTTTGATTACTACCATTCCTCTTTAAGATAGTATTGCCAGATAGCTTACTATTCTGCATCCGTAATGCAGAATTCAATGAAGAAAGCAATTTGTTTTACCTCAGGTAAAGTGCATGTCTAAAGTTTTCCACATAGCACTAAGAAAAGGTTAGTAATATCTAGTGCTGACAAGTGACAGAAGTCACATACACCATCTTTAAATTTGAACACTAGGCATACTATCACTAGCTTTTTATTATTTTTATCTTCAGGAATTTCCATAGCAGCTGATTCTGAATTCTCTTCTTTAAAACAGAATTTAAAAAAAAATATATATTTATGTCAGTCTTTGTTAATTAGGAGCTCATTAGTCAAATTTACTGCAACTCAATTTGCTGATTTTCCTCGGTTGAAATGGATCTTGCCTTTAACTAATGGATGATAACACTGATAACAGAGGACGTTTTAATCACTGAGCAGTGATGATAGATAGTTTGCCTGTTTAATTGAATTGTTACGTGACAACATGTCTTTGAGAGAGCTGTGATTTGGATTCAAAGACGGGAGGTGTATTGCAGAGCAATGTGAAATTCATGTTTACTTGTTGGAACTGTCACCAGTTCATAACAGGGAAACTACTGACTTTATTTCCCAATTGCAACTGGAAAACTGAGCATTTGAATCTTATTTTTCTCCCTTCGCTTATCTGGAATTTAAAATGCAAAAATATGGAGAACAAAGAGGACGTGGGCACTGTCAATATTTGCTAATAGAAATATTCCTGTTCTACAGCCACACAGTTGGTTATGCCCCTTTATAAATTCATTTGTGCCATGTTTCAAAAAAAGCAAATATTATGTAAGGATTAAATTATTTTATTCTACTTATTAGGATTTCTATTAGGTGTTGGTGGCATTCTTTAACAGGCTGTTTCATAGCACATTCAGATCTTAACTCTGATTCATTATTATTCTGCCTAATTTGAAGAAAAGGTCTACATAAAAATTGGTAAATCTGTTAAATTAAAAATGGGCATAAAAATGGGCATTCTAGCTCTGGGCAATCCTGCTTCGGCAGGGGAGTTGGACTAGATGATCTCTATGGTCCCTTCCAACTCTAAAAAATTCAGTGAAATTCAGTGAAAATTCAGTGAAAGAAATAAATCCTTGGAAGTGCAGAGTATTTAAAAGTTTGTATTGTAGAATGTAGGAAATACAGAGGAAATACAACAAAACGGTCAAAAGGAATCTGGCACAGTTAAAGAGCAAGGCAAACTGGGAAAAAATGGGGAAGGAATCCTTCACTGAGTTTCTAAATAAAAAATAATCAAAAAGAAATTGTCCTAAACTCCTAAAAATTAAATGTAAACATGTATAAAGTCAGGCCAAAACCAGTTTGGGGAACAAATCAGATGAAGCATAAAATCTAATGAAAATGTCTGTACTCAAATATATAAAACCAAGAAGCCTTTTAAAGAGTTTTTGTGAAGCTTACAGACAGTCCGGATATAAAACAAATACACTACTACTGAAGAAAAGTTAAAATCACCTGGCACAGGAACTTCAAAGAGATTCCCTAGTCTTCCTGAAGGACTCATTAACTGATCCCTCCTAAATAATCAGTAGAAGCAGCTACAGAGCAGACAAATAAATGTAAAAAATTGAGTAAATAATTGCAACAGCTGCCAGGACTAGGTAGTATTTTACCTGTAGCTGTATGGAAACTGCAATATGAAATAGCTAATCTACTATTATGTAAAATGACACAATTGTTTCTCTAAGATTCTGTAAGTCTGAATAACTGTAACTGGAAAGGCTGGTATTTCCATCAGGCAAATGAATAGGATATATAATAAAGAATAGAGTCAGGGTGCTCATAAATGAACAACATACTAGGCAAGAGTTGTCATGGTTATAAAAGTTACCTTGTAAATCTTCTCCAGTTCCTTGAAAGAAAGAAAGCAAATGTGTGAACAAAGGAAATCAGTTAAAAATAATTTTGTGACGTTTAAGTAGACTTCTGATATGATCCTCATTAGAAAAGAGGAAAAGAGGATGTGCAGAGCCCCACCTTCCCCCAGTAAATGTCACCCACGCACTTCCACTGGCTCTATATTTTCCAATGCACTCATTCACAATGTGAAAAAAGCTGTGAGTAGCAGTGACAGAATTTGCCTATGATCTTAAATTATTTGGGAGAGTAGAGACAGAAGCTGAATATGAAGAACTGTGGTATCTCCTTACACTATTCAGTGATGAAGCAATAAAATGTCAATGTTGAAATTGCATGTAGTTAAATGCAAAATATCCCTCATTCCACTCCATCAATTTTAAGTTTACACATATAATAATGGGCTCAGAGCCTAACTGTCACCGTTCAGGAATGAGACATTTAAGTTATGTTAAGTAGTTCTAGGAAAATACCAACTCATTAGCAGCCAGAAGAACAAACTGAATCCTAGAAACTATTGGAAAAGTAATAGCAAATAGAAGAAGATCATTATGCAGCTTGTAGAAATGGATGGACTCCGTGGAACACTATATACAATAAATTTCCCTTCCTCCGTCTCAAGAAAGATACTGTAAAGCTGCAAAGGATTTAAGAAGATACCAGGGATGAGCAAAAAGTATATAGCGTGTTCTGTGCTGGGAATGATTGAATAGATTAGGCTGAAAAATTCGTGAATGAGAGAGAAGACCATGGGAAGCTATTCAACAATATGACAACTGGAGATATGAACAGTGATAATGAACCATTGTTCCCTTCACCACACAAAGCATCTTCTCTCTTGCCTCTTCCTTAAATATTTTTGTACTCATATGTAATATACGTTGTGCAAACACATTTACTACATAAGGCTCCCTATCACCAGGTTTTAAGCTTGTGTGATTTCCAGAGGAATATTAAAGAAACATGTTGATGACACACTATAGCTTCCTTTTTCTGCTAAAAACCAGAACAGATACTCCCCTGATAACTGCTAATACTGCTTTTAGAATTTTGCTTTTTTCCTGACTAAGGAGGAAAAAGAAGGAAAAAGGCTTATTTTGTCCTGTTTCTTGAATGTAGGACGTCAAGGAACAGGTTCACCTTGAAGATGGTGGAGAAATGCTGTAATTTCCCCAAAGAATATTAGCTAGTAATATTCAGGTATATAAGAACAAATAAAATTATATTTTAAAAATATAAATCTCTCACAGGTGTGTGAGAGTGGTGATGTCAGCAACTTTAGCTGATCAGCATTTCAGAGAGGGGTTTAATGTTGAGAAATAAAATTAGGGAACATTTAAAGTCTGGATCCTGACCTTATGAAGTCTCATGGAGGGTTTTTTTCCAGAGCTTCAAACTGTATTGATTTTTTTACACTTAAATTCCTGATCCTGGTGGGTAAAGAAAATAGAGTTGAGGGTATATGTTAGTTGCAAATGAAGAGGCAAGGCATCCTCATAAATGTGAAATAAGAGAAGATGCATGGCAGCCTGTGTCCCTGACGTATTATTTATTTCCTAATATGTACATGGATCTTTGGGAAGGTAAAGAAGAATCCTTTCCTTCTTTATAATTCCCATCTTCTGCATATGAATCACTTTGTTTGCCTCCACTGAAAGACGACCCCTAAACTCAGCAAGTCCTTAACTGTCCATTTGTATTTACTTTTCTGGCCATGTTTTTTGGGTTGCATTGTGTTTCATTAAAAAGATATCCTGAAAATTACAATTGTAGCTGTGATGGGAAATTTTTGTTCTTTTTTTTTTTTGGTAGTTAGTGAAGTCTGTATCTAATAGGTAACACTAGACACAGATGATATTTAGCAGAGATCAAATTGGATGCATATGAAAATTATAGAAATGTAACCATTTCAATCTCATTCGAAGAGTCCAGTCAGTCCTTAGAGTTCCCAGAAGATATTCAGAATTATTTCAGAGTTTTGATTTTATTCCTGTTTTCCAGTTTTCTCCAATGCTTGTTAGCTCTTAGAGACTCACCCTGATTATTCTGAGATATACTCAAAGATGCCATAAAAAGCTTCTCACAGCCCCAAAGGAAAAATTACATTTGTCTACGCTCTTCTGGCAAAAAGGATAATAGGCAGAGTAAAAATCTTTCTAGATATGTTGTCCTGAAATGCAGCTACACCGATTCACAGAAGGTAATATTTTAGTACCGAGATCTGCACTCTGCAGAGCTGCGATTTATAAGGCTCTTGGTACTGCTGAATATAAAGCAATTCAAAGTACTGTGTAAGCAAATTCAATCCAAGCAATGTTCATGATCTAAATATTGCATCATCATTCCAGAGTGTTTGGTCACCTGTTGCTGTATTTTCAGCTTTCACTGAATTACAGTTTTGGGGTTTTCTTAGCCACGTAACAGTAAGTAACAATAAGTAATAGTACCTATGTTTACAACACTGGGCATTAATCTCTTAACACAGGTAATTCACCAGAATCAAATTAAAATGTATATTAGAATGTTCACAGTTAAGGAAAAACAGACGACTGATTCATTTAAAAAAAACCTTCAGATTTTAAAATTTGTGAGTGTTCTTTATACACACTACTCTTGCAGTCAGCTATTGCTAAGCCTTTTAATATATGAAGCACATATTAAGGCAGGAACAAGGCAGAAATCTGATTTTGGGACTGGAGAGAATAGAGGCATTATTGTTTTAAGGGACAGCAGGAGATTTCTCTTTTTTTCCTCATCTACATTAACTGACAGTCCATTTCAGCAACCACTGATACCTTAGATCCAGTCTATTAAATGGTAAGTCTGCACATACTGCTGGTTTTATCTGTCTATCGGGGCTAAATCTACACTAATCCCTACTGTAGAATTGGAAACGGAATTCGGAAAGGGCCAGGAGAATTCAGCCTATTGATTTACAGGCCAGGGCTCACTGAAGTTGCTCTGCTACTAACCAGGGCTGATTACTTTTCAAATGCACAAGGTAGGGCAGACATTATCTGTGTTCGTCTTCACGACACTAGTCTGAGGTATCTGAGGATTTTTTTTCTCCATATCTTAAAGTAAAATAGATTGACTTCCTTAAAGCATCTTCTTCGATTTTTGTGTGTTCTCTACAAGAAACAACCATTCTAGCATTACAGCATTTACTTATTTCCCTTCCTTTTTCCTCATTAGTTAGACTTTGGTGCAGTTGTAAAGAAAAGGAATAAGTGCATTTAGTATTTAGTGTAATACGTTAGTACAAAATATAAGCTGGAGACTTCTAAAATACATACTTAAAGCTTTTTGCTAACAATTAAAAATATTTAGCAAAGATTTGTTTGAATCAGAATCTTAGATCCAAATACTTCTAGGAAACTAGAACTCAGATCTGAAATCCATACTTGTGCTCATCTGTACAAGGACAATAAAAGCAACTGGAAGACAAAACTATTTGTTCTAAACATATAGAAACTTTGGTACAGGTGCATTTGTGGATTCATGGATTTGACAGAGTTAGAAGGGACCTCTAGAGATCATCTAGTCCAACTCCCCTGCCAGAGCAGGATTGCCTGGAGCACATTTCCAGAGATACCTCAGAAAAATTTGTGGTATTTGGTCTTATGCATTACCTTAATATTCAACATTAATATAAAATCTTAAAATGAGTTACTAAGAATAGGAAGATTTGACACTTTGATGTTGGAGAAAAAAGCTCTGCCAATACTTAGCAAAAGAGACAAGCAGAAATCCCAATGGAATCTCATGGAATAACAACCTCCAATCTAAAATGAACGTATTACAAGAACATTTACTCCTCTCTAAATTAGTGATACTTTTACTACTGAGGGAAGTCTTGGATGTCAGGTTTACATCTCTATGGTTTTTCCATTTTCAACATGAAAAATGTTATCTGTTTCTAACTAATTTAGGGACTACCTTGTTTGAAATTCAATGCTGAGTTCTATGTATTTAGAGAAATGGTGAACACAGGAGGAGAAAGAAAGAGGTGAACCTTGTAAATAGTTTCAGCATTTTAAATACTAAGTGTTGTCATTCAAGATTTGTCCAAAACTGGAAATGCTGGCCTGGCTGGATATGCATGTCTTCTTTTGTGAATCGTTATGGCTTTATATAATGCTTAACATGATGGCACTACAACCTCCAACTGTCACTGTCCTGTTAGAACAGATAATATAAAAATACGATTAAAATTTAGTCTGCAAATGTTCTAGGCTCTAAACAATACTTTGAAATCAACTATTTCTGTTCTTAGTATTCTGTATGGAGAAGGGGTTTGTTGAATGGGATCAACCAGAAAATCAAAACCCAAAGTGAAGTATCAAATATCCAAAAGAGCACTAACTCACCCATAAGCTCTTCAGTTTCTGTTCTTATTTTGGCAAAGCAGTATAAATGAATTCTTCTCTACTGTATTTCTGATTTAGCATTTTCAAAAAGCAGAATCAACTCCAATGGCTTTCGAGGCTGATGAAGGCTAAACCACCTGAGATATTCAGCATTTTCAGTAGTACAGCAAAAGCTTCCAAATTTTTTAATGTTGGCAAAACAACAAAGCTTCTCAAGATCTACTTAGTCCAGACAGATGTGCTTAGTCCATTTCTGGGGTGGGTGAAGGAGAGAATATTAAAGGCTTCTTTGTTAATACAATTTTGAAAACTTCTTAATTTCCTTCTTACCTTTTAAATTCATTTTTCAGAACCCATACAGATAAGGAAATCTGGTAACGATAGTAGGCATGAATTGGTTCCAGTAACAGCCAGCTGGGTTGAGGCCATTAAAAGCCAATCCTGGCACATCTATGACACGGGACATCCTGTTGGGCTGGAAATTAGTAAATTGATGTGAAATTATAAGTAATTAGCTGCCACAATTCCACAAACCCTGTGAAAATTAGTAAAAAACATCTAACAGCTGTTGGCTAATAAAGAGAAATAGTCTAGTTGCTGCAGAACATTTTAAGTGCCGCTAACAAAAATGTTAGCATTCTATGAAGGGTGGCTGTTACACGACAGCAGCAAGATAGGAAAAGATGGTCCTGAAGAACAGGCATCGTTAAAATGTGGGCAGCAGATGTGTGAATCTAAACAAGTGACTGTCACAGACTACAGCCTGGGTTTCTCTAAAGTGATTGTACATAGTGACCGGTTAAGCTCCCCCTGAGCACCTCTTGTTGGGTGCACTGGACTATTAGGCATACGTATATCTGTCACTTACCTTATTCCCTCTTGAAAAAAGCAAATGCTGTTACACTGTTTGGCATTGATGACACAGTCCTTCATCTGAAAGTCTGTATAGGATATCACTATTCCGTATCTTCATATAGACTGGTTGTTTATTATTCTTCTGTATGAATTCTTAGGGAGTGTCCTATGGACAATATTGCGTGTTATCTGAAGGCGGCATATAATGATTGTAACATAAGTGTTACCACTGCTGCTTTAATTTACACTTTGGGTTTGTTTTGTCTGGGCAACGTTGTCCTCCTAAGCCTGAGAACAATGCTCCAGGAGGTTGATGTTATTCTTCCTCTCTTGAAATTTTTCTTTGCTCATACCTCAGTGTCTGCATTGAAAGGTCCAGCTGCAGGCAGACCAATTAAGAATTTGGCCACTGGCAAAAAAGAGTAACAATAGGACCATATAATAGATCCCATTGTAATGTTTGCTGTTCTCCACAGACATTCTGGATATGAAACGTATGACAGTGCTGGTGTTCTTACACCTGCTAGCTGTGCCTGTCACAAACTCTGTAGGGTTGAAGGACGGTGTAACCACATGACTGTCTGCTCTACCACCCACTGCATGTACAGCAGACTGAGTAGTATTTGAGTAAGGCAAAAGAGCTCTTTCTTTCTTCCCAGTAAAACTCTCTAGGATCTGAGCTTTCAATTCTGTAAGACTTATTAACTGACTTAGAAAATATGTTTGCATTTTTCCTGTGAAGCAGAATAAATAACAAAAAACATTCATTAAATGCGTGGAGTACTTCGAGTGAAACAGGAAATTATGGAAATTTACTGAGTACTGAAATTCTGATTCAAAAGATATGCTATACACAGTCACGAGCTAAGCTACATCTAAGAAGTCTGAAATTCATCAACATGAATCCAGACAGTCTGCCTTAAAGGACAAAAGGCATCTTTCTCTTTTCCTCTCCTCTCCTCTCCTCTCCTCTCCTCTCCTCTCCTCTCCTCTCCTCTCCTCTCCTCTCCTCTCCTCTCCTC
>JAOXNO010000041.1:19811912-19822385 GCA_028565335.1 Limnodromus scolopaceus | reverse complement strand
CACCTCTCCTCTCCTCCCCTCCTCTCCTCTCCTCTCCTTCTGTCCCTTTCCTTTCTGTCCCTTTCCTTTCCATCCCTCCCCTTCCCTCCCTTCTTTGACATAAAGCTGTGAATACTCTCATTAGATAAATTTTACTGGTATTTCTTTCTCTTCTCCTGAACTGCCTGCATCAACAGTCTTTGGCTGGGGAAGGGACATCACCCTTTTTTATTCATTGAAAAATCTTTCTATTTAAATATAGTCTTTATTAGACCAGGGCAGTTCCTGATTCAATGTGCACATATCTTTCATGAAAACAGTTGTACTTGTTTATAAGTAGTAATGTAGAGCTGTTAAATAGCAATTCATTTTCTGAATGCCAGCTCTTTTACTTGGCTGCATACTCTGGCTTTGACATTTGCTATTTTATTGGTCTAGTACTGATGAATGAAAAGAAAAAAGGCTAATCACAAGAGGGTTATATGAAGCAGTTTATATCAACGAGGCAGGAGATGGGATTAGTTAGACTTTCCATTGACATAATTTTTATTTTTTCTGAAGGGCTGGAAAGGAGATCTGAAGGTTGTACAGCCCTCTGTGTCCCAGGCTGGACTAACTTTACTTCCACTATTCAGGACAAATTTTTATCCGTCATAATCTTTAAGATTTCCGGTGACGAAAATTTTCTAGACCATCTTATTAGTCCTTAATGACACTGCATTTATGCTATTATTGTAAAAGGCATCTGCCTTCTCCTCTTATCTTTCCTTGCAGCCTGTTGTAGACAGAAAAGGACTGTTTAAAACAGTTATCTCTACTGAACTAATACAACATGAGTTTCCGAGTGTCCTTTCCCATTATCTTATATGTGACCAGTTAACACAGCTAATAATAAACAATTGCATTTACTGGTAAAGAGCAGCTTCTGATTGTGATTAGCAAAATCACAATCAGATGTGAATTTTTGGTGCAAAAAGCAGTTCTTTTTATGTTCACAGTTCTTCAGACTGTGGCAGGACTCAGAAAGTATAGTTAAAATTAGTCACAAGGGAATTATCGGTGATTTTCAGTAATCATAATTTTATCTGTCCACCTGTAATATTAGAGAACTGAATGCAATGTTTAAAAAGAAAAATATAATTTAGGTTTTTAAAAATTATGTATTACTATTTACTATTAATAAATTTAGTTTTTTAAAATTATCCAGTAACTGACCTCTACAGAATTTTGTCTCTTACACTACTTTACCTTTGAGTAAACATTTTCATCCTTTTTTTCTTCAATGCTGATGTCCAAAGAGGAGCCTGTCTGTTCATCTGCCTTTGATGAACAGAGCTGGAACCCAGTTACCCAGTTCCCATCCATCGCTGAGTCCAGCCTGGGACTTCCCCAGTGCCTGACGGTGACATTATCCTGGGAGCTTGATATGGTTTTGTATATATTTTATCTATTTTCATTCTTTTCTTCTTTTTGATTTTAACATTAGTTCCTCATTTAAGTATTTTAGTGCATTCTAAACTCGTACATCTCCTTATCTCTTCCTCTCCTTTGGGATGGGGTGTGGCATCTATCATTCTGGTTTTGGAAAATTTGGCCGAAACCATGACAGTTATATGAATGCTTGTCTTGGGCAGAGAAAACTGGTCAAGAAGCCCTAGTCACTGCTGGGTGTTACTTGTACGGCATGAGACAAGTTCATTACAATTACAGGTTATCTTGAATATTTTGGAGTTTTCTAGTCATGTCCACTCAAGTACCATATTGAGAGGATATGTGTAAATTTAAGCCTGAGAATCTGAAAAATAAAGTTAGTAATAGGTTTATTAGTATCACAATAGAGCTGTAAATCTGAAGTTTTTATGCTGTTGGGTAGACTTAAAAAGAAAAACGACACACAGTAAAAATTTAAACCATGTGTAATTTATGATGGCGTACCAAAAATTACTTTTAAAGACAATAGGTTTGCAAAGTCAGTAAGGAAATGATAGAATCAGTGTCACCTGTATTCAGTGTTCAGTATGATACCTTTGTTACCCTGGTGGGCCCTGGTGGTCAGTGTTTACTGAATGAATACTGAAAGAAAATGATATAATAAGTACTTGTTCAACATAAAGGAGGCCTGAGGCTACCCTTGATGCTGTTGAAAATTTGTTCCAAATACAAAATGAAGAATTTAAACGGAAGTTTTGTGGTGTTCATTACTGCAGTTGCAGTGCTTTACATCATTGACAAATTTGTATTCAAAAACATCATTCTAAATGGATGTTGTATATTTAGAGTACAAGTTACGTGATGTATATTGGTTTGTTATGTTTCCTGATTAAATTAATGGTGCTCAGTTTAGCCTGCAAATCCCCTAATGTTTTAAGACTTGGACACTCACAGAAGCAGCAGGTACTTGACCTTGACTCTCTCAACGTAAACCACAAGGTGGTTGGCACATTATCTATGAGTGTCCTCAATTTGGAAATTAACTTCCTTATCAATTAATTGGTCTAGTATTCAGTTTTTTAGAAATCTAGACATGTTACAAAGCCTATCTGGTTTTGCCATCCAATTTCCGATTAAGGAAATTGAGGAAATGATCAGGTGAATGCGATATATTTATTTCAGGAAGTTATACTCTAGGGACTCAGAACTGTGAACAGGTGACAATAGTCTTCTTCTGAAAACTGAAAAAAAGCCCACAAATGAATTTTAATAAACTGATGCTAACAGCATTATGTAAATATTTATTCCAAAATTAATGGTCCTTGTTTTGGCTATATTTGTTTTTCTTTCTGTAGTAAATCTCAGTAAACAGGAATATTTACTAAAAAAGGCTTTTGCAATTGATTATTATAGAACAACTGCTTTATAACTAATGCTTTTTAGCAGAAAATAGATTATGAAATGCCTGTGTCTCCACCTAGACAGCAGAATCCATATATATCCATATATATATCCATATGATATAACAGAGAGGCTTCATCAAAGTTTTAATCAGTGCATGGTTAAATACTTATTTATAGCAATAAAGTGTACAGATTGTTAGATAATTTTAATAAATACCTTAATTCACTTAAATTTTTGTGTCTTTATCTTCTCTAAGTTTCATGCCTTAGCTAATTAAAAATCTCTTAATTAATTAAATGTTTTATTTCATTGTTGCTTGCTGCAGTTTATAAATGTATGTATATTTATTTATATATATAAAATATAAACCTAAAATCATATGTGATACTTAGCACTTCTCATGAGTTAGTTTTGGCAAGAATAATACAGTAGGCCTAACTTTTGTTTACAACCTCAAATAACCCTGTCACCGACCTCCAGGCAGAGTCGAGCTTAAACATTACAATAGTGCTTCTGCCAGCAATTAGTGCTGGAACAAGTAGCTTTGAGTACTTCAAGTGACACACGGCAAAAATAAACCATTTCAGGTGAAGAAATGGAATAAATATTGTCCCGCCTTTTCGCCTGCAACAACCAGGGGGATGATGTTGACTCTATATTGGCTCTCCAGCTCACCTTGACTTGTAAGAGGCAGCTCTCACCAGCTTTGGAAGGATTTGAGCATAAATATTTCTTTATAGAGATGATCAAGTGTTCTGAACTTATGACTCCAGAGTAATTTTATTGCCTTATAGACCTCCTGTACAATGCGTTTGCTTATTTTAAGGGAAAAAAGATTATTAAGATTTGCAGTGATGTTTGACTGTGGAACTTTTCTTGTTGTGGTGAGTTGCTCAGGAATCTTTGATTAAGCTCTTGTGACTTAAGCTGGAGTCGGTCTGCTGAGTTTAGTGCACTGGACATTTTGCACTACCATGCTGGCATGCTGTGTTCTACCCTTCTAAACTGTACACACAGCATTCGACACCAAAAAAGCTCCAGGTACCTGAAGAGGACCTACAGGAGATCTGGGGAGGGACTCTTGATCAGGGACTGGAGCGACAGGATGAGAGGGAATGGTTTTAAACTGAAAGATGGGAGATTTAAATGAGATCTCAGTAAGAAATTCTTTGCTGTGAGGGTGATGAAACACTGGAACAGGTTGCCCAGAGAAGCTGTGGGTGCCTCATCCCTGGAGGTGTTCAAGGCCAGGTTGGATGGGGCTTTGGGCAACCTGGTTTGGTGGGAGGTGTCCCTGCCCATGGCAGGGGGGGGTGAAACTGGATGACCTTTAAGGTCCCTTTCAACCTGAACCATTCTATGATTCTATAATTCTATGAATATGGAGAGTTCCATTAACAACAAGATTACAGGACAAAACTTGTTGTCTTCTAATTAGCTTTCCTATTAGTTTTAAAACACCTTCTTAGTTTTAACATCTTCTTGCAAGACTGTTTTCTGTTGTTGCTGCTCACCAACTGGTAACCATGATTTGCTTGCAGCTGAGGTGCTGGATCCCAGCTTGCCTACTGATATATAAGGCAATAAGAATACTGAACATGCATGATTGTACAAATGGTTAGGTGATTCAATTGTCTTAGTTCATCACAAAATGCATTCCATCTTCTGCTCTTTTAATCTTTATCCACTATTGTCCCTTTCTTTATTATTTTAGCTATATATTTCTTCTGAATTTAATACAATGACTAGTTGAGTAGCTTTCTGAGCTTTCCTGCGTAAGGGAAACTTGAAGGATTTTAAAGAAGATTTTAAACAAGGGTCCTGGACAGGAGCAGGCTCCATTATATGTGGAATTGCTTTTAGGGTGCAGGACTGAATATTTTCCTGAACTTGTGCTGGCTAAAAATAGAAATGATTTAAGAAATAATTAAAATGAACTGAAACAAGGAAATAATTTAAAATTTAAAAAGTATAAAAGAATTTGAAAATGGATGATTTCACAAAGGTTTGCTTCATTTGTTGCCTGAATCTGTTAGAGAACTTTGTTGAATGAGCTACACAACAAAACAATTGCAGCACTTCAAAGAGCAAGTTCCCTATTTCTTTCTCTACAGCTCATCTTAAAAATACCAACTTTTAACACCAACTGTAGAGTCCATATACTTAGAACCCATATGGTACAATCAGTCTCTGAGTAGTGTCTATCTCCCCAGACTCCTGCATCACCATTTAAAGTATACAGTCCATGAAGTGAACAATCTCAAACTGCAGCCATCATTGGACTGAGAAATTTTCACGTAACAGCCCAATGATTTAGTGCTTCTTATCTTTCTCCATCTTGGAATTTCCAACTTGGTTATATCCATATGTGAAGCTTTACACTCACTTCATATTTAGAAAGTGCTTTTGGGGATTTTATCGTTCATATGTAAAATTGTGTAGCTCACTTAGACCTTGAGCTTTGTCCCGTTGGGAATACAGGATTAGCTTTCAAGATATGTCTTTACCTTTCTGTGTCATTCTATTTGGCTGTATAAGATGACCAGAGGTAAAATTTTGATATATACTACTCATTCAAGTGAAAGCAGTCCTGGGAGTTAAAACTACACATACCACTGCTCTTTTTATTTGAAGCTTTCTATTAAGACTTGAATCCTTGGTTCCTTCAATAGCTCTGCCTGAACAGCACTGCAACTTTGCTTGTTCGGGCAGTTGGAATAGATACAGGTCTTCCGCGTTGTCTCCTTACCCCTAGTTCCCTTTCTTTTTTCCTCTGTCGGTAAACAAGTTGTTGATTCCATCAGATTCTATCAATCTATACTGATTTGAGTATTTCTATGTGGAATATGTTATTTTTATTTCATTGAACTCTGAGTTTGCCGTTTCATTTCAGCTTAGCAACTCCAGGTCTTCAAAATATTTCAAAGCCCCTGGTCATGTTCTTCTTTTAATTTTTTTTGTTTCTTTTTTCCTAAAAGAAGGCCTGTGGAGAACCTGGAATCTCAATCTCATCAATGTTATATTTTCAACCGATACTTCTCAGTATAACAAGTTAAAATCAAATGCCCATTTAACAAAACATCTCCCAAAAGACAATTTAAATTTCATCTAAATGTTTGCTGTGTGTTTTCTTATGACTTCTGAGGGAAAAAACTAACACATCAAGCACAGAATGTTTTCTCAGTGTCTTTCCAGAATAATCACTGATTTTAAGTGGGGAAAATACTGCCTTTATATACAAATCCCAAGTTAAGTAAGATCCTACTTAGAGGAAAAAATATCATATGAAATGTAGCCAATAAACACACATTGATGTATAACAACCACTGAGCATATTTGCTCTGGTGTTGTCGTTTTTATTCCTATAACTGTAACTTCCAAAATAATGGTCCTCTCCAAGCCTTTGTTGTAGGCCAATGCAGACTCTTAGGAGTAGTGCCATTTCAGTTCTATTACAGCTTTTCTATCATCTGCAGAATCTTCTCTCACTCTTTGGGTGTCTTTCTATGAATGCATTTCTCTTTGTAGGGCCAAGTGTGTCACTCCTTCTAAACCCGTCCTTCCTGCTGCACTACCACGACATGCATCGTCCTCAAGTTTGCAATGTTTATGACTCATTCCATTTACATAATATTTTCATTTATGTGATAGGCCTAAAATCTGTATTGTATCTTTTACTGCCTATGTGTTTCCTTAAAATCACGATATCTACTATGTTGACCTCTTTGCAACTATGTTTAAAACATTTCTGATGGAGACTTTGTTCATCCTCTGCTGCAAGGCTGTCCACGGCTGTTACAAATAATCTCTCTGAGATAATGGACCTATTGCAATCTATCAGTGCTTGAAAAATTTGTTAGCAATCAGCGAGTATTGCGTGGTTTACTGCTTTGCATAACACCACAAACAACTCCAACTGTCTTTTTTGTGAGTCTTTTACATGCTCCCCATGCTTTGAAAACTGAGGGAGGAAAAGGAGTTTGAAGCAGCATTTCTTTCTGGGGTATCAGAGAAGGAGGAAAATTCCTGTTTGTTTTCAGCAAAGGACTGGGGAATTGTGCTATCTTCCAAAAAATTTTAACTACTCTGAATTTTATCGGAGCCTGTCTAGTTTAGTCATGGAGTGCAGCAAAAAGAATGCTGTGCAAAAGAAACAGACACAGCATCACAGCATTCAAGAAGAAGATGTACAGACATCTCAGTCAGATTTATTCCTGAATCAGCTGTTGCATAATCTGGAGATGCTTGGATTGTGTTGGTTTTGTTTGTTAACATCCCCTTTAGCTCTTCCTTGATATTCTTCTAAAGAAAATCCTTGTAGAAAATAAGCATGGTAATTCCACAAGTAATTCCCTGTGAAGTAATAAGAAGCACGCTTTGTGTTATTGTCTTGCTTCATTGGCTGAAATGGGAAGAAATAGCATTAGAACATGTTGTAATTCAGCCTCATTTATTTAATAGCCTCGATGTAAAATAAAGAAGTCTTTCGATAAACTGTCAAAAGAAGCAGGCTCAAAGCTGATTTTAAAGGATGCAGGCCAGCTAGTATCACCCTTTAGTGCCATCTGGTCTGGAAAACCAGTCAAAATATGGTCTGTGAAGCTCCTGGAATTCAGGTCGCAGTCCTTTGTCTGGGGAAACACAAGAGGCTCCGTTGTTCTCCACATACTCGGAAACAAATTGCGCAATTATGACAGTTGTACTACTCGCATGCGTAACCTCTTCTCTTCTGAAGGGGTTTTATTCTGTAAAGATACACTGTATCCATGCAAGACCTGTAAGCAGTGCACAGGCAGACCCTACTGTTAGGGGAAAAAAAGGCAAGTAAATTGTTATTTGAGGAAAAATTATCTCAAACTCAAAGGATTGACGTAGAGGACAGAGCACATCGTTACCAGCTGTCCCAGATAAATATTTTACACCCAAAGTGGTACTACATTAATATTGATGATATATTGATATTTTCCACGTTTGCTATATAAATTAATGAACTACCGGAGCAAACAGCCAGAAGGAGTGGGATGATTTGTTACTCTGTAGCTTCCCCAATTTGCTGTCTTCCCAAGGCTATACATTATCAAGAATAACAAATGGAATTCATATGGCTCCCTCATTAACATGTATTAGCTGTATCAGAGTGCGCCTCACGGTTTATTAGGGTCAGTTCAGGAGAACCTCCATATCTTCAGACAATCTTTCTCTTCCTTAAAGAAAACTAACAAAGAATTAGGATGTCCGTAAAGAAAAAGCTTTTCAGGTTGTTTTTGGTCTCTTGTAAAGTTGTAAACCAGGTTCAGGTAATACACTTGCCAATTAATGTAATTTTACTCACCACCTTTGTCAAATGGGTTACCTTATGAAACTTACATAATTTTTGTATTTTTTAATTATGTTGCTTAGAAATGCACTGGGTTCTCTATCACTTTTGGTCATAAAGGGTTTTGCTGACTTCTGGATGTTGGACTCTCTCTTCTTTTGGTTTATAGCATCCATAGGGTTCAGGTTTTCTGAGAGGTTTTTCTTGTTTATAGTGGCTTCTATACAACGTAGTCAAGTTTGCCACGCAAGTACTGCACAAAAACATTACAATACAGGCCTCAGCTCAGGTTGTAATCTAACCTAGAGAAAAGGTGGAGAAATGCTCCATCAATGCTCCATCTTACCATAGATACATACAGCTCAGTGTCACCTCAGGACAGAAGATAGTTTTACTTGTTGCATGGTTAATCACTTAGGAGAAAATTTTTGAACAAAGCATTAACGTTTTTTACTCCAAAATGATCAAGGGTTTAAAATGTCTCTTTTTTGTATATACTTAAATATATATGAATATATAAATATTTATATATTTAGCTATAAAAAAAACAACTAATATTTATATTAACAGTTGAGCTACCTGTGAAGAAAGAACCACTGCTATGTAATCAATCCAAGAAATCCAATATAGTTTTACTATTGGCTTGATTTGATTGTTTTTATAGACATTTTTAATCATAAATGTTACCATATAATTTGATGTCTATGTACAGACCATTTGATTTCTCTGTATTCCAGAGACTTCTCTTATTCTACTAAACATTTTCAGAGCTCATTAGCACATTGCTGTAGATATGATTATACTTTCAGTTGGCACAGCATTTTCCTGTTGATTGTAGGGTGGTAAACAGCTCCCTTTGGTGCCTTTCCCTCTCATCTGGAGCACAGAACCTAACTGCTGTGACCACTTATGTGACAAATTTGGCAGATGCAAGATCCCAGATGGAAAGCTCTCAAATTTGTGTTTCCAATGTAACATCTGGGTATATGATTGGCTTCCTGGCTGACTCCTTACAAGATCTCCAGGGCTGCTTCTACACATTTTCCAGTTATAGCAGCTGCAGTGAGAATTATGGAGCTGGGTTATACTGGACGATTGATGGGGTCTCCTGATTTGCATCATCAATTGAAGTTATAACTTCCTTTAATCAAACAAAACCCCCAACATTCTATTACCTAAAAATATAATGTTGACCAGAGAGTCAGTTTATTTTAGTCCACAATTATTCTGCTCCACTGTTTGATGGCGAATGTTTGTTGAGGAGGTGGAGTATTTGCCTGTCAGTTAGGAGTCCCATTTGTTTCTCTGTTCTTTGATAGTTCACAGGATTAATAATTTTGAAATACATTAATTTAGAATGAAACATACTAAATGCAGGGAATTATATTATTACTAATATTCCAGAACTTGCCATAGACCTGTTCAGTGGCAAATGATGGCTTACTTTGTGTTGGGACTAAGAGAGTGAGTTTTTCTTTCTAATTGTCAGTCAGTTCACAAAATAAACAACAAAGATATTAAAATTTTAAATAAATTAGGTTGCAACATTAGAATAAGCAAAAATATTTCATATGGATGTTCAGTAATCTTTATATCCTGTGTTATTTTGCTTGTGACAGAGTTGTGTTCCTCTCTGAAAATACAGGATATGGCTAGAAAGCAGTCTCTTTCAAATTCTTTAGAAAATCTCTGCATAGTCAGAGAAGAAATTTAAATTTTTGTATTAGGAATTTAGGTACAAAAATTACATGCATTAGGCATGAATTTCATACCTACAGGAATAATATTACCTAAGAATTCTCACTGAAGCAGTCCTTAAGTTCAAGAAATGTGACCGTACTTTCAAAGCATTATGCAGAGCCTGTACTTTCATCCAAACTGAATGAAGTTTCTGTGCACCTCATGGAGTACCTTTTCTTGTTAAAGGAAAAAAAAAACAAACCAAAACCAGAAAACCCCAACCATCATAAACCCAAAACAAAACCCACAAACGTCAGTAACTGTATGTTATCCCTTTATTTTGAACTTTTAGACTCTCAAGGACTTATTTTTGCTATTCAGGAGTATAAAATTACATTTCTGCATATTCTAATGTCATTCTGAACATGACTGTTTATAATAAACATAACAGGCTTCTTTTAGCCTGGGGAAGAGAAGGCTGAGGGGAGACCTTATCAATGCCTATAAGTATCTAAAGGGTGGTTTGAAGGGTGATGGAGCCAGACTCTTTTCAGTGGTTGCCATTGAGAGGACGAGGGGCAATGGGCACAAGTTGGAACACAGGAGGTTCCACTCAAATATGAGAAAAAACTTCTTTACAGTGAGGGTGCCAGAGCCCTGGA
>JAOXNO010000041.1:19765088-19796099 GCA_028565335.1 Limnodromus scolopaceus | reverse complement strand
ACCACCATTGCCCTCCCCAGCCCACGAGAGGCAGCCGGAGGCTCCAGAGAGACCATGGTTTTGGGGAGCCCCTGGGATTCTGCACATGACTGAGAGGTGGACACATAATTGTTAAAGAAAGAGTAGAAGAAACAAGTCTAAGGAGTATGTAGTGCAGAATCATTTGATTTTATGAGTCAGCTCCTCAACTGGCATGCAATTAGGAGTTCGTACATTTCTACTCAGATCAGATGTACTGACTATTTATACTACTTGAATCCAGCCCATCAGATTAGCATAGTACTCTTCTGACTGCTGCAGGGAGGACCTCGATGCTTGGTGCAACATGTCTTCACAAACTGAATTTAACTTCATATCCACCACAGCCCCTTTTGAAGTTCATAAATTTTTCTTTTCTTCTCACTTGTGCTCCCATTTCCAGCCCTACAATTCATGAACGGAACAGCAAAAAGGATGTTTAGATGTATTTAACCATCTTTTTGAACTTAGAAGTCATATGTTCAAACGATTTACATGTGTTGTTCAAGCTACCCATTTCCTGTTGGTATAACATGGTAATGTCTGGAAGGAAAAATGAATGTTGTGAAGAATTTTTTAAGAGCACAAATGAAGGTAGCAAAGTCTGTCTCCAAGAAAGGCAACAAGATGTTCCTCCTAACTTAGCTTTTTGTGTCTGTATCAGCGCCTTTCAATTTTATAGCCATGCTGTTATTACCAACGCTTTTAAAACGTGTTCTGGACTCATTTGTGTCATACTGATCTAAATTAAGTGAATGGAGTTCTCTATAAACAAGGTCATTACTTTGGCTAGTGGTGCTTAGTGTTGAAAAGTAATCCTTATTGGAATGCTGCTCTTTTTATTTCTGCTGGATCTAAAAGAGTTGATCTGTCTGGTATAAAACAAAACACTGTAAGGAAAGGGAAACTGGCCAAATTTAACTCTTAAAATAAGAGGCAGCCTTAGGCAGATATTACAGAAAACACCTCTTGCTTGCCCCACCAAAGAAACAAAGAAATCTATTATAAAGAGGGTGTGAGTTTTCACAAATTATTTGAAGTAGACATTTTACTCCATTCCAATTTATAACACCGGAAAACCCTTCTCCACTTGCTATTTTCAATTTGCTTTGGCAACCCAGAAACCCTGAACTACATGCCCAAAGCCAGTTTTGATAGGTAAGGCTTCACCTTTTTTAAGCTGAGCACCTTTTTTTCCCAGAGCTAGCTCCCTTGGCCCTTGATTTCAGACAATGCTTCAAGCGAGCCTCTTAGGTTAACCACAAAAAAGTGAAAGTGCAAAGTGAAGAAAGAGTCTTTACAATTGGTCAGGAAAACAGAGTACAGAGAGAGTTTGAAGTAAGCCAAAAGTCCTGCATAAACAGGGTCTAATCCCGGTCTCCTCAAATAACTCCAAATTTTTCTTTGGCTTCACTAGAACGCACAGTGCAAACTCAGCTTTATAAAGAATTTGGAAGAAGGACTAAACACTTTTTTTTTTTTAAACCAAAGGATTTCATAAACAGAACTTTTATCCTAGAGTGGCTATTTCAATAGGACTTATATGTATAAAGACTTTCTGTGCTGAAGATAGTCCCTAAATGTATAATCCCTGCTGAGCAAGCTGGTTAGGGGAAGCTGCCACCCTGTCTGTAGTTCTCAGCAGGAATGCAATTTAAACACTGGGGAGTTTAGATACTCTGTCCTACTGAGAATTCTGCTCCAAAAAGCTTAGAAGTGCAAAGCCAGTGAACGTAACCTGTCTTCTGTTAATACAGCACTTTGGTGTGCTTGAATTGCATTTTATGTTTCCTCTCTTGTTTACCCTTCAAAAAAATGGAAAAGTAAATCCCTGTGAATATCAGAAGGCCTATTTTTTTCACAGACAAATAGACCCATGAATAATATATGGTTTGAAGTAAATTTCTGAAAATGTACCCTGCCAGAATTTACCAGAATGCTTCAAAATGAGGCAAAATAACTCTTTACATGCTCTTCAGAGCCAGCTGCTAAAAAATAAAATCTTTCTTTCTCAAAAGACTTGTGTCTCTCTAGAGCTAATTGGAAATGAAGAAATTTTGTTACCAAACGAAGAAGAAATTAAAAGGAATTGTCATGGGGTATTTACCATGTAATCATTAAATAACACTGTAGTGTTGTTGCTACTGACAGTGTGATTACTACTACTTTCAGTAAACACGTAGTTACCACATAGGTACTGTAAAATCCTTTGTTTGGCTGGAAACCACTATTATAAAAAGGTTTTTGGTGCTTGTTTCCTCTTTTACTAAGAGAGGAAGGTACCCGAAATATAGGATTCTAAAGTGCAATTACACTCACTTGGGATTATCTCTTTAGTTTGCAATATAATTTACAGTAAACCTTTTAAACCTCCTTTTATATAGCTCTTAATATAGCTCTTGTCCCACTACAATTTCCCAGCCAAAATTTCATTTTTTTCACACTTTGCATCCAGAATGTCCATTGATTTCAGACTGAGGTAGGGTCTCTGGGCAATTTGAAGAGTAAAATCAATGTTTTTAGTTAAGAATAGCTTTAGGTTTTTCGAATTAGATCAGGAGCAAAGGAAGCAGCGCTGTGTGAGGTTGGAGTTTGTAAGAGAGGTCTACCATTATCTCTTATTGCCTATTACTAAGATATTTGTATATCTTGTGTATTACATACCCAGCATGGATAGATACAAGGACTTAGAGTTAAGTTCTAGGATGCACAGATTTCTGTGATAGACACATTGGGGATCTATGCAGTCACTGAGGAGTGCTTGCTGCTGAGGGATGATCAGGCATATTGGTCAAGGAGATGCAAGGTAAAGGTGCTGTTGGCCTTAAACTAGTGAATGCCGTGTGTCTCAATTCCTTACCCCTTTTCAAAAATTTTCCGGATTCACTTCTGCTCAATTTTCCAGGTTCCCTCCTTGGAGATAGATATTAATATTCTTTCCTTCAAAGAACTAAGCAAGTGGACCTGCTTCTCCTCACCCCGCCTCCAACTATGACTAGATCAGGAAGAAGAAAAGGATATTTTCTCTCTTATGTTTTCCATTAACAGATTAACATTAACTACAGAAAAAGACAACCAGGTCAAAGGTTTGGTCAAAACACATACTACAGTTGATGCCACAACTCCGTAAGCAGCAAACGCCTAGTAGTTGGGCTGTGCTGTTGAATATCAAGAAATTTTGGGACCTCGGTGTTCTTTGTAATTTACTGTAAAGAGAGACTTCAAAAGCAAGTATGCTTTTGTAGTCTATCTGAAACAGAAGAATTTAGCTACCAAAATCGCAGTCCACAGCTGAGAAACTTCAGAGTATAAGCACAATTGTAGATTGTGGTTAAACTGATGGGCAATAACTTTCTTAAGCCACATTAATTGATCAGTCTTGATCACCTGGCAAAACCCTCAACATCAGAAAAATCAAGGTTCAACTTTTCTTTAGAAGCTTTAGGCAGTTTAGATTATTGGCTGACTTCTTCCAAACACTTCCAAATTTGAGCTCAGCTTTTCAGCAGCCCATTATTTGCTGTTCTGAGAGTAGTTCATATCGTTATTTACAATGACAACAGCAACTATTACTTTTCATTTCTTTTTTGAAGCAGATATATTTGCGTTGTTTGCCACTGTGCTAGATTTCAGAGAAGGCCTGTTCAAATATCACAAAACAGTGATGTGTTGATAGTTACGTTAGCTGCACGATTTACCAGGCTGCAGAAAGGAGTAAAATTGCTAGCCTTCACTAAAGCAGAAGGAGGATTCTAAAACAGACTAACACAAACCAAACCAGTAATATTTTTTCACAACTAAAGAGGGGATCAGTAAACTAAAATGATTCCCTGTATATTCCAGATCCCAGTATTAGAGGAATACTACCTGAAGGCCTGATTGATTTAAAAAATTTAAAGACAATTAACGATGGTACCAAACAGTACCAAAGCACCATGATCTTACTTGCACTTTTTGGTGCTTTTGAATTAACAAAGAAAAAAATTTAAGCACCTCATCTGATCCGTAAAGGAGCTTAATCTATCCAGAAACATACTTAGGTAAGAATTTTTGGGGAAATAAATATTGTGAATACTACCCTGTTGTTAAGAGATTTCACACAGAATGTGGAAAACAGCCCTAAAGTAAAACTTTAGCAAGTGCCACAGGAATACGGTTTTAGATGTGCTGTGCAAGTCCTCTGTCAGTTTTGCCTTTTGGAGCTGTCTCACTGTTTTTAAGTAGCTACACCAATGAGGCCACTGGGAGAGGTGAAACATCTATTTGGCTGTTTGGGACACATTAGCATTTTCAGTTCAGATTAGGAGTGTACTTTTGAATGAAATCTCTATTCCTTTTGTTTAGTGCACTTTGGTTCATGCCACAGCGCAGCCCTGGAACACGAAAACAGGATTCCTGGTAAAAAAATAGAAGAGGATGGTGCCTAACACAATGCACTGCAACTACCAATGCTCATTCAGTCTACAGGACCAGAATAGAAGTACTTTGAGCCAAAACCCCCTGAAATGAGAATATTGTAGTTGTCAAGTTTTTAGCACATTTTTTTTCTCCCTACAGATTTAGTCCTTCTGAGCCATAGAACTTGCTAATGAGGAAAAAGCCCAGCTTCGTTATGATTCAGAGGGTAGGAGCATAATTTTTTTACCTAGCTAAGGAGGTAGGTGGTACAAGAGGTTAGTTCAAAACACTTTTATAAAATGAAGTCTTAAAAGAACAAAACAATCTAGTGCAAGTACTTCTAAATCACCAGCTTTGTTGCAATATGAATGAAAAACATTTTGATGCTACTATTGTCTGAAAGTTCTAGAACCATAGTAATAGCTTCCTTTAACGATATTAAAACAATTCAAATATTGGATAATATATTTTTTCCCTGTCCAAATGTAAAAAAAAATGAGTACTCTGTAATTTTACATCTTCGCAACCATGAAGAAGAGTACCATTAACTGTGATTTTATATTTTGCTTTTTTGTGCTTTTAATAGTTAGCAGTTACAAGGATTTAGTTCTGCAATAATTGCTACATCCCCAGGCCTATGCTTCAAAAATATACATTAGAATGCAATAAAAACGTCACTTGAAAGTGTTCACTCACATATGGCTTCAAACTTGAGGTTCAAGAAGGCTCTGCAAAGAGGCATTTCTCATCTAAATTGTGGTGAAAATTACAGCATTTAAATAAACCAAGAAAATCTTTCTCAAAGCATTTAATCAAACCAGTTGTCTATTTCTTCAGATAACATTAAAATGATCAGAATTTAAACAGGTTGATGCACACAGGCATAAAGAAATGAGGGTAAAGGGAACCTTGGAATGGACTGCCTGAAGAATTGTAGTGGGATCTTTTAAAAAACAGTACAACTAGTTACTGTTGTATGAAGGCTATTGGCTACAGTTGTATAGACTACTGTTGACTAAGATAAAGCCTCAATTGTATAAACAAATTTATTTATATATAAAATCTGGGAAAAAAATCAAATAGATTCTACTCAATTGCAGTAATCGAGGCTTAAAAGCATGTGTCATGGATGACAACATATTCATTCTTTCTTGGAACATAAACTGAATTTTGACAATATTTCTGCTGTCAAGAGGGAAAAGAAGGGGCTAGTGATAAACGCAAAATGCTATTTTTGGCCCTGCTACTAATTTGCTATACAATCTTGGCAGGTCTTTTCATCTGCATCACCAAGATTCTAGCAAAAGCATTAGATGCACACAAAAGTGACTGAATGACAAGACATTTTTCCTTTATCTTGTATTTTAAGGCCTAATTTGACCGGTGCATGGACATAGGACCCTTTCCTTTAAGCATACTCATACTGCACATCAATTAGAGAGTAGAGGAAGGGTTGGATTAACTGCAAAGGGGAGGGGAGATATAGAAATAGAGTTTCCATGGAATCACTATATAGTAGTCCTATTATTTTTTTATCTTGAATAGCTTAATCACCAACTTTAACCTTTGCAGTGAAGCAGAGAAGCCCTTCTGCTCTGCAAAAAACAGACCCACTTATTCTAAGCAAAAGAATACCAGACTTGCAGCAGACAGTGGAGAAATGGCTATTTTTCCCTTTCTGCAGCAAATTTACATAGAAGTAGAAGGTTGCTAGGTAAAATAACCAGATGCCATGACAGCTTAGAAAGTCCTCACAGGTGAGGCACACTGGTTTATCCAATTTGAGGCTTGCAACATAATCCTTCTGCCCAGTGATTAACACAGTGACTGCAAGCTGTGAAATATTTTCTTGTGCCTGACTACTTCAACTTACTTTACAGTGTAAAAAAAAAGGTCTCGGATACAAAACCCCTTTCTATTTTCCTAAAAAAAAATAATCAAGGTTGTGCGGAAATTGTTTTGGGCATCTTTCAGATTGCAGTGCAAAATTCCTGAATTTGTTGTCAGTAACTAAAGTAATTTACTATGTTTTTAATATAGCCCTGACTTCGCACAAACATAGGAAGCTAAAATTAAGTGCTTCATTTAAATTTGTGCTTCACTTTCTTTCTCTCACTGATTTATTTGAGGAAAATGGTAGCTCGTTGAAGAGCTAAATTGGCCACCATCTGAAAACATGCCTATTCTTCTTGAAGTTATTTGCCAAATAAGGGAGGCCAGAGACAAAACGTCTTATTGTAATATTTTTGTTGTTGTTCATATTGCTGTGCACATCATTGCCTGGTACAAAATATACTCTCAAACCTTATACTACAAGATTCCCCCTTATACCTCTCATTACTCTAATGTGGTGATGCTCTTATCAGGTGTTAACTGATTGAGGATGTCCAGCCTGGTTTTACTTAGCCCAACTACCTTTCACCTGGCGATATTCCATGTAAAGGTCAGGTGCTACAGTATAAGTCATTTAACTACAGATCCTGTGTTTGAATTTTATCTCTTAAACCTTTGACTTCACAATATCATTTCAACAAGGACATTTACCAAGCTACTACCATGTCACTTCCTAAATAATTCATTGTGTATATAATTTCTTTGTATTTTCAGCTGCAAGCAGGATTCTCCGACCTCTTTTGACTACTTATACACCAATCCATATAACAAGAAGGAGCGGGCCCTTTTCTAAAGGGGCACTTCTTACCTGAATTGAGCAATTTCAACTCCTGATCACAAGGTGGTAGCACTCCTACTTCTTCTGCACTGGCACTCGTTGCAGTCAATAGGAAAGGGTGGAAAATAACAGCTTGAAGCTTCCAGATTCTGCTGTCACCGACATGAATATGCCCTAAAGTCATGTGTAGAGAGGCAATTTTAATATACGATGCTCACATAATGTCACTAACATATGCCGTGCCAGCAGCAAATTGATTGTAGCGCAGCCTCTTCCATTTTCCTTTCATCCTGACATTGCAGCTGACAATTTTTAAATGTTGAACACTGGGGCAGTTCTAGATAAATCATACACACAGCCACAGAAAGCAGCTATGACATCAAACTCATCACGTCTGCAATAGTGAGCCATTCTATTCATGTGCGGATTAACTTCTGAGGAACAGTGCTGGCTCTCCTTCACATAAGCAATTTTTCTGCATACACACAGTGAAAGCTTTGCTGCAGGCCAGCTGTCTGGGTTGCCAAGCACTGAGAAAAGCAACCTGTTCCCACAGAAACTCATAAGAAGCTTCATCCTCTTTTATACAGGATTTTTGGTAACTGCATTTGACATATAACAATGAGCCTCTACAGGATGACTATCAGTTGTTCTTGGGTGTAAGGAATTCTCCATGGGAATTCTCCCAGAAGTTGCCTGTATTCAGAGATATCAATGGACTGAAGATGTAGTGTTGCACTTCCGGTGCCACGTTGATATCCAAATGGAGAAAATAGTAGGTTGACCAAACTGTAACTGAATATTGTTTGTAAAGCATCAATCTTTCCTTGCAGAAATATGCAAAACAAACATTTATTTGTTAAAAACATACCAGTCAAAAAAAAAAAAACCCAACCCAAACAAACAAACCTCAGAAAGTTGGAGCATCTCTTCAGGTTCAGGACTTCTGGACCAGCATTGCTGCTACGCCTTCTGCAGCCACACACCAGAGCTTGAAATCTTGTGAAAAGATATTATTTTGTGGTTTTCCACTTCAGATCTAAAAATTATAGTGTTTTCATCATTATTACTTTCATTCAGGCCAAGTAACCCTTACTCTGAGGCAGCTCGACTTCTCTGCCTCTGACCCTGCTTGAGCTGTGGCCCAGAGCACAACGTCTGGGGGTCGCTATGCCCATGTGGGGGAGGGCACAGCTTCTCCTGCTCTGTTCCAGCACAAGGGTAACAGAACGCAGGGAATCCTGAGAAATGCAAGGGGAAGAGGGAAGTTAAGACAAGTCCCTACTCTGGAAATAAATAAATAAACAAATCCTACGGTGAATTAAGTTGATGGACTGCACCTCTCCCATTCCCTGTGGGGCACTCACAGCCCATTTCTTGGACACGTCCCAACAGCATGGAGGTTTCCATATTAGTCTGGCAAATGTATCTCCCCTTTCTAACCAGGTGGCAGCCTGTTTTATCTCTAACACAGTTGAGTTGGAGTTATTCCATCCAGCTGCACAGAAAAAAAGGAAGTGGCTAATCTTTCAAAGGCCACCACTTCCAGTTTTCTTAATAGCGAAACAGATGCCTGAGACATGGAAGCATGAGGGTGTTAAATGGTGTTGATGCTTTGCATCAGATTGGTCAACATACCTGGCTGCTCACCCTCTTCCTGTGGCTAAAAGCAATGAGGAATCCATGGCTTGACTTTTTTGTTGTATCTTTGAAATAAATAAATCTCTGTTCTCTCTTTTTCTTTTTTCTTTTTTTTTTTCCCAAACCACAATTATCTTTGTGTTTTATTGAAACAGTTGTCCAAACCCCAGAAATTCTAGATTGTCATCAATCTGTGTCCCTAATTGCTTAATTTCCGCCCTGATGCTGTCTTACTATAACTACAATCTTTTGACGTTACATTTTGCAGTTACTTCTCTTTCTTCTCATGGCAATAATAAATATTGGTCGTGGATTCTGAATGCAATTAGAAATGACTATTTTCAAATGGTGCTTCTTCACCTATCTTACTGAAATGTGGAACAAAAGATATTTTCCTACAGCTAGTGCAACCCTTCAGGCCAAAGGTTTTCTCTCATATGTACCAGTGAAATCTCATTAACGAGTAAAACTAGGACTGCCACATCTTCCAATTCCCCATTTCTCTCCATCAAGAGAGTTTTAGTGACGTTTATTTTTCAGGAAAACTTCCCACATGACCTCCAGGAAATAAGGGATTAGTCAACATCTGAAAATTCAGTCCGTTGAACTATATTAATTTTGTTGAAGGCTGATATATTGATCAGGATTTATTCACTTAGAGAAGAAAATAAACTATGCAGACTCTCTATAAGCAAATAATTAGAAATAACATTGAAAAACTCCTCAAAACAAACAAAAAAACTCCTTTCCCAATCTTTTTCTCTGTCCCCACCCAAAATACCATGTAAATGAAATTGTGTTGAAAAGAGAAGACTCAAGGAGATAATCTCAGTCATGTCATTTTTAGGAAACAAAAATAAGGCTACTTAGGAAATCAACAAATTTCGTAGCTCCAGTTAATAAGAAGTAACTGTAGGTTCTTGGGTCTGCTCTGTGTCTGACAAATAGAATAAATAAATGGCCTGGAGAAAACAATGGAGTCAGAAGGTAATTTGACCCCCACTGTGTTTTTTAAAAAAAAGTAAGTTCTTCAGTGCTACTAAAATGTAAACGTTTAAAAAGTCAAATTTTAAACCAACATTGGGTAATTTGTATTACAGTGGCTTATTCATTACCTTTGTAATTCACACCCTCATAGCAGTTCCTTTCATTGTGATTTCATCAAAACGGGAAAATTTATCTGGATAGGCCTCAAATCTTGAAATATGATTCACAGTCCCTAAATTCCAGAGAAGACTGATTTAAGCAAGTTACTTTGTGAATGAAATAGTGCTTATTCATACTCCCCTGATATACAGAGAACTTCTGGTGTCTGGGACAGCCACAGTCAACCTCCTTTAACCTCGATGAGAAATACGTTATGGAATGACACCTTACAGCCTTTCATGGTAGGTGATTACTAGCATGAGAAAAAGTTCAAAAATACCACACTTCCTTTCCTTTTCCTTCCTGCCATCACCACTTCACATCCACAAAAAACTGACTGATTTTTCACGGCACAAGAGGTTGGTTTTAATGCGTGTAATACCAAATTCTCATTAATATCTACTTTCAGATATCTCAATAACCATAAGTAAAATTTTACCAGGAGAAATGAAATACAGTAGTAAAAAGATCTTTCCAGTAAATTAATTTTACAGATGTTTTGTTGGGTGTTTCAATGGGAGATTTTTATTAATGAGATTATTACAGTACTTAAAAGCAAGCACTAAATAAAAGATGAGTTCTCTCGCAGCTGTTAAAAAGCCCAGTTATGGCCATACAAAAGTAGCTACCCTTTCTTCATCATTCATTTCGGTGGGCTGCTTTGGGGTTCTTTTCCTCTCCAAAGGTGTTGTAGTGATGATATTTACAAATATCTATAGAGCAAAAAGCAGTTTTTGAATGCAGATTTTGTTACTAAACTAATTACATGAATGCTTCCCTGAAACGGTCTGCTATGTGGTCCCTCCAAACTTCTGGGTCAATTTATACTCTGAGTTGATTCATTGTATGTTGATTCACAAATCCTTTTACAGAGAGGAAAAAAATATTAGTTATGGTTACAAGAAATTAGCTGATATCGGGGGAGTGCATGGAAATAGTTTCTAAAAAGGAAGAAAGTCCATCAGTGGAGGCAGGAGAGTGTTTGCCCATTACCATTTTGGAATTCTGCTTCCAAGATGGATCATCTTCCCCACTTTCCCTAGAGGGACTGTAAATCAGAAAATGCTTACCCTGAAAGCCAACTTCAGAGTGTGTGCAAAATATGCGTTTGCCTGGCAACGCGAATGTGACTCATCGGTACTGCTCGGTAGCTTCACTTCCAGTCACATTTTTAAAACAAAGCAGAAGTCTGTCACTGCATTTCACAGGGAGTCAAAAGGACTTGTGCATATGAGGCTTGCTCTAAAACTATCAACTCTCTCCAGACATCAAGATTTTTCTCATTCCCAGTGAGCTAAGGTGCATGTTAGTTGCTGAACTGCTCCTGCACATGAAAATTGGTACATCTGTATTATTTAAAAAAGTTCACAGTTTTGATTAGGTAGTGGCTAAGCTTAAAGATTACACTATGGATCTAGAGTTCTCATTTCATTCAGTCCAAATCAAGTCCAGAGGTACTTGTCTTTGATTTGATCAAAATCCCTTTTGATAGGGACATAAACATGAAATTTGGCAGGTAGTTCCTCATAGTAACAAGTTGAAAATCATAAAATCATAGAATCATAGAATGGTTTAGGTTGGAAGGGAACTTAAAGATCATCAAGTTCCAACTCTCCTGCCCTGGGCAGGGACACCTCCCAGGAGACCAGGTTGCTCAAAGCCCCATCCAGCCTGGCCTTGAACCCCTCCAGGGATGGGGCAGCCACAGCTTCTCTGGGCAATGTGTTCCAGTGTCTCACCACTCTCACAGGAAAAAATTTCTTCATATATAGCCTAAATTTACCTGCTTTCACTTTGAAACCATTACCCCTTGTCCTATCTCTTCACTCACTTTGATAGAGTCCCTCCCCATGTCTCCTGGAGCCACCTTTAGGTACTAGAAGACTGTTATAAGGTCTCCCTGGGGCCTTCTCTTCTCCTGGCTGAACATACAAAACTCTCTCAGCCTGTCCTCACAGCAGAGAGGCTCCAGCCCTCTGAGTATCTTCATGGCCTCCTCTGGACTCTCTCCAACAGGTTCATGTCCTTCTGTGCTGAGGACTCCAAAGCTGGACACAGTATTCCAGGTGGGGTCTCCCCAGAGCGGAGCAGAGGGGCAGAATCAACACACCCACCTCGCCCTGCTGGCCACACTTCTCTTGATGCAGCCCAGGATGTGGTTGGCTCTCTGGGCTGCAAGTGCACATTCCCGGCTCATGTTGAGCTTCTCATCCACCAGCACCCCCAAGTCCTTCTCCTCAGGGCTGCTCTCCAGACATCCTGTGCTCAACCTGTATATATGCTTGGGATTGCCATGTCTGAGGTGCAGGACCTTGTACTTGGCCTGGTTGAACTTCATGAGGTTTGCATGGGCCCACCTCTCCAGCCTGTCCAGGTCCCTCTGGATGGCATTCCTTCCTTTCAGCATGCCGACTGCACCACACAGCTTGGTACCATCGGCAAACTTGCTGATGGTGCACTCAATCCCACTGTCCATGTCTCCAACAAAGATGTTGAACAGCACTGGTCCCAGTACTGACGCCTGAGGAACACCACTCATCACTGGTTTCCACTTGGACATGGAGCTGTTGACTGCAAGCCTTTGAGTGTGGCCATCCAGCCAGTTCCTTATCCACTGAGTGGTCCATCCATCAGATCTGTACCTCTCCAATTTAGAGACCAGGATATCATGTGGGACAGTGTCAAACGCTTTGCATAAGTCCAGGTAGATAACGTCGATTGCTCTCCCCTTATCCATCAACTCTGTAACCTTGTTGTAGAAGACCACCAAATTTGTCAGGCACCTTAGTGCCCTTGGTGAAGCCGTGTTGGCTGTCACAAATCACCTCCTTATTTTCCACATGCCTCATCATAGTTTCCAGGAGGATCTGCTCCATGATCTTGCAAGGCACAGAGGTGAGGCTGACTGGCCTGCTGTTCCCCAGGTCTTCTTTTTTACCTTTTTGAAAATGGGGGTTATGTTTCCCCTTTTCCAGTCAGCGGGAACTTCACCAGACTGTCACCACTTTTCAAATATAATGGAAAGTGGCTTTGCAACTTCATCTGCCAGCTCCATCAGGACTTGTATATGGATTTCATCAGGTCCCATGGACTTGTGCATGTTCAGGTTCCTCAGATGGTCTCGAACCTGATCTTCTCCTACAGTGGGCAGTTCATTCTCATAGCCACTGCCTTTGCCTTCTGCAACTTGGGCAGTGTGGTTAGAGCCCTTGCCAGTGAAGATGGAGGTCAAAAAGTCATTCAGTACCTCAGCCTTCTCCATATCCTGGGTGACCAGGTCTCCTGTTTCCTTCCAGAGAGGGTCTACACCTTCCCTAGTTTTCCCCTTGTCTCTGACATACAGAAGTTTTTCTTATTGTCCTTGATGTCCCTGGCCAGATTTAATTCTGTCTGGGCTTTAGTTTGCCTAATCTGGTTCCTGGCCACTCAGTTTCTCTGTGTCCCTCCAGTGTGTCCTTGCTTCCACTTTCTGTAGGCCTCTTTTCTGCTTTTGAGCTCATCCAGGAGCTCCTTGTTCATCCATGCAGGTCTCCTGGATTTTTTGTCTGACTTCTTCTATGTTGGGATGCACCTCTCCTGAGCTTGGAGAAGGTGATCCTTGAATACTAACCAGCTTCCCTGGCCCCTCTTCCCTCCAAGACTTCATCCCATGTTACTCTGCCGAGCATCCGTCCCTCAAGTGGCCCAAGTCTTCTCTCCTGAAGTTCAGGATAGTGAGTTTACCGCACACTCTCCTCACTGCTCTAAGGATCTTGAACTCTACAATTTCATGATCACTGCAGCCTTGAGCTTGACATTCGCCACCAGCTCCTCCTTGTTGGTAAGGCCAAGGTCTAGCATGCCTCCTCTTCTCTTTGGCTCCTCTAACATCTGGAGAAGAAAGTTGTTATCAACACAGTCCAGGAACCTACTGGGTTTCTTGTGCTGTGCTGTGTTGTCCCTCTGACAGATATTGGGGTGGCTGAAGTCCTCCATGAGGACCAGGGTCTATGAATGTAATGCTGCTCTTATCTGTCTATACAGGGCCTCTTCTGCTTCATTGTCCTGGTCAGGTGGCTTGTGGCAGACCCCCACTCTAACATCACCTGCTCCTGCATTCCCTTTAATCCTGACCAATAGCTCTCCATTGGCTCCTCATCCGTCCCCAGGTGGACATCCATGCACTCCAGATGGTTATTGATGCAGAAGGCATCACCCCCTCCCTATTCTTCCTGAAGAGCCTGTATCTCTTCATTCCAACACTCCAGGAGCCATCCCACCACATCTCTGTGATGCTAATGAGATCACAGCCCTGGAAGTGTGTGCAGGTCTCTAACTCCTCTTCCCTGGGTGATAAGCATTTGCATAGAGGCACTTCAGTTGGGCCTCAATGAAGGTGACTTACGGGCTGTAGCAGCTGCATTTTCTTTGTACTGCTCTTCAGGTGGCCTTCTTTGAGGTGTTTTATCCATGACTCCTTTGTTCCTATTGCCTCAGGAGCCCCTGGCTTGTCCCCATAAGACTTCGAGTGTGCTGCAGCGTACCCAGCACCTCAGAGCAACAGATTGAGGGCCTGCGCTAGCGACCCATCCCTCAGACCTTGGAGTGTCATCCCTTGGCATGTCACGGGCAAGCTGGATAATATCCCCCTCTCCAGCAAGTCTAGTTTAAAGTCCAGTATCCATACTGGATAACTGGCACGCTCTCAAATTGCATCCCCGTGTATTAAAATTCTCTCTGGGATCAGCTGATCTAATTAATAAGTATAAAACTAAATCACATTCGGAAAATATAACAGCAGCATCAGCTCAGAGAATCTGAGTTTAAGTTATTTTTGAGTTCTCTTCTTGTTTTAAGACTTAGATAATAGCTCTGTTTTACCCATCCTGTTCAATAAAGCATTTTAACACTGCACTTGAACAGGTCTCAATTACTGAAAAAGTAGCAGTACGAGGGCATCAGGAGCTCTTGTGAGAAAATAACTACTTAACAGTCTTTATGATCATGAGTCATGGGCCAGAAAGATCATTTTCATCTCCTTTTGCATAGCCTGGAGGACATTGCAATTACTTACAGAACAATAACATTACCCCAGGCTCTTCTGGCAAGCCTGGTGATACCATAATGGACAGCAGCAGACAAAAAGTAACAAATAAGCAAACAAAAGGCTGTGTGATATAATCTCTATTAAAAAGATAAAAGGAAGGGGTGGAAAGGAACAGGCATGAGAGGGATTGCCACTGTTCGCCAAACTGAAAGCATATTGTTTTCTTACGAATCCATTCATGGGAAGTAAAGCACTAAGTAAACAGGAAAAGTGAACTGAACTTGGTGATGCTCAGCAGAAGAGTTGCCTATAAACTCTGTGCCCTAGGTTCTTCCTGGACTTTGGGAAAAAATGAGACCTTTATTTTATGCATAATAATAGATTAAGCAGAAGCAGATTTTTTCTACATATTTTGCTTCCTTTAACTGAGTAGGAGAGTGTGCTGATACCCAGACAGAAATCTGAAAGGTTAGGCACTGTCATATTGCACTCATTAGACAGTACACATTTTGCTTGTTGGCACGCTGTGAAGCAACAAAAGAAATTATACATTAAGGACCTGAATCATGGTATCTCTGAAACAGGACAAGGCTAACTGACAAGGCAAGATGCATCAGTGCCACTGCTTCAATTTTCAGCTTACTTTATTCAGTATGCCTTTCCCCTGGAATATAAAACGTATCAAGTATTTTGTTTAACTCAGCCCTCGCATTCCTCTCACACCAATAATAAGCTGGAAATGTATTGCAGTAGTTAAATCAGTTCCCATCTCACCCGTCTTCCCCTTTGCCTAAGCATTTTTTTTACATGCCACCCACCTGAGGTTGATTGACTCTTGTGTTTCTGGCATGTTAGAGACATAGCATGAGTGACTTCATTGCATGACCTGAAAATGAAAACTTGAAGAGAGAGCTCTGTTCATCCAGCTATTAGCTGAGGACAAGATTGATTCACCTTGTCTCTCGTTTATATTAGTCTCATCAGAGTTGCAGTCCAGAACTTCTGCTATGGGAAGATACTATTAGCAGTCCCTAGAACATGGGATGTAAAACTATATTTTCTGACACCGGCAGCAGTGTCACATAGTTCCTCGCCATCCAGGAGCACCGAGGGCAGCTGCAGGCAAAGGGGGCAGGGACAGCCAGGACCCACCTGAGGACACTGAGCCGAGCCACTGGTGCCTGCGGGGCCCTGACTCTCACTGCTCAAGAGGCTTAGCTTTTGATTTTCAGGAGCATTCGGAAGTGTGCCTTAAATTACATATCATATATGGGTTTTGGAGTTCATACAACAACTGTCATCTTCACATCAGGATTCAGTAACTGTTTATCAGCTGTGTAAGGAGAATTGCCATCCCAATCTAATTATTGTAGATAAGTTGCTCATTAGTGCTAAGAGTAAGACTCTTCGTATTAATGCGTGTTCTGGTGTATCTTTAGTCCGATTGACTGAAAGATAAGATCTTCTTTCCAAATTACTAAATATTATCTAAGCTGTCTTAGCTCCTCTTCTTTTTTTATATTTGTAATGGACAAACATTATTGATCTGTTGAATCACCAGCTAGAATGAGTCAATACCTTTGTCATTTTTTTACCAAACACTTAAATAACAATTCTTAGTTCTAGTCTCTCTTTTTGGTATGTCTTATTATTTTAGTATTTGTAAACAACTCATAATGCAGCATTTCTGAAATTTCACATCTCTTTCTCAGAGTTTGATAGTTTTCCTCTTTTTTTTCAGCTTGTGACTGAGGAAAGAACAAGACAAGTTATGTTTTGGTCTTCTTGACTGTTGCTTTTCTGTTTGTTTTTCAAAACTTGAGTTTATTCTTACTTTTTTTATTTTTTTTTTTTCAACTGGAAGGTGCTAAACTACTTTCTCCCTGCTGCATTTTGTTTGTTAACTTACTGACAGTGTGGAGCCTCTGCATGACTCTCTCTACTGTGAATCCTCACTTACATAAGTGGTATTCCTTTTCACTAAACCAAAATGATCTCTAATTTGTTGGGCTTTTCTTTTACCCCTTCTGCCAACTAAATGCATGGGGTTTAGTCAGTTCTAATGTATTCTCCATATCCAACACAAGGTGTTTGTCAGCTGATGTTTGTCATCCATGAACTGCTTGAGCAAATCAAGCTTCCTAACTGTCCTTGTAGGGACTTTCTATACAATTGAGATTTCCTTTCTTCTGTTCATACCTCCTAGAAATTCAGAGGGTTTTTAATACCAGAGCCTAACTTGACGATATCATCCTTTATACAAAGGAGCCTGAACCAGAATCTGCTTTTTTCACACAATAAAAGATGACATTTGTCCTGAATATACTTAATGGCAACTCTGAGTCATTCAAAGCTAAATATAAAATTAATTTCTACCTACCTTGAAAAAAAATATGCTGATTTCCTGACTCTAATGAAGTTACTGAGAATTTTGGCACAACTTCTGTAGGGCCAGGATTTAACTTTTAGTGATAGATGTCATTGTTTTAACCTTCAGTCTTCTTTAGTTTACCTTCTGTATTAAATTGACAAGACTTTTGTGGGACTCTGAAGCATTCTGTCAAAAAATACAGACACATTAGAAAATCCCAAGTAGCAAGCAACACCAATAACATGTCTGAAAAACTCAGTTTCCGCACTGAATCTGTTTGTTTAAACTTTAATCTGCTTCAAAGCCAGCTCTGTTACATTAACCCAATTACCCTTTTACGGAGAGCTGCTTTCGTTTGGCAACATAAATACCAGTCCTCTGTTCTTTCAGCCATCGACTCATCAGAGGAAAAACAAAAAATGAGAGAGAGATGTAAAGCACAGTAAAGATGCAAAGAGAGGAACAGGAAAAAGAAAAAGGGTTTCCATTACGCAATACAATCAAGAGCACCTGTGCTGGAATTCATTAGCTCCATTGAACAGGCAGCTGCATATTTGCAACATCCTGATGAGGTAGCAGAAAAAAAAGGAGAGCAGATGACTGACTCTGCAGATTGGAAACCATAACAAAACATTTAAAGTGCTTCATTTTCTTATTCAGGCATTTAATTATCCCTTTTCCCTTTTAGAACTAGGGATTCCCTTGTATTTCTGTAATATAAGATGTTTGTATAGTTTATTTTACACGTATCTTCATTATAAATACAAAAGAACACTGGGCAAATGTTTTCTAAAAAGTACAGCTTACAGTATTGGTTCTGCAAAGTTAAATACTTGAAGTAGTGCTGAACACCTTTATTCTTTAAATTTATCACTTAGGAAAGACCATTCTAATTAGCAAGCATCCTGGCAATATCAGGCAACTGTTTTATGTATTTATTTAGTTAGTTTTGCTTATCCTGTCTCTATTCCTATTTTCCCTATCCCAAATTTCTCTGTGCTTTATGTTAAGTTTATAATCCATGGAAATTTTACTTGGACCTCTGTCACGGCTTGCAACTGTGAAAGAAGTCCATCTTGCTGATTCATTCCCCTGTTGTAATTAAGGGTCATCAGGTGGATCTTGACCTCACTGTCTCCTTTTGGCCTCTGTGATTATATAAATTATTTTCAAGTACTTGGATTATTCAAGTGAAAAGTCTGAAAATAGCTGATCACAGATGGCTACAACAGGTAACTTCTCTGATGCTGAGGTATTAATGCCTATATTCAATTCTATTCAAATAGCCTAAAGAATCAGGCATGTGTGAGGAATACGGAGTCGAACAACAACCTCTGAAAGTTGGAGCATCCCAAACTTCCCAGGAACTGTTTTTCTCAGGTGTAGCGAGGGAGAGATGCATGCTGTTATTCACCTGAACTTCAGTGGGATTTTCCGGTAACATGTCTATAAATGAAAGGCTTTAACAAGCCTCCATGATGTGCTGAGTGTTGTCTCTTCCTGGGGTACTATGTCATGTGACATAAGCAGGAATTACTGGCGGAATTTGGTCTGCATATCTGCCTGCATGTAGCATCATGTTTCACGTTATGATTTGTGCTCTACTGGCTATAACTTCTTAAGACTAATTCATCTCTATAGAGTACTCTAAGCATGCCACTTGGAGTGGAAAATAAGTGCATACACGTATCCAGAATTCCAGATACCGCATCCAGATCTCTCATATGTCAGTGTTCCAGAAATAGCTCTGTTGAACTCAATCAATTGACACTGAACTTGTATAACTGAGAAAAAAAGTAGGAATTGACCTCTTTTCTGTTTAAGTTCATGTTAACTAATATAAAGTGCTGCCTAAACAAGAGTTGTAAAACAAAGAGAAGAACCAGCCTAAGAATAGCATGACTGAATATGAGTCTTAAGCATTGAAATATTATTGAACAATGTATGTCCTTAAAAATCAGTCTAAATATAATTCCTCTTCTCAAAATCTCTTAACATTACTTTCCTATTCATTATCTCCTTTGTTTATTACTACTTGATTGAAATAATACTTTTCAGGGCTTTAAAAAGACTCCTATTTCTCCGATACTTATTTTAAAGACAATCATGTTAGTAATGTGGCTTTATTAGCACGTTTGAGGTCAAACACCTCATTAAATGGGTTATTTCCCTGGAAAGCATTTACTATGTGAGTTATTGTACCAAGGCAAGTACAGCATTGAACAACTGAAGCAATGCAGTTAGCAGCAAATTTGAAAGATGAAAGCAGTGGCATCCATGATGTATTTGTCACATGACTGTGGCTAAACCAAAATAACTGACAAAGTTTCACATCTCGAGCAATTTGTTTCATACAAATTATTATACTGACATAGAGATGAAAAGCATCTTCATGTATTGTGAGCCACAGAGGTAGTTTAGGAGATGCCTAGGGCATGTTAAGGAAGGATGTTCTGGGACCCCTGAAGGGATATCTCTGAGCTGGTACATTTGCTTCGTCTCATAGAGGTCCAAGTGGAGATACTTGGGATCCAAAAGCAACAAACCTGTATTAGTCTGACACTGTCCCTAAGGTGACAGGACCTGGGCTTTCTGCAGTGCTGGTCAGCGTGTTCATGATTATACTGTCTCCAGTTTCACACCTAGATCAGTCAGCTTGAGACATAGATCTCATTGTATGGGTGTAATGATACAAACTTCAGTGTTAGCCACCTACTTTTGCTCCAGTTTTCTCTTGTTAGCCCTCTTTTGGTGCTGATACATCACCAAAGTCTGCCATTCCCCAAGGAAACTGAGATATCTCTCCTTGATATCAAAGTAGACAGAATACTTACACGGATCCTCAACCTGTCTGATTCAATCCTAGATCTTCTCTGTCTCAGACGAATTTGCTATTCCTATATAAAGGCTCTGATTAATAGGTTATAGAAAGTCATATAGAGGCTCTGACTCTCTTGTTTTCTTGCCTCCCTCGGGATCTTCATGTCTGTGTTTGTATGGCTATATCAGAAATACAAGAAACTGTACTGGTCCACAGTTTGGAATTGATATTTACCAAATTTTATCTTGTTTTGCTTATTTCCATATTTCACTTAAATAATGATTGTTTATTAGTAACTTATTAGAAAGCCGCTTTTGCAACAGTTTACCAAAAAAACGGTTGGATGCTTTGTGTTTCTGATTTTGGTAGGTGACACCAGAAGCTTCGATGCACAATCTTAGCCTTGTTTCCTTTCTAACCAGGTGACCCTGCATTCCATAACTTATCAAAACATTTGTAAACAGAGTTGGTACAGTGTATCTGACTTCCAAGGAGTTATTTTTTAAAATTTAAGAGCAAAAAGGCTGGTTTTCCTCATGAATTAATCACTGATGAAAAACTAACAAAAATAAGGACCGAAACAAATTGTGGAAAGCTATTAGATTGTCCACAGAAATCTGCACTGGGGCCTCTGCTTTCCAAGTTTAAAACATGGAGTTCACCATGAAGTGTAGCAGGAAGATCTCAAAACACGGAATGACTTAGGGATAAAATGGCAGACAAAATCCAGTGTGAACTGAATGTATATGGACAAAATAACTCCAATGAGTTCTATACAGTAATGGCTTTGACTAATGTATTGGTATTAGGGAAAGGGATTTTGAAGTCATGGATCGTTCTCTGAAAATGTCAATCAATATTCATTTGTAGTCAAAAGAGAAAATTGTATATTGAGACTTACTAGGAATGAAGTTGTTAGCAAAACAGGAAATGGCACTAGGTACATCCCTTATATACTGCCAATCATAAACTCAGCAAGCTTAATACCTCCTCCATTTTGAAAGGACTAATTAGAACTAGGAAAAATATAAAGAAAAGCAACAAGGATAGCCAAAGGAAGAGAATGATACTGGTTTAGGGCAAGCCACATACATTAGGATGCTTCACAAACAATACAGGAAGAAAGACATGAACCATGGAGAAGGTTAACAGGGAATTCAGTTTCCCTTAACACAAAAACTGGCAGGCACCTCACTAAATTACCACGTATCTCATTTAAAACAACCAAAGGAGATTTTTTTTGGTCATCTTGGTAGCTACACATCTAATGTGTAGCTACACATTAGAACTGTGTCCTGTAACACACTATATTGTATAAAAAATATGAAAATATATGAGTTTAAAAAACCCGCAAAACTAGTCAAATTATAGATCCTTCAGCTGTTCCGTTGCTGTTTTCCAGGTTACAGTCTTCCAAAATCTCGCCCTCAGAAGTGTTCAAGCTCATTTTAGCCCCATGGAGATTACGCTCTCCACTGAAATGTTCATTCTGTGTCACAAATCTGTCTAAGACTGTATTCACTGTTTTGAAAAATCAATTTAATGCATAAATTTTAAAAAGTTTCTCTTGCAGAAAACAAATGCACAATAGCAGTCTCTTCAGGCTAACTTTAAATCTTAGTCTCTAACAGGGCCTAAAACCCTTAAGAAAGCCTCATCTGCTGTTTCTTCACTCCAAAAGACCATGAATTTTAGTTGACTTGTCTGTAAATATCAACCTGGGATCATTAAAGAGTCTTATATGTATTTTTCATTCATTTTATATCAATTATGCATACAAACACTTGCATTATATTAAAAAAGACGAAGATTGCAATGTCAATGATTCAAAAGCTGTCAGAATGAACGCTCATTGCACAATCTTCACTGGTCCCACTCCAAATATATATATTATAATGAAGTCTTGGTTACATGGTTGCATATTGGTTTTTCCTCTGTTGCTAGGACTGCAATAACAGTATGCAGTTCATTAGGCCTGAAAAACATAAAAATTAAAAAAAAAAATGTATTGACAACAAATCCGATCATATGGTATTTTCAGGATAAGTCGCTGGCATTGTGATCTTCAAATTCCTGCTCTTCCTGGCCAGACATCTGGGACTTGAACTAAGGGTTGTGCTGGTGCCCATTCCTACTGTCAGTACTGTCTCCTCAGGGACATTTAATATGGAATTATGATTGCAGGGCAATCAGCTATGAAGGGATGTATATGCTCAGTGAGAATGGAACTTTTGCCAATTTCAGCTCCTCAATATTAAGAAATCTCAGTTGAAGGCTGGCTTTCAAAACACAAACATATGAGTAAACTGCCTTGAAATAGCAAAAGACATATCCCGGACACAAAGGTGACTCCAAGCTAAACTTCATCTGAATCATACTTTGAAACTTAAGACTGGAAAAAAAAAACAAACCACAACTGGTCCAACACAAATATATCTTTGCCATAGAAAATTTTATCCCTGGCATATAAAACTTGGCAACGTTCCATGCAGGAAAATTTTGGACAACCGTACTAATTTTATGTAATAATATATGTAAATATATACAGCCAGTAATGACTGAAAATCAGGAAGGTAAAGAGTTCATTTATTGACTTGACAGATTCCAACATATGTCAGTTATAGAACAACATGATATTTTGAAATAGAGTTACTATTCTTTGTATGGAAGCTGGTAGGAAATCCATGTGACAAAAGCAATGAAGAAACATTGGATTCTTTATATTTTACTGTATAATGTTAGTTGCTATAGACTACTGATTATTTTAATATTTTATTTCATATGAAACCTGAATGTTCTCATGGTGATTATGTTATAATGATTATTTGTTTGAGCAGAGGAGGAAGTATATTTTTAAAGGCTAAACAGAGATACTAATTCCAAGTCCTTGCTGTTTTAGCTAAAGAAGCTCTTGATGGAACACAGATCTTTAAAATCACTGTTATGAAAGGCAATACAACTGAAAAGAATGGAACAAAACATTTACCTGTGACAGTTTACAATGCTCTGTAGGATGTATATGTACACACACATATATATACTTTTATACAGTAATGTGTGTTAGAACATGTTTTACCTAAACCTCTACCTGCCTTACCATATGAATAAGTAAAATAAAATGAAATATTTGTCTGGGTTTTCATGCCAATCTAAAAGAAATGCCAAGGAATTTCTCTTTCTTGAGAAAGCAATATACACCATATACCATCTATAGTAAGAAATTCTTCTGCTTCTTGGAAAATATCTTCAAGTGGAGGAACAGCTGTTTTATAAACACAATTTTTTTTTTCTTCCCACAGAGATTTTTTCACTTAGTTTTACTGCAAATGCTAACAAAGTTGTCCAGGATGATACCAGTACTCACACAATCTCTGTGAAAGTTATTTACAGCATCGTAACTGAAACAATAAAGGATCAAACAGTCATATCACTGCCAATATCTGGAAGATAAGCAAGAGTAAGAACAGCTGTGACTGACTGTTTCTTCCTCTAGGATTCTCTAACTCAAATCCACTAATTTTTAAGTTTTTTATTTATTTAATTGCTTTTATTTTTCTGACAACATTAAGCTTAAATAGAAAAAAGTGTCGCTTGCACTCAAAAGCTTCATGCTGAACCTTATCACACATTCTCAGCAGGTAACTATCAAAGGGGGAGCAGGGAAAACAGGAAGAAATGGTAAAATTGGGAGAAATGGCAAAACAGGCAAGGAAATAGACTTAGGAAGAGAAGAAGAGGGTAAGGATTCACATATTCCTTCCTATTTCTGGTGCACTTTTTAACGTACTATGTATTTACTAAGCTGTGAATGAGAGGCACATTGACTGTCTCATAGCAGCAGCTTTTTTTTTTTTTTAAATTGCAAGTTGAAATGAAGAATACAATCTGTAGATGACTTTACATGGGGAAATTTCATGGGTGTTAAACAGAGTTATCTGCATACTAACACTTGGCTTACACCCTTGTTAGAAGTACCGTGAGTCTCCAAATACCCTTAGTGACGATACATTAACTTTTCTCATCCTTCGGGATGAGGAGAGGGAAAAAAAAGCCTTTCCCACAATTATTTTTCATATGTAATCCTCTTTAAATAGGTTTTCCGTTCTTTACAAGGTATGTGTGGGCTGCACTGCAAAGCTTTCCCACTCCATGCACCTTCATTAGAAAATAAAGCTTTATTCATCAGATTTTATTACTTCACTGAATGTCTGTAAACACAAATCTGACCAAGTTTGTGTGAGGGGAATGAGACAGAGTGGGCATTTGTCTGAATTAAGGAGTTTTAACAAGCCTAGCATTTTGATGCAGAGAGACAAAGTGCCATCTAGTGAAAGCAATAACTGCTAACATAAAGAAAAGGTTAAGATCTTACTGAAGATTAGTTCAACAGTTCAGGTCCCAGATGTGACCGTAGTTAGTGTTTTGTTAATACTTCTCAATTTACACAGCAAGTCAACTATAATTATTCAGATCTATGAGTACTCCATGAATTTTTTTGTAGTTGTTTTAGAAAAAAAAAAATACATATTTTAATTTAAATTTATTTTTACAAAAAGAAGAATGGTTAAGCTGTGATGGAAGCACTATGATTATTCTGCAAGAGACACTTTCCTTTCTGAGACACCAGCACCCCAGTAAGACGCCAACTGTAACCTGTGAGCCACTGTGCAGGACTGAACTGTTTGAGGTCAATAAGAAACCCATAAACTTTTCATAAAAAAAAAAACCAAGGGAAATTACAGTGGGATCTTATACCTGTCTTTATCCTGCCATCTCTCAAGTTCATCTGGTTTGAATGGATTCTTCAACACAAATTGCACAGAACACAAATCTCTGAAATCATTAATGCTCAGAACCGTTGCTTTTAGGGTATTGTCCAGTGGCTAAGACTGAGGTAATTAAACCTCGGATTAAAGGCAATCTCAGACATTAAACCACTAGGCAAATCAGAGATTACCTTTTGATTTTCTAACATCAAAGAGTGAAAAATTTGTCTTAGATTTGTGAGAAACAGTACACAAAACATTTTTAATCTAAGGATTTAAATAACTGTAAATATGCAGACTTTTATAGAAATGCTGTTGTCAGAGAGAAGCTGAAGCAAAATATTAAGCTCGACTCCTTCTCTTATTCATTCCGAGTTTCTGATTGTTTTACAATATTTAACTACTCTGTATCACTGGGCTTTCTACCTGTAATGCTTCTCTCTAGCTTTTTTAAAATAATTTTAATTTTTAACAAAAAAAGGACAAAACACTTCAGTGTCGCGGTCTGAGTGTTGTGAACATCACTTATCTGTGAAAAGTCAAACAGGATGGGGAAATACAATCATGGTTTAGTTATTGAACTGCTATCAATGTGCCTAGCATTGAATAGGGTATAAAGTTGAGCCTTCCCCAAACTGCTTGTAACTGGCATAGTCAATGCACATATGCTTATAAATACACATTCCTAATACACATATGAAATTCCCAAAAGGAGAGTTAATGTGGCAAAAATTGCCTGCATGCAAACTCTTTTGTAAATCTTCCTACTAGTCACCTTTCCTGAAATTTCAGAATTGAACCCGATGCCCTGAGTCAATACTACTGGAATTTCTCATCTCTGAAGGTGCATTTGATAACTTGATATCCTGAGAGAAAGAATCTGAAAAAAACTCATTTTCCCCTGCGCATGTGAAAAATGAAATGAAAGATTTTAAAGTGACCTGAATTACACCAGGCCAGGATCTTTTGCTTAATATCCCCGGACTTTCCCACACATTACAGTGTTTAGATTATCATGTCTTTCTTTTCACTAGCTAGTCGTCACATGACAAACTTCCTTTACCTAAGTTATATCGCTGCTAATTTGGTCTCCCTTCACCTCCGCACTTCCTGCTCAAACTGAGAGGGCTTATAGCCACTACATAAGTCTGTAGCATAACAAACACGACTGCTACATTCTGTTTCTTATCAAGGACACGTGCATCTTACTTACATGACTTACTTACATGACGAAAGGAAAAAACATCTCCTTCTAAATTAATTTCGGATTCGTTGAACTGGGGTTCGGAGGAACTGGAACAGCAGAATAGGGACTGTGAGGAAATAGTTGTTTAAAGCACATCAGGAAGGATTTGGAATGGTTCTATGAATGGCAATGTGTAATAAGAAAATTACAGGCTGACCACTACAAAGAATGGTGCGGAGCACAAAAGGGGGAAACAATTCCATTACCGCTGTTCCTAGGATGCATGCCAGGATGCTTGTGTCCCTTGCCATGTTGGAGCAATGACACAGGTTCATTGCCAAGCCCCTTAGTTCATTTATTAATTTATTCCACCTACCATCAAAGCACACAAAGAAACAGAACCTGACACTTTGAGGCTAGATGATATATTTAAATTATTCCAATCTTTGTTTTATTTTAAGTTTCCTCTTAGCATTACTTTTGAATGAGAGTTCCAAGCATGCTTAATCATTAAAAAGTTCCTGATGCTTTCTAAAAAAGCTGTAACATTTGCTTTTGTTGTAGCTTATGTTGGTTAGAAGCAATAAATACTGAAGCTCAAGGAAAACAACTGAGGATTAATTTCTTTGAATAATTTCTACATATGCTATAGAGTTTCAGTACATAGCACTAATCTCTCAATGTTTAGCACAATACAGCTGGTAGTAAATCTTCTTACTTACTGTAGCGTACATTGCTAGTTAAATAGTTCTGTTCTGCCCAAATTTCCTTTTAGGTGTTTGCCTACGTTTCCTTATTTTCTGCTTACACACTGAATCAGTGATTTGTCCCTTATTCCCCCTTTCTGATGTAAGTAAAAGTAAGCTGAGCTAGAAAGAAGCAATAGGTGGATGTCAGCTCTCTTGGGGAAATGATGGGTAAAGAAGGGCTTCCCAGAAATGAAGGCACTGAGCCAGCACTTTGTTGTCTGCAGACATGGAGCATACACCACCTCCAACTCAGACCTGAGCTCTACTACCACGTGTCGTATCATTGCATCTGCGTCACAGCAATCTCAGAAGAAAGATGAAAATGGATTTGTCTCAGAAGACAAAATGTGGACGCACAAGGAACAGAATCACAACTGGCCACAGTGGTTAGCTTCGGTAGTTTCAACAGGGAGCTGAGAATTGCCTGTCCTTTCATTTACGAAGCTAAACCTTTCATTGTAGACTGGAAGCTGTAGAATGGACGTGCTGAAATTAGTTTCCCTGATTTGTCTCGTTGTATAGAGCCCACCCAAAGCTTATGTTCTGCTTCAAAACTCATTTTGAAAGTGCTTCAATGAGAATTCAGTCAGTGCTTAGACCTTGCAGAGGTCCTCTGCACAGAGGAAGTTTGCACGTTGTACAATAATGGTTTTACATTTTTCAGTACCCCACTCAGAGAAGCATAAATTAGCATATGAATCACTTAAGTTCAAAGAGACCTCTCAGCCTTCAAAGACATTTCATCATTTGCAGAAAGCCACCGTTTCACACCATTGTTTATGGTCTAGAGAGTGTCAGTGAGTCAAATACCAGGTTGTGTTGAATATGGAGGCTTCATGCAACGAGCAATTGTAATTCAGTTTTCTTGACAAATGAGCATGAAGTCTACTTCAGGCAATTTCATGTAATTCAAGATGGAGCGGAGACAAGGGTAGACACAGCTAGTGAGGAGTGCTGGTGTGTCAGGACAATGATTCTCATGTCAGTTATTCTGGACATGACTCCTTAAGTTGCTAAGAGCAAGTCAACATGGTACTTCATGTGCTGTCATAATGCAGGAAAACGCAGTGATACGGCTTAGACACCAAGTTAAAAAAGAAAAATACATCTGAGAGATTTAAGTAAACCAAAATAATGCAGGGAGTTTCTTCATCAGAGCTGCACCTGCTCAGCCTATTAGGCCAATTGAAGCTTTTAATAAAAAATTGCATTTAGGCAATAAATATTCTTTTACTGTGGAATATTGAGGTACTTTACATAACTTAACAAATATCTCTTTAGCCTTCTGACTGCTGAGAGATAGGAGGCCTTTCTTTGGTTTTATGTTGTCCACAACATAAAAACTGTAGCATATGAGCTTCTCATAATAATTACTGAATACATTATCAAACATCTACACAATAGTATCTATAATTACCCCTATTTACATAAAGTAACTAAAGAAAACAAAGGTCAAAGTGGCTTGGGTCCAAAGCCACTAAAATAAAACTATGGCAGGACTCAGACTTCAAGCATAGAACAAGCAAAAAAGCAGGGCTTTAAACATTTTGGGGGAAATTTTTTTTCAAGCAGCAGACCCAGTAATAAAATTACACCAGCATTCCCTGCTTCCAATTGCCTGCTTTAGCCACTAAACATTCTTCCTAAGAAATAAACTTTGATGTGTGCATCTTGTACAGTATATGCTGTATAAGATTAACTTATACCCCTTAAACATTGTAAAAATAACTAAAAACACCAGAGTAGCCGCAATGTGAATTTCCCTCAGTATTTGTTATAAAGAGTTAGAGATTCTTAGGTTGGTCTGAAAATATTTGACAAGGTGATGGTTTGGTTTATAATTTAAATATTGATGGTGTCTTCTTTCCCCCCTTATTTCTTGCTAATTAAAAGCACACTTAAAAATCATTCACGGTAGCTTGGACCTCACAAGAGTAGTAAAATTACTCCCAATAAGAATGCACAAGTAAAGAAACTCTCTGTCTTGGACTTAGATATTCTGCAGATTTTTAATGAAGACTGTAACTACCAAAAAGATCATAAAGCCTCACAAGAAAATGCATACTTGAAATCTGCTTGATAACAGTACAAGAAATAATTTCTAATGCATAAATTCATTCGTGCTTTTCTCATTTGCATGTTGGTTTTGAATGGATCTTTAGGGTTTTGTCTGCTTGCTGTTTTCCAAGAGACACCTGGCTATATGCCACAGGTATGACACTTGGGTATGAATATGCAATGACTAAATTCAAATTAGTTTTCCTCTACCATCCTGTTCCACTGCTTATAGGTGTCTTTTTCAACAGTTCTGCTATCAGCAAAATAATTTGCTAGAATTTATTATATACTCAAGTATTACGGCAGGCAGGGCATTTAAAGGTAAATATATACTACATTATTATAAAGGAAAGATATATCACACAGTAAAAATCATTGACTTAAGTGTGAGTGAATACATATCAAAATGTCTTTGAAATATTGCCAGTCTCCCTAGAACAAGAGGAGAGTGAATTTTTAAAGATAGAAAAATGAGTCTAATTTGCCTTCAAACTTTTACAATAAATATGTTTTCTAAACTTCTAATGACATCGGTTTACAGCAGTACCGTTTATCACATACAAAACCCATTTGTCTTAATTTTTCATTAGGAATTTGAGTTTTCCCAAATTATTATTTCGACATTATCAAGCATGCTAACCTGGAAAAAAGGATGCCCAACCCCCCCCGAATGTCTTCCTCTTCTGTTGCAAATTTTGAGTGACTGAATCCAGATTTTATTAAATGCTGCCTAAACTATATTTGCCCATGGCATGCAGAGTTATTGCTTTAAAAGGAAAAATACATGTCCTTTCTGTGAGGCAAAGGATCCTAGCTACAGCAGCATTAGCGGGCATCATTAGGACACTGCTAGGTACAGCTGAATAAGCTTTGCCTCTGTTATGTCATCTATCTTAAAGCCATTAAAAGTAACATTGTAAGCTGTTATGTAGTTGTCATATCAGGAGGAAGTCTTATACTGATTTAATTAAATTTTTCTGGCAACAGATAAAGACAAGGAATGGAAATAATTAAGCCCGTATAGGTTATTCTCTTTCTGCTGTTAAATCATTATTCAAGAGAAAGCCTCCAAAGTTTTATGCTTCCTTGGGCCTTTTTAGGAGACTATTTTCTCTGGTTCCTGCCATTTATTAATGTATTGATTCATTTTAGCAGGATTGATATCTCTATGGGGTCATAACTCATTTCTGTTGAATCCCCAACATGCAGAAGCTGTTTCAGAGAATCCTTACCAAATAGCTACAGATGAACTATCATCTGAAATCAGTTTGATGTATTTAAAGTTGAAGGCAGCTGCACTGCACAGATTTAGGTTAAATAGCTTGGCAGCTGCCCAGCCAGCTATCCCTCTGGAAGATTCTCACCCAGAAGTGGTATGAATGGGCTGCTCTAGAGCACTCAAGGCCAGATCCAAGAACTTAGAAACCCAGTACCCCATTTTAAGGCAGATGCAGCAAAAAAATGGAGATCAGAAGCTTCTGTTAAGGCTCCGTACACTGTGTAGAGGGTTGGCATCTTCACACGGCACCCAGAGCAGCCCAAGGAGCTGTGAGATGCCTTAAATCCACTAGCTTTCTACCGCCAGCTTACTGGGAAATGCTGAGTCTAAAATCCTGGGTTTATTCAGCTATAGAAGAAATTGCATTTTCACCCTGTGGGATTCACTTTCTCCACCCACTGAAATTAGAAAGAAAATTCGCTCCCCAAGCAGGTTTGAAGGTAGTGGCTCAGCCGTCTCCTTTTTATTTAAAAGTTTGTTGCTAGACCACAGTCACGAAATAGGAAAGCAGGTTTAATTTTTTTCTCTCCACATACTGGAATTTACACTCATTTGTCTCACTTCTGTGCCTAGTATTCTGAAAAACAGTCTATTCTTTCTTTCCTTATGGTTATATAACAAATAATGTTGCTACTGTAACAAATCTGTCGCAAACCTACAAGGACAGAAGGGGATTTAATTGTAAAACCAAGCCAATTCCACTCAAATGCTTACTATCCTACCTGCATATTCACAAGGACTACAAAACGTTTACATAATTTTAGTTATTTGTGTTTATTACCAGAGGGCTGGAGCAACTGTCCCATGAGGACAGGCTGAGAGAGTTGGGGGGGTTCAGCCTGGAGAAGAGAAGGCTCCGGGGAGACCTTAGAGCCCCTTCC
>JAOXNO010000041.1:19728978-19764988 GCA_028565335.1 Limnodromus scolopaceus | reverse complement strand
GTGGCTGCCCCATCCCTGGAGGTGTTCAAGGCCAGGTTGGACGGGGCTTGGAGCAACCTGGTCTGGTGGGAGGTGTCTCTGCTCGTGGCAGAGACATGGGACTTGATGATCTTTAAGTTCCCTTCCAACCCAAACCATTGTATGATTCTAGTTCAGATATGTCTGACATCTGGCCAAGAGACACACCTCCAGGAGACGTGACCAGGATCTCCCGTGGTGGACCGCATGACAGAGGACACCAGCTATCTAGCCATGTTTAGGGGTTGTTCCAGATGGCAGTAACACCCTGGATTTGGGTGTGGTTTCCACCACTGTGGAGTTCACAGGGATTTAGCCTATAACTGTGTCCCACCTGGGTGAGTCATTAGGATTTACCCATTGTCCTGTCTCCAGCACTGGGTGTCCTCCGAAGGTGAACAGAGTCATCAACACACAAAACTGCTACAGCCCTTCATCTGCTATTTGCTGGGGTGCTTCCACACCCAGTCAGAACTGGTTGTTCCCTTTCATATCAATCTTAGTGTTCCACTTACTATTTCCTACAGTTGCAGGGACATATGGAAGGAGGGAAGATGCAGGGATGAAAGGCAAGAGAAACTTTCCATCTGTCCTGGAGATCAGCAGTCATTTGACAAAGAATGAAAGAAAAAAGAAGTTAGTAAGAAGCAGCCAGTTCCACAGCACAGCACTCAGTGCACTTTGCTTTCCCGAGTTTTGCTCTTGGAACAGCTGCAGTTGAAATTCAGGACAGAATAACGGACCAGGTACTTGCACCTACTTGACACGGTGTGTGCACGAAATGGATACGATTGATATTCATTTGCTAGTCTGGATGCAGTCTGGAGTGAAAGCTGGTAATATCTTGTGAATTGCAGTCGCAAAACACTTGTTCTGGGACTAGAGAAAAGGAGGCTGAGGGGAGACCTTCTCACTCTCTACAACTCCCTGAAAGGAGGGTGTAGTGAGTGGAGGGTCAGTCTCTTCTACCAAGGAACAGGCAATAGCACAAGAGGAAGTTGCACCAGGGGAGGTTTAGGGTGGATATTAGGAAAAGTTTTTACACAGAAAGGGTTATCAAACATTGGAACAGCATGCCCAGAGAAGTGGTGGAATCACCATCACTCCAGGTATTTAAAAGCTAGGCAGATGTGGTGTTAAGGGACATAAGTTAGTGGTGTTTTTTGCCAGTGTTGGGTTGATGGTTAGACTTGATGATCTGAAAAGTCCCTTCCAACCAAAATGATTCTGTGATTCTATGAATGAAATGAGGTCAGTATTATATAAATTGACAAGGTCTGCATTACCATATATGCTAGCTACAACATTTGCACAGTCAGATTTAATTTCATTTTTGATTTCAGGTCCCCTTCCAGCTTAACACTATAATAGCCAGAAACAGATCCGAGCTTCTGGGCTATGCATCACTACTACATCATCCTGGGCCATCTGCTTCTATGTCATTTGTCTCCTCCCTTGCACACACAGATCATAAACACATATTTCTGCTAGATGTACAAAAAGGAATACATTTTCACTTCATAACCTCTGTATGGGTGAAAATGAGCATTCCTCACCCCTGTGCCAAGCAAGCTATTGTTCAGCTGTATGTTTTGTATTGTGCCAAGAAAACACTTGGCTACTTTATAGTACTAAAAGCTATGTGGTTCAGGGTTTGTAATTAACACAAAAGTCCATAGTCATAGTTGCTGCCTCTCTATCTACCAGCATAGTTTCTAAATTGAAAGTTTTAACACAGTACTCAACAGCCCTAATTAAGAATAGAATGGTTAAAAAAAAATCACAGCTTGTGAGATGTTATAGCACTGGAACCAAAAGATGAACAAAGAGTAATAAGTGATATTTTGTAGTTATATACAGTTTTTCGTCTTGAATAGTATTAAAGTGTTTTATAAACCAATATGAAAAAAGAACTAGGCATTCTCAGCTAAAAGAAAGAGTGTAATTAAAAGGATACTATCATGGAAGGAAGGATAAATTTTGGGAAAAGTACTGCCCTTCTGAAAAGTTCAGTTGACTCCTTTGATTTGCCTAGCTCAGAAGCAGGAGCTGCCAATTAATACTGGTGATTTTTTTCTGTTTACAAATAATTCATTAAATAAAAGTTTATTTTATGAATATGAGTCTTGCCAAATATTTACCAGCTACTCTTTGTCACTACATTTTATCTGATGGAATATTTCATGTGAACAGTGCCAATACATTATCTTGCAAAAATTAATCTTACTGTGTACCTGCATAATTACAAACTAGTGTTGCTCCCATTTTCAATAAATGATTTAAACTTCTAAAATTGTAGAATTATGAATAAGGAATATTCATAACACCTTTCCTGAGAATCTTTTTTTTTTATTTTTAAACCCACTTGTTCCAAAATTTTGAGTAAACATCTTGATTTCATTAATATGGGAATATCCAAAATTTTAAGCCTATTTTAGAAATATGTTATTGTTTTTATCTTTGTTTGGAAGCATTTTTAAATGTATAATGGCATGAAAGAGAGATCATCTGGCTAAATTGCTCACCTACATTTTCTGCTACAAATAAACATTTATTTAAGAAATTATTGCCCATCTAATGTGGGTGCAATAAAGAAGCCAACCTCAAACTTTTCATTTACATTGGTTATTTGGCACACAGAGAGCTTATGTGTTATGGAGTATGTTTAGAGTATATATTTTACATTTATACATCCCTCTACTTATCCAAGAAACTAGGAAGTTGGGGGCTAGATTATGAATTTCTCTACATTTTCTCTTAAAAACAATATACTTTGGGTCTATGTTCTCATCAGATTGCTGTCTTACTTGGATCCGGAGCCAAAGCTTTACCCTCTAGCCAACCTGGCTAGTAGGCAACATCAAGGCCACACACCTCTGACTCTGAGATCTCTTGCTATTTCCCTTTGCCAGCCCCGGGGCAAAGGCATAATCTCAATTTGTACGAATAACTGCACTGAAGCGTATTCACCTCCAACAAATGTACCTCAGGCAGCATGTGCATACTGCTAAAATCATTCATTAAAATTCTTCTCAGCTGTGCTAGTCTAGAGTTCCAGCTACTAATCCAGGTTAACAGCTCTCCATTTTTTGAGAGGGGGTAAACAAGATGATGGCATTCACCAGACATTTGAGAAGGCCCCATTGGAGGAAGGTATTAGGCAAAGCATAGCTTAAATTAACTTTTTTGTCATAGACAAAATTGCTTTAATAAACTTTCAACTTGTCAAGATTGCAGCTGAAACATTTTTAAGGTCCAGCACTTCAGTGCAACTAAAATTCTTCTTGACATTTGTTATATTACATGAAGAACTTCAGGTGTAAAATGCACTGTAGACAAAAGAATTTCTTGCCTCTGGAAGAAACTCATAAAATGGTTGAATTGTCAGGAAAGTGACAGCCAGTAAGGGACAAGAATGTAAATGGATTTAGAGCTGTAGGAGCTCCTGAAGGACACAGGAATTGAGTTAAGCGGCAGTCTGGAAACATCTCTGGACTTAGATCCTCCTCTCCAATAAACTCCTCTGCAATTGCACCCTACAGACCAAAAGCACAAGGCTTGAACCAAGTTAAAAAATAAGACACAGAAGGACATCACAAGCTATTGACGTGTAACATACCTGGACTGGATTGTTACAAGGGTTCAGTTCAGGGAAAGTTGATCGAGGGGCACTCCTTTATACCACATTTGAGCTCTGCCTAGAGAAAATAGGCTGCCACCCCAGGTCCAAGGCAAGAAAACACAGCCCTGTCTGCAAATAATTCTGGAGTGATGGTACAGCAAATTGGTCTTCATCCAAGCTCCAGCTTCTACTCAAAGTAATTCTGAGAGAGGACAACAGAAACACTCAGTTGTTGATTGCACAGCGTTTTTTGAAACTTCACCCTGTTCCCAGTACTTCACAGAAAGGGATACATTAGTCCAACCTTTAACTCACTAAATTCAAAGACCAGAGGGGAAAAAACCAGCTTCCATTTTCCAGTCGTAAACATAATTTTTTCCAAGAACGTAGCTGGAACTGGGGCTATTGGATATTACACTGCTCTAGTGGAGTACAGTCCTCCTTATCTCATCAGTGTCAGCATAAAGGTGCAATGCAGAGTGGTGTGACCAAGAGGTGCTGGAGAATAAGCTGCTTTTTAAGATCACCTAAGTACTTGCTAGATCTCTTCACAGGAACCCGTTCATTTTCTTCACAGAGGGAAGGCAGGAAGACTAGGCTCCAAAATAATATTATTAAAGTCAAGCAGTGAAAAATACCTATTTTGACTCAAGCACATAACAACAAATTCAAATATAACTGAGCTTCACAGGTAGAGAGTGACAGTGTACTTTTTTCCATTTTGTAGTAGCATAATCCCTTGTCTCCCCTCCCAATTAATTTAAAAAGTTTTAGTTACATTTTATTAGATTTGGATGTTTCCTAAAAAAAATAAAAAAAATAACCTGCTACCTTTAAGGTAAGGCAGCACTAGGAGATACCACCCCAAGCAGCAACATGGTATGCAGTAGGAGTAGACACAAAAAATAAAACCAAGGCCCCACAACAGCCTCAAGCTGAGGGCCCCAGGAATGACCTTAAACAACACCTCAGGGCTGTGGGTGAGAAGGTGGAGGTGAGGGAAACCAGGTGGGGCTGCTCCAGACCATTAAGGAACAATCAGCGCCTTGACACACCTAACCAGCATGAGGCATCAGGTGGGGATTGCCGTGAAAACTATAAAAACTGGAGGAAACTGAATTAAGATTATTATTTTTTCCCTCCCTTGTTAGGGAGGAGGTTGTAGAGAAATTTGTTGTTCCTTAAATCTCTGTGTGCCTGGTGAACTGCTCTGCTGATGTCTGAAGACTGTTTTTTATGCTTATTTTTCACATGTTATAGTTTTTGTTTGTTTGTTTGTTTTTTTGTGGAAGCTCTTATTACAAGATAGTGTATTAAAACTACATTGGGATTCTAAGCTTAGGGTGCTTAAAGCCTTTTGCTAAGAGTGCTGCTTCTGCTCTTTGCTCTTTCTCTGATTTCTCTATGTTCTAGGAAATGGACAGTTTCCTTTCTGCATAGAACTCACAATTATTAACATGTAAATGTATATGTGATAGTATATAACTCTTAAAAAAGACAAGAAGAAATTCCTAGTTCTTTTATTAAAGATAAATGCTAGTTAAAAATTCTACTAGAAGAGTTGTTTGAAGTCTTTTTTTAGCACTTGGGCGACTCTTCTGTTCCTTGCTAAGCATCCTAAAATTTTCTGAAGACATAACAAAACATCAAAAATTATCTGCTCTTCTCTTGGTGAACACTCAAAAACATACAAAAAAGTCAATAGAGGAGGCAGGTGTTCAGGCACTACTCTTAAGCACTGTTAATACACTTTCAAGTACACTTTTCCCACTTAGAAACTGGTGATCCTGCTGTGCTCGCTACGTCAGCTGTGCAGGCTGCTGGCTAATTCCACTGCTGTTAAGAGAAGAAATGTAATTTAGCAAAGCTTGATGAGCTTCTGTCAGCCTAAATGGATCTGCCTGTCCGTTGTGTTGTTGCCTAGCACTTCAGACAGTAAACACTTGCAAAAGCAAATTGTTGGCTCTTTGGCTACTTGCTCAAGCCAGATGGAGTACCATTTTGTACCCTTTTCTAGGAAGGACATAACTGATTATCTGGTGATTTTTCTTTCTTTCTCTCTTTGCCTCTCCCTCATTTTACTGAGATTAGAACAGTATCTTGAGCGAATGCCATATGTCCTTGTATGGTCAGAATCTTCAGGTGCTAATCTGTATTACCATCCCTTACTTCCGTGCAGCTCTATTAGACTGTAAAAATACATTTCACAGGGCAAACTAGGAAAATATTGGTGCAATAGAGCCTTCTTCTGATACTATTCCGTAATCTGTCACCTCCTCTATCTTAAACTGTGCTTGCAATATCCTTTTTATCCTCAATTGCTTTAGTTTCCAGGAGCCCTTGGAACTATTATATTAATAAGCACGATTATATTAATGTGAATGTTTTGTATTTACAAATCAGTGTGCATTGTCTCAGTTTTATGAGCTGTCAGTGGCAAAAGCCTATAGTTGTGTGGATTTCTTATAGAACCTGCATTTCAGAAGTTGCTTATGGTTGATGTCATGCTGTAATGGTAGGCAGGAACTCAGGTGTTCTGATTGTTTGGCTGCAAAATGGCTTTGTTAGGGCACCGACACTGAATTGTTTCTCTAATTTCTTGGGAAGCTCGTGGCTTTAAAAATGAGTGATGGCACAGAAGCATATCAGTGTTCCCTTTTGGCCTCTGCCAGTATTGAAGCTTAATAAGTTTTAATGTGCCATGAAAGAATTTTTATCAATTGGCATTAGAAATAAACACAAGTATGAGGACTACAGAATGCTAAACAGTAGGGTATGTTTTTATGTTAATAACTCCTGAGCAGATACTGTTGGCTTATTCTGTTTAGCTCTACCAAAATTCCCTCAATAAGGTGATAGGATGTTCTAAAACTGTTTTGTTTTTTTTTTTTCCTGAATAATTGAAGAAATGTAAGCAGGCTTCTGCAAATCCTCTGGAGTTTTGTTTCTGTATAGACTACTGCAGGTGTTGTTTCTTTCAATCAATGGCTTTTAGTGCTGCACCATGACATTCAATAAAGTTATCCAGTAAAAAGGTAATAAAACTGGTATTAACCTCAGAGACCACTGAAGAATAGAGTTAATCAAACGGGGGTCAATGACACTGATTACTTCTCAACAGCTTACCTCAGGATCAAAAGTAATGAAAAAAACAGTGATTTCAGTAGGATAGAAAGAACCTGTCTGTGTAATATACTGCAATAGCAAAAGGGTTGTGCTATTTTTTTTTAAAGTTTGCAGCTGCCACTCCCTCACTGAGCTACCCAATGCATCTAAAGTACATCAACTTCTCAGCCCTATAGCTAAGGATTATTTGACGTAATGTTTGATTACCCGTTCTCTGAAATTCAGTGATGAATGTGACAAAGGTTGTTTAGATTCTCTTTTAATCTTGCTTGTTTGCATATAAAATGGTTTTGTGCCAGCCAAGTTCCGAGTACGTTTTGCTGATGCTGAAGGAATATTTGTAAATATTTCTCTATTTGCTGTTGGGCTGTTGGTGCATCTGATTCACCTTCTTTGATTATTTTGTTGTTGTTATGTGTCCTTCTCAGAAAACATTAGCATTTACAGCAGTTCTGAATATATATATATTCTGATTTGATTAATATATGAAAACTCTCCAAAATCTACATGGATGTTTTTACATGTATGCAACTTTTCCCGTATAGATAGTTGGGAATAATTTCTCTGGGAGCACTGAATGCTTCAAATGCTAGTGAAGAAGCAGCTGTATTTTAAAACAAATGGAAAAGGACTTATGGAGTATATTACTACCCCAAAAAACAGACTAGTAAAATCATCATAGCTTTTTCCTCCATGATTGTTTCTTATAACATAAAAAGGGAAAACCTTGATGTAAGCAGAGTGCCAGCTTATTCCTTGCTCAGGACCCTGCTTTAATTTGCTATTATCTCAGTAAACCTTGCAGGATACTTGAGCTGACCTGCACAGACAGGCATTATCTGACTCTGCTCCATGTCAAACTGCTCTTTGTGCAGAGCATTAGATGAGTACTTTACATACCTCCCAGAAGACATGTGCAGTGACGGAAGATGTGCCTTTTTCTATGCCCTCTTGCCTGGAGCCCTGCTACCTCTAAGAGGTCTCTGAAATACATGTTTTGTTCCCTTCCCCAGGTACTCAGTATAAGCACACTGCCCAGGTGTTTATATGTACTGTCCAAGAGCTTTTCGATATACATAACCCCTTACCTCCCCACATCTCTGTGAACAGAGCTTCCTGCTCAAGCAGCGTTTCTCCAGATAACAGGGAGTTTTCTGTGAAGAGTTGATGGGAGCTGCAGCTGTTTCTCACAGTCGCAACCCAGGCTGTACCACTAACTGCTTTCAGAATAAACCTGTTCTTCTTTCCCAAAGCCATGAAAAAAAATTTATTGTGTTACATGAAGTCTTAGAGATCTTTTTTGACTACAAAGCTTCTCTGATTCAAGTGGTTCCTCATAAGGACACTGAAGTCACCGCTCCAGACTAATTCAGCTTTGCATAGTCTTGAAAATAACAAATCATTCTGTTGCACCCAAGTGCAGCAGGGGGAAGTTCATTCCTTCCAAACACTATGAGTAAGGAGCATTAATTTACCATCTGCCTTTGGGTACTGATTCTTGTTTATGATCCAGATACACCAGTAGACTTATTGTTGCTCTCGGCTGTAGTGGTTTTTACTGTGTCCCAGAGCCTTCATTACCATCAGTTGCTTTCTTGTGTCCAAATAACTAGTTTGCTTCACTAAAAGAGCTCTTCCCGTATCTTCCACTGTCCTTTGCCTGCAGAAATCAATCACACTGAAGAAGTATAGTCTGAATAATTTCCTTTGCAGAGCTTATGCTCTACAGCCACAGTTCTCAGTTTTCCAGGAAAATATTATTCTTTTGGCTTTTTAGGATAGGTGTCTCTTACCAATTGGATTGTTTCTACAGCACCATGGTAACTCTTGATTTCCAGGTCTCGTATTTTCCAGGCTAAACATTAAGTCCTTCTTGATTCCAATTGCCCTTTACTACTTGAATTCCTAGAACTTGCATTTATTTTTCTTTTTTTTTTGTAAGGGGGGGGACGGGAAGGGAGAATGGGGAACATAATACGCTCTGAGGCATCAACCGATGAATCTTTCAGCCTCTAATGATGGTATGGTTGTAAAAGATGTCATTATTGTCCAAGTTGGATGCATCAGACCCCACCTGAGCTCCAAGTTTGACCATGCTGCCAGTTTGATTGAAGTTTCACCTAAACTGTCTCAAGAGCCTTTGGCTGTCTTAACTGGCTTTTTTGGTAATTCCATCTGAGATGGATCTACACTATGGATTTTTTGAGTCATAGAATGGTTTGGGTTGGAAGGGATCATAAAGATCATCGAATTATATCCCTTGCCATGGGCAGGGACACCTCCCACTAGACCAGGTTGCTCAAAGCCCCATCCAACCTGGCCTTGAACACCTCCAGAGATGGGGCATCCACAGCTTCTCTGGGCAACCTGTTCCAGTGTCTCACCACCCTCACAGCAAGGAATTTTTTCCTAATATCTAACCTAAGTATCCCCTCTTTCAGTCTAACTCACTATGACCATCATAAGCTTATAACTTGCCCCATACAAGAGATGTAGTTGTGCACTGTCTAAAACTAGCACTGCATGTGTTCCCATAGCATGGTGCAGCTATAGTGACTGTCACATTTTGCGTTCAGATAAAGCACGACTGATTTTACATCTTTCTGTTTGCTGCTGTTATCTGACACAGGGACAAAATTGGAAGGATCTATATCGATCCCATACAATCTGTTGCCCCCAGCATAAATAATGTAGCCTGTTCAGATGAACAAGCAAAAGTCTTTACTCCTACTTTGTCATGCAAGTCTGAACTACTCAGGTCATGACTGATTTTATTGCCACACCAATTACAGTGAAATAGCTCGTTTGAAATTACTCTGTTGGTTGTTGGATTGCAGATTTCAAATCATGCTGTAGTGAGTTAGATGAGAAGACAGCTTCCCTACAAAAAGGTTTGTCTCCCACTAGTTTCCCAGGTGCTAAAAAAACAGCTTAACGAAAAGCTGATAACTCCTCCCACACTTGTTGAAAAGGAGGTTTTGGAGAAATATTTGGTTTTTGTGGTATCCAAATAAGAGTAATGTAAGGAGGTGATAAGCTTTCATGCTTTTTTAAAACAATAATAAAATAATGCATTTTATGGCTTACCCTGTTGCTTCACTTCAACACTCCTCAAAATCATTAAAATAAGAGGCTGATGCAAGTACGCACTACATTTGATACCAGAGTGCATCTAGAGGGAAACCCCATCATGCTCTAAGTCACCATTAAGTAGTACTAGATTCAGTAATCTGGGAGGTAAAAAAAAAAATCCACTCTTCTGTTAGCTGGAAAATTAAACAGGAGCTTAAATGCAAACTGCTGGTATCTATTAATGTAAGCACTGATCGGCTGTGTGTCTTGGAAAGATTTTATATAAAGAATCGAGAAAACTTCTACTGGAAATTTACCACTGAAGGGGCATTTGTGCAAGAGATCTACTTGTGAAATGCCCCAGAATTCTTCTTCAAATAGCAAGAAGCTTTTAAAACTGGTGAGAATAGATCCATTCAGACACTTTTTCCTAGGTCTTGACCCATTGCATTATTTCTGAAGGCTTGTTTCAAGGGTAGTATATGCTGGTTTTGTAGCTTTACTAGTATCTATGTTAATTCACTAAGCAATACAGTAGTATTTTGTTTTCTGAAGTTGAAAGAGATGGCAAGAAACAGGCAGCTTTTAACTCCTTGCAATAGTGGCAAGGAAAAGTGCTTAAGGAGATTACCTAGCTACTGTCCTTCTAACCTTATTTTCCTATTCTGTTTCAGGTTTACGTGCCTTACTCGACATGATATCACTGAAAGAAGAAGCAAATCTGATGAACATTGTAGTAAGTTACTCAATTAAAGCAATAGGCAATGCTTAATAAATGACTAACAACAAAGTGTCTTCACAGCAACTATTTGATCACTAGATAAAAATCCAAGTGGTCAATAATTCACTTGGTTTTAGTGATGGGAAAACTGATCTTTATCATAAAGTCTTTGCTATGAAAAAATGACCTTTTTTGTCATTTCAAGTCACAAATGACTTGAAACTACAGCTAGGGTTAATTCAACCCTTAGAATTTTCTTGACTAGATCTTTCAGCACTTCCTGAATTACCTGCTCACATTTGTTATAACTGCTCTTTAAAGCAGCTTTTACTTGCAAGTATCAATGACTCTTGCTTACATTTGCTATGGTGCCATTATTTTGTCAGAGATATTTGGAACAAATAAATTAATGTTTAGATGCATGAAATGAAATACACTACATAAATATGTTTTAGCTTAATTATAGCCTATAATGGGCAGGAGTCCCTTCTTTCTATTTTTCATATTCCTCCATATAGCCTGTTATCTCAACACGCAATGTGTAGAGAAAAGCCACCTAAATAGCCCCAGCATTTGAGATATTAGTTGTTTGACTTTAAATTGAGTCTCATGAGTAGAAGACAGATAACTTAATTATTTTTGCAACGTGACCAACTCATGGGAACAACACTTGATAACACTGTTTTCAGCCTTGCTGAAGCAAATAGAATTGTGAGCTAAAAGCTCAAGTTAGATAAATTCAACCCAGAGCTAATTTGTGGTTTCCTAGGACAAAGGTGATGAAATACTGGCCAAACTTATAAAGCAGATGGCAAGCCTTGTCAATACTTAGCATTTCTTCATAAAAACATTTTTAGAGACATATACGTGCTACTTAGAGGCAAAATAGAGGAGGTGAAGGTAGAGAAAGGAACTGAATTGGTACAAGGTCATGCCTGTCCTCGAAGAGAGAGCTGTGAATCCTGTCATGGATTGGTGTTCCTATCCTGGGCCTTGAGGAGGAAGGGAAGTTACCTAATCAATGTACTGCAATAGTGAGTAGTCAGTTTGTATATCAATTGGGAAAATCTTTTTTTTTTTTTTTTTTTTTGCCCATGCACAGCTGGTGACATGTTATGGAAAGTTAGTATTTTGAAGAAAAGTGGGCTTGTTCCTTTTGGTTCCAAGAGATCGAGCTCACTCGACTTACTCGTGTTCAGTACCAAACTGTTAATTTTCTTCTTTTTCATTTTTGTTTGACTAGTGTAGTTGACATTAACTCTAGGTTTTTTGTCCTTTCCTGCGACATCGATCTCATGGGGATTTTTACTCAGGCCCTGCTACTTCAGGGTATTGGTACCTTCCTCTACTCTGTTCTCTGGCTGTGGCACTCAGAGATGTGCTGCCCACAGGACAGAAGTACCCAAACTCAAGTAACGGGATTCAGATTGGAACAACTGCCTGGATTTTGATGTCCCATGATATACGAAAGGTCAGAGTAGATTATCTGATTGCGTCTGTTAGCTCTAAACATTGTGGAAAATCATGTGTATTCCCTGTTTGTATCGTTGTTTGCGTGTAGAGAGGCTTCCCAGAAGAGAGTGGCAAGAATTCTGTGCTGGGCTACAGAGCTTGCAAAATTTATCTAATCAAAGTGATTATTTCCTGTGGCATTTACTGACAGCCTGTTTCATACTTATTTTGACTTTTTCCAGTGGTTTTAAATATTTACAGAAAGCAATTTGTCTGACAAATGTCACAGCATAGACTTGAGATGTTTTTACTAGTAGGCATGGTATCTGTGGTGTAGTTCAGGAATAAAAAAAAGCCAATTTTCCCTTGGTCAAATAAATCACCATGAAGAAATTATCTACCAAATACAGCAGTTTTGAAGTACTGCTGTTTTAACAGTTAATTGTTATTAGTCTGTGAAAGTAACTTTAAGAACACGGTTTCTTGCAGAAAACTAGTTTTGAAGAGGAACTGAGGGTGATGCCCTTTACAGTGGATCCGCAATTAAATGGAAAATTTAGCATTCAAACTATGGAACAGCATTAATTTCATTGTTGTTCTGATGTGTGACTGGACAGTAAAGTCATATGGTAATGTGGCTATCCCATGACTTGACTGCAGAATTTCAATACTGTTGAATTACAGATGTTCTGGATTAGATTAAAAGTCCATCTATCATAAAACTTCATCTTTCACAGTGACAGCACATCAGAAAATAGTGTCAGAAAAGTGTGTAGCAATACTGTTCTACAACACCCTTATGGATTTAGTAATTTGAATATCATATCAGTGTTTTGGCAAATAGAAATCATAGACACCATTTCAGGTATCAGTCTTTAGATACGTGGCTTACTTAATTTTCAGGACTCAGCAATATTTTCAGAGAAAGTGATAGATATCTAACCACTTCAGCAATGAATAACACAGCTTTTCCTTGTTATTTATAAGACTTTTTTCCATAGCATTTCTAAAATGGAGATATAATTAAGAACTGGCATTTTAAAAAGATTCTACTGCGTAAGCCTGTCTTAGATCTTCCGTGAGGATGGGAAGGTATGTGGAAAGGCATTTGAAAATCTTAAATGCATTTTGCTTGTATGAGCGGTGACACTATAGGGGACTTACAGTAACTAACCTCGTCAGCTCTTCCAAATATTTTCAGTATGAGGCTGATTAGGCCAGCTCTTTAGACCACATAAAGATTTTTTTTCAGTGAAGTGTTTTTTTTCTCACAGGAAATGCAATTTTGTAAAAGCTGAATCTTGTATTTTAGTTATTTGAATTAAACTCTCACCAGAAGGGTCAGTTTCAGAGACATCTCTCACAGCACAGCCAATACCGGGTGGATTAAGTTTGAATTCTACCAAATAAGTATATGAAACTCTGAAAGTGGCATCTCTCAAGTATTGCCTTTAAGTTTGTTTTAGGGAGAAAATATCTATGTGGTTATAAAAGTAAGGACGCAGGTAAAGCAGGATCTGCATGTAGAGGTACCAGAACAGCTACTGTATTTTGAAAACTTCGGTGGCTGCTTTGGGCAGACATTAAGGTTTTTAGGAGCAAGTCTATTACATCTTTTATACCACTGCCAAATGCAAGCAAATTTTCCACACTGTAATTTCTAAAGACCATTAAGGGGACTAAGTTTTTTACTAAGTTCTTCAGTCTGCTGAAAACAGCAACTGTGTATATGCTTATTTAATTAGAATGAGGTTTTTTCTCTTGTCAGTACAATCAACTTTAATCAAAATTAGAGCTATATATTTTAAAAGCATAGTTAAACAGTCAGTTATAGTTTAGTTCAAATAGATACATAGATGCTTTTGCCTCTAACTTATCACAGTTCTTGATGTTGAAGCTTTGCAAAGCCATTTTCTTTTGGAGAGTTCATAGACAGTGAGCAGTGGGGTTGAGTGCACCCTCAGCAAGTTTGCAGATGACACCAGGCTGAGTGGTGCGGTTGACATGCCTGAGGGACAGGAAGCCACCCAGAGGAAGCTGGATAAGCTTGAAAAGTGGGCCCATGTGGACCTCATGAGGGTCAACAAGGCCAAGTGCAAGGTCTTGCACCTGGGTCAAGGCAGCTCCTGGTATCAATACAGGCTGGGGGATGATGAGATTGAGAGCAGCCCAGCCAAGAAGGACTTGGGAGTACTGGTGGATGAAAAGCTGGACATGAGCTGACCATGTGTGCCTGCAGCCAAGAAGGCCAACCGTATCTTGGGCTGTGTCAAAAGCAGTGTGGCCAGCAGGTTGAGAAGGTGATTCTACCCCTCTGCTCTGCTCTTGTGAGACCCCACCTGGAGCACTGTGTCCAGTTTTGGAGTCCTCAACACAGGAAGGAGGAGGGCCACAAAAATGATCAGAGGGATGAACACTTCTCCTATAAGGACAAGCTGAGAGAGTCGGGGTTGTTCAGCCTGGAGAAGAGGAGATTCCGGGGAGACCCAATTAAGGCCTTTCAGTACATAAAGGAGGCTTACCAGAAAGATGGAGACTGACTTTAGTAGGGTCTGTTGCAACAGGACAAGGACTAATGGTTTTAAACTAAAAGACAGTAGATTTAGACTAAATATAAGGAAGAAATTTTTTTACAGTGAGGGTGTTGAAACTTTGGCCCAGGTTGCCCAGAGAGGTGTTAGATGCCTGGAAACGTTCAAGGTCAGATTGGGCAGGGCTCTGAGCAACCTGATCTAGTTGAAGATGTCATTGTTCCTTGCAGGACTGGTTGGACTAAATGACCTCAAAGGTCCCGTCTAACCCAAATGATTCTATGAATTCCATTTGAGTCTCCTTGCACCTTTTGCATGAAGCTGTATATGGCTCATGTGGTGACTTCAATTCAAACACTTGATAGCAAATAAACAGGAAAAGATTTCTATAGGCTGGACTAGTCACATGCTTCTCAAACCTAATTCAAATGTTTCAATACTTCATTTCAGCAAGTAATTCAAACTACTCCGCTTCTGTCTTTGCACAGTGGATATTTAGTGGCAGATAAGATCGCCTCTGAAAACTACCTCCTTTCCTATATTCAGGTGGCAATATAAAGGTTTCTAAAACACATCCTAAAACAGTTATGCCTCTTGGATGCTACTGAAAATGCAATCATCATGAAATAGGTACTTAGACAGTGTCTGGAACGTTCTTTTCCATTTTGAGAAACATTAGCAGAGAAGAAATTCGGGGAAGAGCAGTTACAGATGATTACAGGTCAGGAGGAATCAAGTTTATAACATATAACAATGTTTTTAACTTGTCTGAATGAATAAACTGTGAAGAAATGTATTTGGAAATCGTAGTGGGGCTATTTGTCCCTTCTAAGCCTGTTCCAATATATGACTCCCCTTAATTCTGGGAGTTCGGGGAGGATTCTCAGAACCAGATCTACTGGCTTTGATAATCCCTTAAAGGAAATATTTTGCCCACCCTCTGAACTGTGGGACTGTATCAGGAAGGAAAAAGCATCTCTGGGAAAGATGTTGCAGAAAAGGCTCTCCAGGAAGCTCAGGGTGGTACATGGGAGCAGGTCTTAGGGTGGGCAATATCTAAGTTTACCTTGAGGTTCAGGAGCAAGCGGTGCAGTGAACTCCTGTGGCTGCAGCCCAGAGTTCACCTGGGGATAAGGACATCTCTGAAGGAAAGACAGGCTCTCAGAGCAACAGGCGCTTGAGCTGATGCCCGTGGCAGAGAGTGTCATTGCTGTGTACCTGTCCTGCTACCTCAGAAGAAGTGGCAATTTTGTATCCGGCTGGCTGATGGGTCAACTGAAATCAAACTGTCTCAGCAGCCATGAGAAGAATCATGGATCATGAGGGGCTGAAGGAGGAAGGAAGAAGCAGGTGCTTTGATCTGTCAGGATGCAGAGTGCATTTAAACAAGAATTTACACATTGTTAACGAAGACCTGCGTACCAAAGGAAAAGAAACTGCTTAGGTTCTACTGATGTCAAACTAAGGACAATGGTAAGGAACAATGCCATGCAATGCAAGGAAAAGACCTCTAAATGTTGATAGTTGGGAAATGTAAGGTATCACCAAGGTAACTGTTGTATATTGCATTAAATGATTCACTAAAATAACACTGGACAAAGCATTGAAAATATGCCTGCATTGATGGGAGGATGAAATTAATGATCTAACATTGAGAATTTCTCTACCAAGCTCTTACTGACATAAACTACTGATATGTCTCTATGCACCTCATTCAAAGAATCCTTTACCTAACTAAAATAAGAGGCTCAATGCATCTCATCTGCAATATTTGAAGTAGGTTTAGTGGGGCTTCGGGGACTATTTCCTATTCTGAAAAGCTTGCTGTGCCATTACAGAAACCGTGACAATTTGCCATGGGTCTTCATTATTTGATCCAAATTTTTAAGCTATGGTTCCTAAACAGATGATTTCACTCAAAGCATGTTTCAAACACTGTTGTTACTCTGATATTTTAACCACAAGTAAACTTAGTGCTAATTTTTTGTTCTTTGCTCCTACAACTTTACTTCAGTATCCTGAAATTAGGTTCATATGAATATAGGGTTCCTATAGCTGTTCAGATGAAGTACGGGAACAATATTCTTCCTAGAATTGTGTACGGTATTGCAGTGCCATCTGTGTCAGAGCAGAAACAGATCATATCCTTATAAAAAACCATTATTATGTTATTGTTGAGAAATGTCTGAATCATGCTTCAAGAAGGATTAAGTTTAAAAATAATTAAAACAATTAATTTTAACATATGTCAGTAAAATAGAACAAACTAAAATTTCAAGGAAAAAAAGCTAGGCTTACTTCACTGCCACCCACAAACAGACGGAAAGAAGATAATCAGAATATATAATTAGTAGCAAGAAGAGAGATACTCATTACCTTCATGAAATGTAAAAGGAAGTCCTGATTAAGATTTATAATTAGTGCTTTTCAAACAGAGGTCTGTGAATCCTACTTATTTTATGAAAAATATTCTGCTTGGTCTTAACTCTTCAGTTTGTTCCTTATTCACTTCCATCTTTCTATTTGGAAAATAACTGATAATTAAAGAGGCATTCAATTTTTTTTTTAATTTCATTTCCATGTCAGTAGTCTCTGGATTTTGCCACAGGGGTGTTGGGAAATTGGGAAAGGAAGAACTTGTATGATAATCTTTGTTCAAGTAGTGTTTAGCAGATAAAGTATTTCCTAAACTTAAAAAAAAACCAGCCTCATTTTATATGTGTTAGGTTTTTCTTTAATTTCTTCAGAGCTGCAACTTGAGTTGACCTCGTGCTAAATATAATAACCTAGAGAATTTAGTTGAGTTAACCTGGGGGAAAGCATATTCACATTTGAAAGAAAATGCACATAATCCATCTTTATTTGTCTATATTTTCATATTTTTTCTACATTTACTTGGAAAAAAAAGATAGAAATTGGATTTATTTAATTTGTATATGTTTATTTAGTTCACATTTCCTTCCGGAAGAGCAGTCATTCCAGACTGCAGTGTTCTTTGGGTTAGTGCAATGGCAATGATGTGAAAGGTGGCATTCAGCTAGCTCTGATGTGTGGGTGCACTCTTGGTCTCGGGTCAGTCCTACGGCACCAGTTAAAGGCATCTCTGACACCATTCTGCAGAAGCACGGGGGAAGACTGACCCCTCTTCTCGTAACTACATTTGCTTTCTGGCTCTGCTGCATACCAAGGAGATCAAGACACTGCTGGAAAAAAAAAAATAATAAAAGAATCAGTAGACCTTGTTGGAAGATGTTTTAAATCCCCAAGTTGTCGACAGTAACCAAGCTATTGTTTTATTCCTTGAAACAATTATAAAATCCTGGGATAACCTTATCTTTGGAAAACTAGATAATGCCAAGATGTTTTCATGCCATCACAGGCTGATTGTTTCCTGCAGTCAGAATCTAAATGAAAAGTCCTGAAACACCAAGTTCAAAGCACGCTTCAGTCTTACGATCTGAGTAACTACTGTAATTCCATTCCCTATTTTCATGAGTAAATATGCAACATAACTTAATGGTAAGATATGTTCCAATGCTAGTATAGTTTGATTTTTCTTTCCCACCTAAGCTATTATAACAGGGACTAATTCAACACCTGTGTCCCAGGATATTTCACACCTCTCTGAGGACAAGGAGGGTGGAGGGGTTGCCCTCTACATCAAGAAATGGATAGAGGGTGAAGGGCGGTCTCTGAAGAACAGCCACAAACAGGCTGAAAGCTTATGGGTAAGAATTAGAGACCAAGGTGACAAAGGGAACCTTGCAGGTGGTGTCTTCTACAGTCCACTCAATCGAGGGGAGCTTAGTGATCAAACCTTCTTACTCCAGCTACAGGAGGCATCATGCTCACAGGCTCTCATCCTGCTGGGGCACTTCAGCCACCCTGACATCTGCTGGAAAAGTAGCACTGCAAGCTGTAGGCATTCCAGGAGAGTCCTGGAATGCACTGAAGATAAGTTCTTAAGCCAGGTAACAGACAGCCCTACCAGAGGGGATGTCATACTGGACCAGTTGGTCACCAAAGCAAGTGAGCTAATTGGTGATGTCAAGATGGGAGGCAGCCTGGGCTGCAGTGATCATGCACTCGTGGAGTTCACAGACCTCAGGCGAGGAGTAAAGTCAGGACCCTGAATTTTAGGAAAGCAAACTTCCCACTCTTCAGGGAGTTAGTCAGTGAGGCCCCCTGGGAAACTGCCCTTGGGGACAATGGAGCAGAACAGAGCTGGTAGATCTTTAAGGATGCTTTCCATAGAGTACAAGAGCTCTTGATCCCCAGGTGAAAGAAATCAGGAAAGGAAGGCAAGAGACTGGCTTGGCTGAGTCAAGAACTGTTGGTCAATCTAAAGAGCAGAAAGGAAATGCCCAGGCAGTGGAAGCAGGGACAGGTATCCTGAGAAGAGCACAGGGAGGCAGCCTGTTGTGTAGGGATGTGGTCAGGAAAGCCAAAGTGTGGCTGAAGCTGAAATTGGCAAGGGATGCAAAGAATAATGAGAAGAGCTTCTACAGGGATGTCAGCCAGAAAAAGAAGGTCAAATAATGATCAATCCCCCTGATGAACATGACTGGCAAACTGGTAATGACAGATGAGGAAAAGGCTGAGGGTGGTGAAACACTAGCCAAGGTTGCCCAGAGAGTTGTCAGGCTCGCCGTATCTGGAAACATTCAAGGTCAGATTGGGCAGGGCTCTGAGCAACCTGATCTAGTTGAAGATGTCATTGTTCCTTGCAGGACTGGTTGGACTAAATGACCTCAAAGGTCCCGTCTAACCCAAATGATTCTATGAATTCCATTTGAGTCTCCTTGCACCTTTTGCATGAAGCTGTATATGGCTCATGTGGTGACTTCAATTCAAACACTTGATAGCAAATAAACAGGAAAAGATTTCTATAGGCTGGACTAGTCACATGCTTCTCAAACCTAATTCAAATGTTTCCGTGCTTCGACCTGCTGGAGGGCATCCAGAGGAGGGCCACAAAAATGATTGGAGGGCTGGAGCACTTCTGCTGTGAGGACGGGCTGAGGGAGTCGGGGTTGTTCAGCCTGGAGAAGGCTCTGGAGAGACTTTATTGCAGCCTTCTAGTAACTAGAACTGGTTTTTTTTTAAAGCTTAGAACTTTTGGTCACTGTATACATCATACCTCTCAACAACTTGTTCTCAGGAGAAGAACTTCTTACATCTCAGGTTTGTCGGAGTTGGTTTTGAGTTGTTTAATCAGAGTCTAATGGCTTTGGAATGATCTCTACTGAATACCAAGTATGCTGCAAATAGTGAGGAGGGAAAGGTACAAATATTATGCTTCGATGAATCAAAAAGGGACAATGTCTGGAATAGGTATGAAGGAGGTTTTGTAATATTTTGAAAAAATAGGTGTGAGATTTAGGGAAGTTTTCGCCAAACGAAAGAACTTCCAAATGTTTGCGCAGTTGATATTGCTGTCAGACTTAACATAAGTAAAGAACGAGGAAATAAGATAGAAAAAATTGGCTTCTGGTACACTAAAATTCAGTCTTTCCATGTCCTGAAGGCAATATGTGATTTAATCAGTTACTTGTTTCCATTCGTATTCTGACTATTAATCTTTCATAAATAATTTTTTAGCAAAATTGTAATGTATGGACCAGAGTCATTGGTGCAGAATCCACTAAGCTCCTGAAAGTACATCTTCTCAGTAGTTCATGCAAAACTGATTTATTATGCTATATTTTGCATGGAAAATTTACACTGTAACTGACCTGTAATAGATTGCTTTTGATAAATGCCTTTAACATACAGCGGAAATGGTATGTAAATTTGTGATTACCTTTGGATTATAACTTTGCATTTCCTGGAAGGTAAAAATAAAAGAAAAATATCCCTTGCAAGCTTGTTCTAAACCTGCAGTTTGACACCTGCAGTTGTGGAATAGGGAACCTGGAACTAGAACGTGCAGCGGTGCATCAGCACCAAAACTCCTTGCCTTGAGATCTGTTGCCAGTCTGGTTTCCAGATCCAGCTGCAGTGAACCTAACAGTACTTTTAAAGAGATCCTTCCATTCCCAGCTCAGCAATCCGTTTCCATTATGAGTGAAAGCATTTCCCCCAGTCACCGTTTTACTGAGCCAAAGACTGAGATTTCCTGAGGATGGGTGGGGGTGATCATTTGACTGATGGGGCTGATGTTTAGAATATTAGTTATATGCTAATAAAATACAGTGCTGGCTCTGTAAGTCATGTTGCCTTGCCTGTTGCAGAGACAAACACCTTTTCATGCAGGAAATTGTGCTTGTATTATTTGTTTCCCATTTTCTTCCTTTATGACCAAGAGAATAGTACTCATAAATGCAACCAATCACATGATAAAGTAATTGAAGGTCAGGTATGATATGTCTCTTGTATCCAGGATGAAGTTTTCCTTATTTTACTGTTGGTGTCATGCCCATAACGATAAGCAGCTTTAGAAATTGTCAGATTTATCATCTTGACATGCACTTTTGTGTGTAACTTTTCCAAAGCTGTGAGGATATTTCCATTTGGAAAAATAAACTGATCATGATGATGTGCAGATTTTTATACTATATTCAAATTTTCCTTTTGAATTCTAACCTTGGGCTGTGGTACTGATGAGACTGGATTTCCTGTGCTTGATAATAGTGCTCAGTAGTCAAGAAGAACTAGAAACATGACAAGGATGTTGTAAATGCATGAACCCAGACAGTAGTGAATGCAAACTAGCAGAACCATCTGTTTCTCCTGCTCATCCCTTTCTGGAGGACAGAAGGTCAGGAAGGATGATTCTGTTTATCATTAGAAATTATGATGGATTTCAGAATGTGCTACTATGGATGGTTTCTTTACAAGCCATGTAAAGCCAGCAGCATTCTCATGCCAGGTAGTCCCAGCTTTCAAAGAAATGATGGGCAGGAGTTGACACTGCCTTTTTGACCTCTCAGGTGATGTCTTTATCTGCACCTTGAAATAAATTTCTCTGTGGATGAACAGAGGACTCAGTTCTCCTGGGATATCAACCTAGCACCCTTCCCAAGTATAAAACTCACTTAAATAGAAAACAAAAAAATCCAACAGCTGTAAGACCTGATAAAGTGCTAGCTAAAATGGGAGACCCAGAGGAGTGCAAGTATGATTTAGTGAGAAAAATATCATTCTCACATGAGTAGTTCATCATATCAACTGTGTTACTGCCAGGGTCAGGGCAAGTAAGAAGGTAAGGACACTTGAAGAAGAATAAAATAAATATCCTAATCTGAGAACCAGTACCCATTTTGTTCATATTGTTACAGAAGCTTTGATATAAAATCAAGGTTCAGAATAGGCTGATGTAGGGTCAGAAGCATTTACTAGCCTAGATGACTTCCTGTATCTGTACCTATAGGATGGAGATATGGCTGTAAAACAAGCTAGAGAAAATTCCAGCTCTCCAGAAAAATACTGAGTTGGGTTTAGGCATACTATTAGTGGTGGTGCAGGAAGAGTAAAATCCTTCCACAAAAGGAATGCATAGGTCAAGTTAGAAAGTGTAGTGAACCATGTTTTCCTTTGTGTGAAAGCAAAGAACCCAGTTTGCTAACATAAAACTAGTTCTCTAATCTGATGGCACTTTTTTGGGTCCAGACCTTCTAAAGGGAAGGACCACTGTGCTGCGTTCTAGGGCATGGCAGGCACTGGACCTTCACTTTCTGTTTCCTGTTTCTGATCATCTGAGGACTGGTAAGGTTGTAGCTTACTCACCTGAATACGCAGACTTCAGAGACAAAGTAGAAATGATCTAATGCTAATACGTCTGTGAAAAGGTATGAAGGAGCTTAAATTTAGAATGTCGAGTCCAGCAAACTGTCAAAATAAACTGACTTTCCTTGAAAAATAATTCACTTACATGTCTTTAAGCTTTCAATCCTGTCAACATCTGCCTTATTCAAAACTGATAAAAGCGTTGGAAATGTCCGGTTCATTTAATACGGTAAATACTAATCCTGCACTGATTTATATAGAGAGAATAATTTAAAAGAACTGACTTTTTGGTATTGCAACATTCTAATAAAAAGGAATTTAAACTGATAGTGGATTCACTCCTAAATGGTTTGAAAGGCTTGCAAAGATCAAAAAGACAAAATGGCTCACGTGAATGCCATTTAGGTCTTTATCTTTCCACTTCCATCTCTCTATACCATGCTGAAATTTACTTTATGTTTGGATGGCTATAGCAAATCTTTTCTAATCTGTTGTTGTTTTTTGTTTTTAGTCAGCACCACTTGACCTTTCTGGTAGTGTGGCCAGTTTCTTCAGGCCTGATAACAAAATAAAAAGTTCAACTCTATGAATATAAAAATATGAATTTAAGTTAATCTATTTAGGGTACCTATTTTAGGCAGCTAAATTCAACAGTTGATATAATCTTTCCCCTTTAAGGTCTAATTCAGATATCAGTTGTTTGGTGGAATTATACTGGCTTCATATCTTTCAAATTAGATCAGAATCAGACTAATCAGCTTTTGAAAAGAAAAGTTTTATTTCCTGGCACACAGGGTTCCAATACACCGTGGTACCAGCATAAATGAGAAATAACTGAATTTAAAAAGGAGGATTGGAATGACTTAATACAGATGTAAGTAATTCCTAACACCAAAACTTTTCAGTGATTTTAGCGTGTTGACCCTGTGGTAGTTTATGCCTGCCCAGCTTTGTAGTTATGTTAATATATGAGTACACCAGCATTTAAAGAACTACTGCAACGCATACCTCATTAAGAGAAATTTCATAATGGGACATAGGTAGCCTGTGTATTTCAAGGATTCTTTTCTATTGCTCCTTTTGCTTAGACCAAAAGTGGGATAAGGGTCTTATTCCTCAAGATTTAGCTAAAAGACTCCGTTGAAGGGAGACAAGCTCTTGCATTAAGTCCTGAAGAGGAAAATTATATGGAAAACCCTCTCAGAACTGCAGTCAGGGTTGTACAGAGAGACCTTTTTGTTTAATGTTTCCTTTAAGTTTTGTGCAGATGAACAAGACACATTGCAGAAGAGATTTTTTTTTTTTAAAAGACATTGAATTCTTACTGCTTTAGAGCCGCCAGCAACCACCAGTTTTAAGTTACAGGAAACATGCCTTTTGTGTATAAACTGACAAATCCTTTCAGATTTTCAATCTATTTTTAAGAATTTACACCAGGTAGTGATGCTGAAGAAGTTTTAGTCAGATACTGATATAAAACATCAGATTCTCATTGTAGATTTTAGATGGGACTTTGATACAAGTGTGAGTAACTTGAAAACTCTCTTGACTTTCAGTGAAAAAAACGCCTGTCTGCATTTATTAAAAAATGCAATTTTGGTCCTCATTATCAAATATTCATCAACATTTATTCTTTGATTTGTATGATTGAAGTTATTTAATAATAGGATTCTAAATACAGGGAAGAAGCTTGATTACATATGGAGAGGTATTTGTAAAATGAGTGCTATCATGAATTATAAATTAATCCAATTGCTGAATGTAATATATTTTCTAGTTATGCAGATCAGAGAAACATATCTAAGACTCAATGTCAAACTGTCTCTCTACAGAGAATTCTAAGCCCAAGTCTTGCACTGCTAGTTGTATCTGAGTTATACTTGTGGGAAGGAACCAAACTCAGTCTTTAGTGGGACCTCATGGTTCTTCCACTTCTGCTGGTTACTCTTATTGTTGTGAGAGCAAAAATGACAACTGAAACAATAAAACAATCTAGTCAGAGGCTGATAAGCATGTTGTATACAATTCTTACTTATTTGGATGTTTTGTCTGACTTATGAAGATGTTTAGCTTGCACAACACTTAATGGAAGTATATATATGATATTTTTTCCTAATGTAAAAGCCTATCATCAGGTGTTCTCATGATTTATTTGTCTGAACACCTTTTTCTCCTCTAGAAAGTTATGAGGTTGTATTGAGTTTAGGTCCACACTCAATGTTGAGCTTGCAGGTAAAGCAGAATTATTGCAGATAGGTTGGATTGTTCTGTTAGATTAAGGACTGGTCAAATGCTGCATTTAAAACTTTGAAGTTTAGTACTTCTCAAAGTCAACTGTGTCTGTAAAGTTCATTCAGTTCTATAACCATTTTTTCCATCTATACCTTCAACTTTTCCTTTTTTTCACCGTGATAACCAAAAGTTAACGCACTTAAGAATTTAGATTTGTCAGCTGAATCTGTTACAGGAAGGGAGATGTTTACGCTCTTTTGTGAAGTAAATAAGCTTTGGATAATTAAAAAGATCAATTTCCATATCCAGGAGGTGTAGGAAACCCCAAAACAAGCTAACTCGTAGGAATGTCTTAACAATTTATTCACAGCATGTGTATACAAATATATATATCTCTCTTATGGGACTCTTTCCTTGCAGTCTCAGTGTTTGGTAAGATATATTTAATGGCATATATTTGGGAATATATATTTTCCCTCTGAGCTCTGACCAGCAAAGCTTCCAGAGAAGTGATGGTTTGTGACTTGGGCTAAAAAGTCCTATCTTCCAGTAAGGGTTAGTAGTGTGCTAAATTACATAAAAGAACAACTTTCAATAATGACTTCTGTCCATTGTATAGTTCATAAATACAGTTATAGTATTACTTTTAGTTCATACATCCTTGTACATTTCAGTGTGCATCAGTGAGTGCACAGTGACGTTTCCCTTTGTATAAAGTTATTTTGAGCTAGAGAGCATGGGGCTTCTGAAAATTATCACTCTTTAAGATAGAGAGGTCAAGCAGATCCTTGATAGTTGAGAGGAAAAAGAATGAAAGAGGTACTGCAGGGTTTTTTTTAAACTTAAAAGAAAAGTGGTCTAAGCCAAAACTTCATGTGGCTGGTAGTCACTGTTCCACTAAATATGAAGTCAAAATTGAGCATGCACTTACAGAAATTGCATAGTTTCTAGAAGGTCAAGAATGTGCTGTTCCCTTTAGTTGTGTTTCTGTAGCAGCATACGCATTTTCGGTCTCACTGTGCACCACTTTGTCAGACGTAATCTTCAGTCAACAGTTTTCCAAGTTCTCTTTCCTAGGAAGTGTCTACGTGTACCATGACTGAAACAGAGGTCTTCATCTTTCCTAAAGACAAGGTGGTGAAATTAATGATAGTGCTCCTGTTTTCTCTGTTCTGCTGCCAGATTCAATAGCCACAATGACCTGAAGATAGTATGAAACACTTGACTACAATTTTCATTATTTAACACTGTTTTCCTATGACTTATTGTATATGGCAAATCGAGAAGTTACTGTTGGGTGTATAAATATTGTTAGTTATTTTAAAAAAAAAGCACAACGAAACCATCAACAACACAATTTATGTGTAGAAAAGACTATTGCATAGTTTGATATAGTAATGTATTCTAATAGCAATTCTGATAGTGGTGAATGACAATTATTAGGCCTTAGTGAATATCCAGAAACAGCTGACATCTAGTGGATGAAGAGTGATTACTTTGATTATGGTGCCAGGCTGTATAGACTAAAAAAATCTTCAAGATGTTTAGGATGATTAAAAAAAATTAACATGACAAATCAAGTCAATGTATCAAGATTTCTTTGGCATTTAATCATAAAGTTCTGCTTTAAAAAGCTGCGAGCATATATCTTGTTGCTGTTATTTTTCACTGACAATCAAGGCCCATTTTAAAAGAATAAATGAAACTAGTGTTGTCTAGCCTAGACACAAAAATGATGAGGTTCTCATCAATCAGTTCTTCCACTCACAGGCACTATTTTATTCTGCAACTATTTAGCGATTCCTAGAACAGCCTGAAATGATATGACATATAGTTTTTGAGTCTCTTTATTTGCCTATGTTCTGGGTGACCTCTACATTCAAGAGTTGAAATTCAAGATAAGTGGACACTATAGCAATTTTGAAAGGGGAAAAGCCATCCAGTATGAACTTCTTTTTAACAGTTCTTTTTTGTAATCTGATATTAATCAAGTTTTCCAGCCTGAAAATGGGGTTAATGCTTGGTTTTTTGATGCTCACAACATTAATGTTGATAGTAATGTTGAAGTCACTGAGGTGCTTTTCATCTAACCCATGCAACCACCTTTATTAAGGTTCAAGTACTATAAGAATGTGCTTTAAAAGCAAACTGACACAGATGACAGAAGTAGCACATCCCATCTGATTTGCCCTGAAATGGGGTGGAACCACTAGAAAGGAAAGAAAACATTTTTGGAAATACAGGTTTGTTGATGTTACACATTGCAGGAGCATATCCCCAGTATTTATGGTCCCACGCTTGGCTGTTTATCACTATGGCACCACAAAGTTTGTCTCTGCACAGCACTGCCTGACTGCACGCAATGACACATCGGACTGCTTCATAGCATTTGCCACTAAAAGCCTCTAAAAGAAACATGTCCTCAAAGGCTAGTATTTAAAGAAAACTGTGATGTTGCTATGAAAGTTTCTTTCAACTGCAGTATGAAAAATACACCCCACATCTCACCTGAAACCTCTAATTATTACACTGCTATGCTATAGTCAGGCCTTACTTTTTTCTTCAGCTGATCTTGCAGTAATTAGTATGTCAGACAAAAGCAAGTGATTTTTATGGTTCATGGAAAATAGACATCACATACTCTCGATCAGTAAAGGACTGTTAGGATGGAGGTGGCATTTCCCTGAAGCAGGCCTGTAATGAAAGCAGAAAATTATCCAAGTTACTTTCTTATTTTGCAAGATTGACTTGATTGTTCTCTTTTCTTTGAAAAAGCTTTGCAGGCAATGACATTTTCTTTAAGACATCAGATATGCAGTGTATTTAATGCATTTTTTGTTCCCCTATTTGTAATAGAAAAGCATTATTCACTTCCTTTTTTTCAGATTCTTAGCCTTAATATATTCTATTGAGTTTTCCATTTGAAGACTTTATATAGTTTTCTTATCTCAGTACTCAATGGGCTCTATCTGTCCACAGTAATCTTTGTCAATTTTAACTTAAAATTCAACAATGTGCACATCAAGCACTACACAATAGAATATTATGACAAACTGTAGTTTCCTCAGAACTCATAATACACAAGAGTAGTTCACTTCCTAAGCTTACCTTGGAATGGTTATCTTTTCATTATGGAATGTGAATTGTATGAGGACACCCAAGTTAATGTTCCTTTCTTCTATTTTTTTTTTTTTTTGAACAAACCATGGGATCTGGTAGTGCTTATATTTAGAGCCTAGTCTTAGGCTGAACACTGTTGTGGCAGCCAGTGCATTAGCATTGGGGTGAAAAGTACATGTATCAAGGAAAATAAGATTAAGTGGATTAAAAAAACCCAACATACTTCAGGTGTTATGTCTACATGATCAAGACATAATTCCCTTTTAATGCATGTTTTGATGTCCCTTGCATGAAATACCTAATTACACTATGTGTGTTGTCATGCTAGAATAGTCCGTAATGTTTTTCCAGGTGAGGTTTATCTAATCTAACTTTATTTTCAGTGTCTCCATTAGTGCTTTCTCATTCCCTTAGCATAGAAAAGAATAGGCACATCTGGGGCATGGTTCATCTCATTCGAAAACAGACTTCTAAAATTTTATTGGAATTACTCCCTAAATATGATTTTGCTTATGTTTCTTAAAAAAAAAAAAAAAAAAAAGCAATCCCCTTCATACCACTTGACTTGCAATGGGGACATGAGGACATCTACATCATGGGTATTTCATTATTCATCTTTACCACTTTACCATCTCAAGTTAAATACCAGAACCAACCTAAACTGTATATATTCTGCGAAGAGATGACAAGTAGAACATGTCACGTAGTGGTTATAGTTTGGTCCAACTAAACCCCCTCTACTAAGGGAAGCAGGACTTTCACTGAGACCAAACAGAATTCACTGTGTAGCAATATGACGAAATGAGTGGGGTTGGAGAACAGGTTTTTGAAACCCAACACTCTCGATGAAGGTACAAAGAGATGCAGGGGAAAAATGCTTTTGTGACTGGAGTTTTGAGAACAGGACAATGTCTCCTACTCTTTTGCAGCTTCGTGGCTTTTAACATATCTAGAATAGAGAGCAGCCGTCAGTCCTTTCTTCATTTTTTGCACACTGGCTAAAGTAATAATTACACTTAAAGATAGAAATCTGCTATGCTGAAAAAAGATGCTCGAGTTAAGGACCAGAACTAACCTTATTTTAATTTGGCTACCTTGTAGGTGTGCATTATAATATAATCTCTGGTCACATGTTCTGAAGGAACCTGTAACACTTGTGAGATGGCCATAATAATTGAATATGCAACTGTTAACTTTTTATACATGCAAAGACTAATATGCAACTATTAGTCTTTTAATCTCGCCATTTGAATCCTTCACTCATTCTAATTCTCATTCCTAGTTATTGTCTAATGGCACATTGTAATTACTGCTTATTCCCATTCTAGAGGCATATGCAGAATAACAAACTCGAAACATTTCCAGCCACCCTAGAGTAAGTTTTTCTTCATCTGGTTGTTCTTTCAGTGTTCCTGTGAGTACATGTTCAGGCAAACTTCTTTACCCTTTCCACTATGTTCTTCTTACATGCAGGGAGAGTGTCCATCAAAATGGTTTGAGTCCTGTGAATTTTACAGTGAATTTTAAAGTTTTCTTACAAAAAATACTAGATCTATTTAGTAACAGAATGAAGTTTTGGTTTCAAAATTTGAAAAATTTAAAAAGAGTAAAGCTTTGTGTGTTTTCATTTAATCTAGGGTATTCTTATCTTTTTCATTCTTTTCAAATTTTTTCCATATGAAGAAAGGTAAATTTTGAAAAGCTGAAGAATCTAAGGAAACTAGAAGAGTATGGATAGGGATTCGAAATACAAAAACAACAGAGAAGAAATTCAATTTAGTGAAACTAAATCAATTTAATCAAAAAGGAAGGGGGATCAATCATGATCCCCATAGTCAAAAATGGAAGAAGGGGAAAACCAAACAAGAACACTTTTAAAAATCTGAAATAACAAACAATATCTGGTTTGGAAGGTTTCATTTCAATCTTTTTTTTTTTGTTTTTTTGTTAAATGTTACATACATCAAATTACATCTATATTTGACTTCAGTAAGTGTTTTTTGACAAAGCTAAGGACACTTTATGAAGAAAACTTTCTCATTTGAAAAACTTGATCCAGCTCTCACCTGCTGTAGAGTATCTGTGGCTTATGATGGCTACCAGTTCTGTCATAATGTCTGGGCACTTCAAAAGTTTTTTCATGTTTCTTGTTAGAAATGGAGAGCTCATTCAGCTTATAAATCTTGAAAAAAAATTTTTTCAATTCAAGTTACATGTCTCATTGAAGTTCTACTTCCATGTTTTTAATGGGTAGCTTCTGTATTTTATTTGAACTAAGAGCTGCCCATTCACAGGCAAGGAGACTGGCATCACAGAGCGATATATTGATATTGAGTAACTTACACATAAACCCTGTTTCACGGTCGTGCTCATGGATCAAAAACTTGTCACATCTTTAAGGGACATCCATAATGGTTTTGCAGTAGAGGGGTGTAACAAATGTTGCCTACTCGTTGTCCAACCTAAAAGGAAGAATGCCAAGTGGGAAAGGTATTATCCTGGTGGCAGCAGTTAAGTTGCTGGTGGGTCAGCTGTAGCCTTCACAGAGCCAGAGGCTGCTCTAGCAAGCTGTGCATCTAGAAAGCTCCTTTTGCTGAAGCAGGTGGGATCAGAGTATGTCTAATTAACTAACAATTTGCTTATCAAAAGCTGTGGTGAGTGAAATACTGTATGATTATATGATAATACATTTGCTTCTCTATCTGATCTCCACCTGCTCAGAACAGGATGGTACAGATAAATTATTTTTGTTCATGAATATTCTTAGGAGAGAGAGTTTTTTCTTTCTGAACTATTTTTCATTTTATTCCTGTAACTAAGATGCCACTATTTCTCATGGCAAATATCAAACTGTTTTTGAGGCATCGCATGCTAAAAGGAGTTACCAAAACTGGCAAACTCTTAACCTTACCTTGTGCCATCATATTTTCTCTTGATTTTAGGTTCCTCTTCAACAGAAACACAGAAAAGCAGTAACAATTCAAATTCATAGAATCATAGAATTGCCCAGGTTAGAAGGGACCTTTCAGATCGTCGAGTCCAACCACCAACCTAACACAGGCAAAACCCATCACTAAACCATATCGCTAAACATTACGTCTACCCATCTTTTAAATACCTTCAGGGGTGGTGACTAAATTCCAAAGTCTTCCTGTTACTCCTTATATAAAAGGTTCGTGCAAGGGGTCCTAATGTGTCTGCTATAGGTGAAGGCTTTTCTATTACTCCCATATAATTTTTCCAGAAAAATCACCCAGTTCACTTCTTTTCCTATTTGTTGTGTCACACAACCCCAGAAGCACAGACAGTCCTTAATTCTGTACAAGTGTTGTTGCAACATCGCTCAAAGTGATTTCTGTGTTTAATTTAATTAAGGTCTTGATGTTATAATCTCTACAGTTATTCCTGTAGGTGGGGCTTTACAGCTCTTCTTTCCATCAGTACATAGTTTTTCATAGTGCTTAATGAGATACAAACACAATTTAAAGTGTTTTTCTTGTTTTATTGGTTGTGTGTGAGATAGAGCAAGTATTTATATTTTACATCTGTTTTTGACAGAGGTTTTGGCTTAAGGCTTGTCCAGTATTTAATTGTACTAAGTGTGGTTAAAAGAGAGGTGCATTTTTCTGTTTGGCATAATGTACTGCTCTAGTTATATGTGTGTATATACATATATATATATATATAAGGGGTGTTTGATACAAAATCAGGATGGTAGTTGCTTACGCCCTCTGTCTTCTACCAGAAGATAATTCGTTAATCACACTTTAAAAGCCTGGACAGTTAAATGCCTGGATTGTTGTATATAATGTAAAATGATTAAATAATAAAATATGATTAGTAATGCAATTGGATTCCTTGCTGTTAGCTAGAAAGGGAGGAGGAAGGGGGAAGTAGAGAAAGAAGGTGAAAAGGTTAGCAGTGAATATAGAATATGGTGAGAGAATTTACTTTTTTCCTTGAGTAGCTGAGCATGCGATTTTTTTTTAAGTACTAAAGACCTGACAGAAAGCTTGTTTTTGCTTATTAGAAGTGCAGCTTCCCAAATGCTGGGAGAATGCCTGGATTGACCTCAGTCTTTGGGATATTATTACATTTTCATATAAATCAAAATGCTTAGAGAGTTCTTCAGAATGGAATTTGTATAGGCAATGTTTCCTTTGCCTTATATACTACCACAAAATAGGTTAAAACAGTGATATGGTGGTTAGACTGTGCAGAGGAAACAGTCTCCCCTTTGCACACTTTTCCTCTGACTTAGAAGAAATAATTTAATTTTCTTGAGCTTCTGAGTCTACCTCTACAGGACTATGAATGTCCGCAGTCCTTTAGCACCCTTGAAAGTCATACTTTTTCTCTATTGACACCTCATGAGAGTTTTGTAAAGGTTAGCAAATTCTTTTGATAGACCTGGCAGAATATTTTGTGCCCATGCTCTGCACTGCCGTCTGTGATAGGGGCTAAGTAAAACTGATGCATGTTTGAAAGCCAACCTCTTGGCTGGTACCAGACACTGAATTAAGGTCTTGTTCAAGAGCAAAAGTATCAGCTCCAACAACATTAACTAAAAAGCTGGGCTGTTGTGCTGAAAGTCTAATAGGATTGCATTATATTGTTTTGACTGGACACACATGATAATACATAATTAGAGCCAAGCAACTGAATTTTCTTTCATCTCCAGTGTATTTATATGTATGTTACTGGCTAAAGTCTCCTTGCTACAGTCTGGATTGCATTGCAATACTCCAACCCCTGCTTCGAGCCTGCCTTGTCCTAACCCAGCAGAGAGCTATGAAGATGCTCAGAGGGCTGGAGCATCTCTCCAATGAAGACATGCTTAGAGAGTTGGGGTTGTTCAGCCTGGAGAAGAGAAGGCGCCGGGGAGACCTTATAGCAGCGTTTCAGTACTTAAACAGGCTCCAGGAGAGATGGGGAGGGAGTCTTTATCAGGGGTGGGAGTGATAGGATGAAGGGTAATTGTTTTAAACTGAAAGAGGAGAGATTTAGATGAGATCTCAGGAAGAAATTCTTTGCTGTGAGGGTGGTGAGATACTGGAACAGGTTGTACCAAGAAGTTGTGAATGCCCCATCCCTGGGGGTGTTCAAGGCCGGGCTGAATGGGGCTTTGAGCAACCTGATCTAGTGGGAGGTGTCCCTCCCCATGGCAGGGGGTTGGAACTCGATGATTTTTAAGGTCCCTTCCAATGCAAACCATTCTATGATTCTATGACTCTAATCCAGGATTGCTGATGCTCATTGTTACTCTTTTTCTTGGCCGACAGATTCCTCCTACTGCCAGCTCTAGCAGTAGTCACGGTAAGTCTGAGTTACTAGGTCTGTTGGTATAATTTATATTCATTTTGGCAGAATGGTGAAGAAACATTTGGTTAACTCTACTCCTTAACTATGGTCTAAAGAGCGCTCCTTACTTGCAGTGCCCTCCCACCTCTTTAAGCGAGGCCTGTGATTGGGAACCACCACCACTGGCAATATATTTGCACATATACTACCCAGAATTCTGTATTAATTAATTAATTATGCTGTATCATGTACCTCTAGGCCCAGTGCAGCCCCAACGAACAAACTGGTAAGTTGCACAAGAGAGACATTAAGCTGCTTTAGGCCTTGCAGTTGGCTGTTTTCTGCAGAGCGCGATCTCTCTCAGTGGGTCTATCCTGAGTAAAACCACATTAGAAGATATATTTCCTAGGACTTTGAATTTCATATTGTAAGTTATTGTAACTGTATTTTTACGTAGTTTTTGAGCTACGGTTTCAACACTGGTTGCTCGAATTACAGATTCCTTATTCCATCTGTAAAAATGTAATCACACTTATCAATATACCAGTTAATGTATACAACTGGGTTTTAAATGTTTAGGTACCATTAACTATGTCCTTAATATATATTGTTCAACTCATAAAGGTATGTATCGTAGAATTACTTCTGTGTTCATTGTGTGTGTCTCTGATAAATGGAGAAAGGGTAGCAGTAATTTATACCATTGAACAACCTACAGAATCATTAAAAACATCATTCAGGATATGACTTATGAAAGGGACAATTGAATCAGGCAGTTTTTTCATTTTCTCCTGCTTTAGGTCTTATTGTTTTGCAATGAGACAATGTATTATCAATGGTAAGGGAATTTATTCACATGCTATGTTTTACATATGAGATCTGTCATTATTTAGGTGTGATTGTATCATTTTGATTTGTACTTTATGTTAAGAGTACATAAGTACATTATGTTAAGAGCAGTCCTATTAGAACAGAACGGGAGAAGATGACAGAATGAGTGTGCCTGAACTCATGGCAGGAAGTACGTGAAAACAAATACAAACATTGAGTTACTCATTTACAGAAGCTACTCCTGGAGTAACTTCATGGGTGTTCTTTCCTGCTAAAGCTTCACAGAGAATGGTGTTAACCTTCTGCACAGCTACGGGCTTCACATAGTAGTAGGAGTAGTAGTACTAGAAGGAGGAGGAGTAGAGATGCAGAGCAGCCCCATGTGTGTCAGGGGAGATTTCATACCATCTTGCACAAGACTGAAATTATGAGCAGAAGTATCTGTGTTCCCACGGCTATCTAGCCTCATGACCTGCTCTCGTGTTCCTTTCTATCATACCGAAATTGAATCCTTTATTGTGTTGCTGTGATCTTTCAGTAACTCCAAATTGGTCTCAAAGCAACCATCAAGAAAACGGGGAGAATGACATATAGCATGTGCCACTGCTGGTCAGGAAACAAATGTTCTATGTTTTCAGAGTTCTGAAGAGTAATAAATGTCACTTGAAACACAGATAATATTTATCATAACACAAAACCAGAGCAAACTGTCTTAACAAAAATTTTTATTTTTAAATTGACACATACCGTCTCCTTTTCAGCAAGCAAATACACATCTTTGCTTTCTTCCCCCTCTGTTGTATTTCTGTGAGATAGCTCTACTGCAGCTGTGATTTAAGATGCCACAGCTCTTTTCATGAGTCAAAAAATATTGCTACGATCATCTGGTTAGAAACTGGAAGAGCTGAAAGGCACGTTGTTAACAAACACTTCTACTCAAACTTTTGTTTCTTCCTCCTACCTCCTATGTCAAAATTGCTCTGATTCCAACTCAATAATTTTACATGGTGAAACAAGCTCCCGATGAGTTTAAAGAACAGATATTGACCCGAAGTGTGGATAATTCATCTCTCCTATTTTAGACTTTTGAATCTTCATTAGTGACCTGGAAACCTCAGAAAAATAGGCCATTTGATCAATGACAGATGAGATAATCATTATTATGATGGAAACTTTCCATCAAGAGCTCTTCAAATGGCTTTTTGTTAATTACTTCCTCACCAACATTGGAAAAAGGAAGTTCATTTGCACAGAAATGGCAAATAAATGGAAATAAGGAAGTTCACACAAAGACTGTGAAAGTTATCTAAGCTTTTGCTGAAAAGACTTGAAGGAAGAACATTGTACTATTCAGTCTCAATGAGTTCATTAATCCCTAGTGCTAATACAAATATACCAGTCCACACTGAAAGCCGAAAAAAAATCTCATTGCTGTTTGGGACAAATACAGGAGTAGCTACTATTAGAGAGTAAAAGTTGTTCTTGATTCCATTTGTTCATGCTGATTTTAGGGGTTAATAATCTGCTCATTTGAAGCTGTTAGGCTCAATCAGTTCACATTAGCTCCTCAACTATAATTATTTTTTTTTTCAGACAAATGGATTAAAGACCTTGATATTCTACTTTATGCTAAACTGCATGTGTTATTATTGTGAGGATAATTGGCTGTATACCCTCACTTTACAGTAGACTTTCAATAGCAGCTGGTGTCTTGATGTCTCGTTTTTCAAAAATATAGTAGATTACACTCACTAGAATGCAACAGAGTATCATCATAAATAATTGCCACTAAAGGAGTTGGCAAATTAAAAACATATATTATGACATGCATGTCAATAGAATTTGAAATGGTTCTTACCTATTCAGAGAGAACTTGTAAAGTGGTGTAGAGTACTTTGAAATACAAGATGTTACACATTAATAATTGCTCTTATAATATTTTTGCTGCCTATTACGAGACTGTATTTTTACTGTAACTTGCCTGCAGCAACAAAGGGCACAGACTCTGCGGGGGGGTGAAGCGAAGACCTTTAATGTTTCATTTTTGCAGCATATGTAGTTTCTATCTTTTGATCACGCGCCGTGCTCTCTACACAGATAGGTTGTGGGTGAATGTCTATGTGCCATTGTGAGCAATACAATTGGCTACATATAAGTGTTCACGCGCCTAGGCTAACCAATCACAGAATCACAGAATCACCTAGGTTGGAAGGGACCTTTTAAGATCATCTAGTCCAACCAATGGAAAAAAAAACA
>JAOXNO010000041.1:19705738-19716979 GCA_028565335.1 Limnodromus scolopaceus | reverse complement strand
TTCCCTCAGCCTCTCCTCATAAGACTTATTCTCCAGACCCCTCACCATCTTTGTCGCCCTTCTCTGGACCCGCTCCAAGTCAAGGTGGCTGCCTTGCTCATGACAGTGAAGAGGTCTCCCAAGGATTAGGGTGTATTTCAGAGAGGGATTTAGGTGCACTTTTAATGGTACTGATCACTAGGGATGCTGTTAGCTGGGTGATAGTTTTAATATCACAAGGATCTTGATCTCTCCATAGAAACTGGTATTTTTAACAAGGTGATCTTCAGTTTTATGCTGTGATGAAGGAACATACTGATACAAACTGTATACAGAGCTAAAGGAAAAAATAAACCACATAAGCTAAGATCTATAGTTAGAGTTCTCATGACTGAATCCTCCGTAACTTACTCTATATCCAAGAATAGACCAATAGACAGTGATTAAAAATGAAGAAAATTTATAATTAAAGGTGTCAGCATGTACAATTGCTTGTGTCTTTTCCACTACTTCTGCCAAGCTCTTCAGCCCAGGGCTTCTGTATTCATCACCTCTCACGGATAATTAGAAATTTTGGAAAATGTCCAAATATATATATATTTTTTTTTTCTTATGAAGTGATGTGCACATCACATAGTGGCCTGTAGAAAGACTTGCACTTTTAACATGATTGGCAGAAAGACTTGGCCACTGATCTTTGCTGAGTGAATTTTGCAGTCTCCTAAACAAGCTGTCTGGGTAAGGCTGAGTTCAGATAGTAACAGCAAGATTTGCCTCCTGTTTAAAGAAGAAGAAGAAAAAAGATGGAAGTGTGCGATGAAGTTGGTTTTACATTTGTTCCTGATACTTTGTTCATATTTGGAGACCAAATATGTCTGGTTTAAGGTTTTATGTTGGATAGCTTTCTGAGAATATACAGAGGCATGGGAAATGCTTGAAAGTGGTGTTCCTCCTGTAAGTAACTAATAAACTTAAAATAAACTATTCTAAGTCTGGGAGAAAAAGAGCCATAAGCTCTGGGAAGATGGCTACTGCCTCACAATAAAATTATTAATTTAAGCTGCCCTTTGGGTCAATTGCTCTTTGAGAAGGAAAACTAATCTCAGTAAGTCAAGTACTCTTCTGAAAGAGAATACTTTAAGTATGTTTTAATCCAAGGCATAGAACAGACTGGAGCTTGCAGGTGTATTGCATTAAATTAGATGTATATCAATGCAAACAATTTTGTGAGATTACTATTTTAAAAAATCAAGTTTCAGCTCCTTTTTCACTTTTCGTCTCCGCTTTGAACAGGAAATGGCAAGATTAAGACAGAAATATTTCAATTTCCTCAAGGGTAACATATGACTGTGACAATCCTACTGAAGATTAACTTCTCTTTCAGTGTTCCTCACTGCCATTCACAAAGAAACACAGAAGTGCCACAGTACTTTTTTTTAAAGAAGCTGAAAGTTTCTGACCATGTTACATCTGGTCAGGCTGGTGAGAACAGACTTGATGTGAAGGCACCTTCTACGCTTATTTGTATTTTCTCAGAGTTTAATACTGACTTTTAAAACATTTAATTTCCACAGCTATTTCCCCCTGTTGTACTAGAGCATAATTATCCATATGAGGGTAAGAAATGAGGAGAAAATGAGAAAAATAGTACACAGGCAACCAATATCTCCCTTCATATTACTTGATTCTTTTTTTTTTTTAAACAAAGGAGACATTGGCAAGTTCTAGATTCTTAACATTTCATAGCAATAAGGATCACCATCAGAAAACCAATAGGAGAAATTAAGCTGAATGTAGTTCTATGAAATAATTTAAAGTCCAAAAGGCAGGAATGTAATGATATTTTTTTTTAAATTATACAATTTACAGAAACTAAATGACCAGGATAAAAAAAAAAAAGAAGAAACTAAAGGGTTCAGTCAGGCCTAAAGCATCTGTTTAAAGCTCTCGCTGCATCTGAATGCATGCTTAACTATTTACTTTCAATTTTTGTTCTGCCTTGGTTGAGGCATATTTCATTTGAATTGTGAAATGTGTTGCTTGCTACATGATTAAGTTCAATAAGGAAGAAAGAGCATGAAGATTACAAATTACACCTAGGGTCAAAAGAAGCTAGAAGTACTTGTATAGAAACCCCTGACTTTTAACATATATATCTATATATCATTCAGTGTTACATCTTCTAGCTTTGCTCATGACTACTGGAAATACTAATTAGTAGCATACATCCAACGGTTATCACTCTTGACCTTAGTTTGATTGTCAGATATAGCACAGAAGCTGTACATGTCCCTTTTGTAGAAAATCTTGTGACACAGAAAAAAATACTGCTCTTTGGCCCAGGTGTCTGTGAGGCTGTTTCAAAAATGAGTCCCATTGTCCGACTTGGTTCTCTCTGGGGTGCCATGTCACCACAGGACTTGTTTTTCAAGGACAGGATAGTGTTCCAGGAGGTGCCATGGGGCACAGGGCATGTTTACAGCCATCCAGTGGTTACTTCCACCATTGTGAGCACATGGCACTTGCCTTGATGGGTTTGTGGGAGTGTGATAGAATCAATCTTCCAGGCCTCCCCATATTTATATTTCAGCCATTGTCCTCCATAGTTTGACAAAAGTTGAAAGCCAAGAAAACAATTCCTAAGTAAGTCTTGCTAATGGTACTAACTGAAGAAATACAAGCACAATTACTTCTAAATATTTCATTTCATACTGACAAACAACACTCTCCCATGAAAGTTTACTGACATGTTTTGACTTGTACAAAATATTTTGGGAAATATGAAATACGTTACTTCACTCAACCTGAGATGCCATTTTTCCAGTAAACTCAGTGGTTCCTTTGTTTCCAGTAAAATAGACCCCACCTTCACTGCTAGATGCCCTCTTGCTCATTCTCTTCTGCTTTCCCAGTTGCTTTCCAAGCGATATTTTTTTAAACTGGGAGAAAGTGGTATTGCAGCTGATGATACTATTAATAGCAATAGTAGATTAAAAAGCTAATTGGATATCACAGGAAAAAACCCCAAAACAGTAGCTGTCTATTTTATGGGTCTATTAAGTGAATGTAGTTTCTTAATCTGAAATGCTTAAATCTGTAGCACAAAACTCGTATCAGTGAACTCTGCGCTTCTCCATATTTTCCTCTTAAGACACTTGAAACTTTTATGAGTATTTAATTTTTCCAAAGCGAAGGAGTTAAATTCTGCCTAACTGAGAAAGCAAATAGAAAACCTCCTGGTGTTAGAGATACATGAAGTGTGGCGTGGCGAGAAACTGAGCATATTAAATGAACAGAAATGACACTTCTATTGTAAAGATGTACTGTATTAGATACAGGCAATTTCATTCAAACAGCTTCATTCCATTGCTTAGGCTTAAATCTGTAGTGGATTAAATAGAAACATTCAAGGTTCTGGAGTCTCAGTTGTTTTACATGTAATGTTCTCATGGAAAACAAATAACAGGAGACTCACACTGGGAGAAATCAGAGTTTGTAAGCTGTAGCTTTCATGCTGCATGACTACATTTCTTTCTGAAATCTGTGTTGCGTTTGGGCAGAAAAGTTGCAATCCTATTACTTTCAGGAGGCTTGTTTAGGCTTACACCATCACTTGAATTTGGACTTTTCACATGACTGGTCAGGAAAACTCAAATGAATCAGTAAAAAGAACATGACTTTGTCCCTGAAAAAAAAAATCTAGAAATTCCTGTGAATTTTTTTCCAGTGTACTACCATATATGATTCTGCTAGCTAACAATAAATAACTGTTCAAGTTTAAAAAAAAAGCAGATTTAAAAAAAATATGTAATGTTTATGCATTGTTGTATTAAAGGAACAGAAACACAGGTGTTGTGTCACAGAGCATGAAGTGGCAAGGAAAATAGTTTAATAATTTAAAAAAGAAAAGCTAGGAATGGAATAGCTCAGTTACTTTGTAATGCATTGATGGAGCACCACTTTTTGTCATTATATTCACAGAGCTTCCATTAGTGGTTTTACTTTCTTGCAGCAAAAAATAGTCTGAGTATCAGTGGCATAATATGGAATGTAGGATATGTGGCATGTACATATATTTTATTGCATGAAAACTTTCTCCTGCTAAGTGAGGCAGCACTGCCAACAGTCTTATGACTTGACTGTTAATTCTAAGCACCATAAAATAGATTTTGGTAGCCCATGATGGCAATGGGATCTCATTTTCTTATTGCCTTTAACAAAAACTAAAGAGTTTACTCTGTCTACAGTAACATGGTCTAATAGACAATAATCCCTCCATGTTCATTGACTGAAACATCAATTCAAGGGTTTACCCAGACTTTCTCTAAGAAAGATGCAACTAGGCACACTTATGAAAGGATTTTTCAAAAAAAAAACAAGATGAAAAAGGAACCGTCATCCCCTTTAAATTATTTTAGACTTTTTTCTACAATTTCAACCACCTTGAAAATGATTCATAAAAGCCAATTAAAAGCTAGCCTGTTGACTCAGCAGGAGGGATTCATATATCCCTTCAGCACAATCCTCATTGAGGTATGATGAAATGGGGTGGAGGAAAAGAAATAGTGAGTTTCGAGACTTAAAAGTGACAAAGTATCTAGTTACTCCTCACAGCAACTGAAGGGGAAAAATCAATTATAATGTCTCTGCATCTAAAAATACGGCTCATACCTCTGCATGGTGCAGGATCATCAGAGCTGAGCAGATGAGAGAGCAAAGAGGGAATAGGGGACTGAGGAAGTGATCACCAGAGGATGCATTAGAAATTCAGCAAGCTGAAAGCAATTTCAGCTAGAAAGGAAGAAAGAAAAATGTTTTGATGTTAATCCATTCATGCTTCACCATTTGACTTGCAGTCAGGGCCACCCGCTTTGTAGCTTACTTACTGAGAGCAGGTAAAAATTTTAATGCCTGATTTTGATATCTCATCATGCTGAAGCAAACGAGAAATTAATCCAATAAAATCAGCCCACTGTAAAAATCAGACCCCTTATACTCAGTGGTATTTCTGTGAAATAAGTCTGTAGGATTTATGGCTATTTCTTTCAGACACCCACCAATTCTTTGGACAGAATTCATAAATGTCATTCAGAGCAGTTCCTTAACGAACCGCCAGTGGTTTTATTCTTGGCTACTTCATTTTCTAAGAGGGGAGTCAGGACTTTACCTTCCCTTCCTGAGGGGGTTATATTCATCTTAGGCAAACTCTTTCATGAGAAGTGTTTGGTTTGAGTTCTGGATGAAAGGGTCTCCGTTCTTATTGTTTTCCAACCAGGTCAGTCTGTCCAATTAGAGTAGAAAACGAAAGGCCTGCCCCCATAATCATGCCCACTCTTTGCCTATGATCACTGCCAGCACCGACTGCAAAGGAACGACAGCGCTTCTGCTCTCCCCGAACTGCAGTCAATTACACTTTGCTGCAGCAGTGTTAGGACATTTAATACTCTTTAACTCGCTCTGCAGAGAGCGTGGGCATTTCATATAGAAAATTCAAGGGATGCCATTCTGTGATGGCCAGGCAAGGCATAAGCAGTTATTTTACAGATCGACACCTTGCCAGTTGAAAGTGTACTTCATTTTAAGCACACTGCTAAATTAGGTGAAGATACTCAAGTGCTGCATATCACGTCTAGCCACCAGCTCTTGTCCATGTGATTCTGGTAATTTTTCTGTATGAATATCACCCTGCCGATGTTCCTCTGCAACACGGTTTGCCTCCACTTTTCACACTTCATTCACCCCCCCCCCATCCACACAAAAGAAAAGCTTCGGAAATATAACTCAGAGAAACCCATTTTCTCTGTGAAGAAAGACAGCTAAGCCAAGGCCATTAAAAGGCTGAGTATAAGGCAGCAAAACTACGGCTCTGAAGAACCGGCAGCCACCTTGAAATACTTTGCTTGCGGTGAAACTGACCCAAATGGCTATTTTTCCACTGACTTAATTGGTACTTCACCCAACCAGAGCAGGATTCATTCTTTCATGTCTGTTTTTCTGTTCAGTCACTAAGAAAAGACTCTTTTAGCGGCTATGATGTGTACCCAACCTTTTGTCAGTTAACAGCATCTAGCAATTTGTTCAGTCCAGATTTTTGAGGCACAATTGGACAAAAACTTTAGTCCCCTTTGGTGCATCAACTGAGCTGCCGACAGAGCTGTCAATAGAAAAGAACTGAATTAGTACTTTTGACTTAGTGTTTTGGACTTAATTACTAGGGCCAGAACTCAAGAGGCAGAAGGGTGCCCCCTCCACAGCCCTCCTTGTGGTGAGCGATAACTTCCATGTACATGCTTACAAGATTTTCAGTTCAACAACCATCTTTCCCAAAGTTTGTGGGGTTTATGTTTTAGAAAGATTTAAGTTGGCGTATGATTATACTGTATAACATTGTTCAGAGAGAATATTTTGACCCGTATGTAGCAATGGTAGAGCACCTTGTTAGGATGAAATGAGGATGCAAAAAATGCAAGCTTTAAACACAAATGTGACACAAGAGAGTCTTCTCTTGGTTCTTTTATTTTAAAATATAGGGCTTAGTACTTCTACTAGTAATTACTTACAAGAAACAGTATTGTTAAAGTCTACAGATATCTAAAGGCTGAGTGAAAAAGATGTATCAAAAATATGTCCACCAGGCTGAGTCTTGGCATTCCTTCACTGTACCTGATAAAATAACTGAATTATAGAGCAGAAAGTATAAGAAATTATACGTGAATATATATTTAAAGCAAGCTTACGGGTTTTAAAAGCTCCAGAGAAGCAAGGTCTTCATTTGAGGTCAATTACTGCAGCTTAAAGCCTTATGGGGCTACACAGTTTAGCATTTAGTTTAAAAAGACCAGGTAGAGATCCTCTAAAATAAGATGCTTACTTGACCATGGCTTCTGAATCATTTGAGTTTTTTCTGTAACAATTTCCTTGCTTATACTTGTCACGGGGCAAAAAATAACTGTAACCATTAACAGCTGTATGTAGGGGTGAATGTCTGAAAATAAACCTTTGAGCTATCGAGCAGAGCCTGCTGCTTACTAGCTGCAAATGGTACGGGCTGCTTGTAAATTTTGAGAACATCAGGTCTAAACAAGAGTGGCAACTCCTGACTCCTCCAGTTAACAGGGACATGGAACAGGGAAGGCTGCTCACACATTGTGCTTCTAGACACAGAATATTCAGATTGGGAAAATGGAGGGCTTGTGGTTCTGAAAAGAAGAGCAAGGGTAGAAGAGTTTCCTAAATGAAATGGTCTTTATAACAAGAGTGGAACATGGAAAGAAGGTGGTGAAGATTCTGGATGGAAGAAAGATCGGGGAAGATCCTGAAGATGACAGTTGCATGGAGACAAATGCTGGGGACCACCCAGGGACCTTCACTGGTGATGCCCGAGATAGGTGGCTGCAAGCAGCAGTGCAGCAGGAGCTGACATAACTTTCTGCCTGACCATTCTGGGCCTCTAGTGACCTCCCTGCTGGGAAGTCCAGACCCAGAGAGCTAGGGAAGAGTGAGCTAGTGAGTATGTGAGATCATCAAGCAGAATAAAACCTCAGATCTTGTTGATTCTTAAATGCACCCCAGGATACAGCTCCCCCATGGGCTGCAGTTTGCTCCATGCTACTCATTTTGATTAGATCCGAGGAAGAAATTCTTTGCTGTGAGGGCGGTGAGACCCTGGCCCAGGTTGCCCTGGGTTGCCCCATCCCTGGAGGGGTTCAAGGCCAGGCTGGATGGGGCTTTGAGCAACCTGGTCTGGTGGGATGTGTCCCTGCCCATGGCAGGGGGGTTGGAACTTGATGATCTTTAAGGTCCCTTCCAACCCGAACCATTCTATGATTCTATGACATAAGTGGTGTCAAGGATGGGATGATATCAGTGGACCATGTTATAGGGGCATTAGGGGAATCCCTCCAGCAGTAAGATGTCTGTGTCTCTGTGTGTGTAGTTTTAGGTGGCAGGTGCTCAGAGTACCAGCTCATTGAGATCTACCAAGCTTGGCAGGGGACTTCACTGGGAATTTAGTGTGCTGGTAACCATCATGCTTCCGAGGCAGCAAGTACAGTTGGGCATTTCTGCATCGGAAGTAATGAAAATTGGACGCTGGTCTCGAGGATAATCACAGAAAGTAAAGCAGAATGAAATTAATGCCCTGATGTCATCCATATTAGTAAGCACATAAGTATTTTAGTCTTCAGTTCCATTGATTTTGTTTGAATGTGTGTCCGTTGCTGATTTCTTAGGAGGCAAAAATATACTACTTTTAGGTGAAAAATTTAATTCCCAGAATAGGACGAACTATGAGGTAGTCTTACTCTGAAGTTATCCATGCAACTAGATCTTGCAAATCACACACACATTTAAACATGAAAAGTAGAAACAGACAAAATTTGGAGTGGTAGATGAAATTCTGCCATATCTACATGTGGGCTGAGAGCAAATGACCTGGATCAATTCAAGTATTAATTAAAAAAAAAAAAAGAAGAAAGGAAAGAAGAAGCGAAGAAGAAAAAGAAGGAGGAATAGAGGAAAGATGAAGAACAGGTCACATGGAAGAGCATGCCAGGAAGTCAGTCCAAGATAGGTCTGTTTTCTTAAATTAGACAACAAACATATCCAGAAGGGTTTCATAAGCCATAATTTCTTTGAGTCCTATAAAAACAAGATGTGCAAGTACACTTCTGCTCTGGGGCTTAACACTTTTTCTCTGTATGCAGGGAAGCATCAACCTTAATTATTTGATGCCCCTCAATGTTTTATATGATTTCTTGGTTTCTTTCTAATATTTGCTTCTCTGCATTGTATATATCCGCTTGCTTTTTACTGTAGGGCTACTTAAAAGTTAGGATTGTGTTGATTTTTAGGTACTTAGCTGTTTAAAAATCTTGCTGTCATTTTTGGAGGCTATGATGCTATGATATCTCTTTAACACATGAAAAAAAAAGAGGAATTGTTGGTTTTGAAAAATGTGCCTGGAACTGCATTAGGTTTTGTAAGATATAAAGCAGATCTGTTAAAGCATGGACTGGTCAAACATGACCATTGCTATTTAGGGCTCTGCCAAGCTTTTATGTCTATGAACACAGCTTTATAGTGTGATCCCAAGATCATTCACTTGAGCCCCTCCACAAATTATTGCATGGAAAGCAAATATTAAACCCTTAATGTCAGAATCAAGGTGATTTAATGGTGAGTTTGGTAACGGCTCCTCTTAGTATTTTTCTGTCTCATAAGCTAGGGATTTGGGCACATTGCCTTCAGGGAGGATTATTCAATGTTTGGAACACTAGCATGCATCAAAACTCCCTTTTCCCCCCCTCCTCCCCCCCCGCCCCTACCCCGCATTGAGTTATAGGAAGATCTGTGTCCCCATTCTTAGACAGGAGGGTAATCTGTTTAAATAATAAGTAGTGGGAAATTAGTTTATGATTCAAAATCAAGTTTGGAATCTGTGCTAGGGAGCCAAAAGCTGATTAGATATAACCTTAATGGGAAATATTGCCATGGAAACTGAGGGAATCCTTGCTAGCTGTTAGAAGCACAGAGATAGGACTTATTTTAATTTTGGGGGCTTTTTATTATTATAAAATCCTTGCAGTTTCAGCAGAAGCAATACCTATAATCCCCTGAGATTTATGCCTTCATTTTGAATTTCACCCTTTGTAATGTACTAACCTCTATAAACTTCCCTGGCCTGCAGAAGCATTCTAACGTCAATTCACTACTTTGTCGTAATAAAACTTATTTCAAGGTACATTAGGCTTCTCCAGCCAGAACACTAATATGATATGTTTGTTTCAAATAAACAAACAAATGAAAAAATGTGGTGATGGGAGGGACCTCTCTTTCATTCAGCACTCAGGCAGCTGGGATGGTCTCAAAATCTCTCGTTGGCTTCAGAGTTATTAACTGTGTTGTGCCCTGTTCTCTGCTTTAAATGTGTGGAAAGAGTAGGAAGGTGATTCACGTAGTTTTAAGGGCAAACCTGGTGTCAGAAAAACATCTCAAGAAAAAAGAAACAATTCCAAAAATAAGAAAAAGTTAACAGGGCAATTTCACCGGCAGTTTCTAATTATTCTCCTGGTAATTGCAAGAATATGCGACAGATCCTTCAAAAGAATATAATATAAATATATGCACATACATAACAATGGAGATGATGACCATCTCCCTTCTGTCTTTTCTTTATATATAATTTTTCCAAAACCAAATCTGTCCAGGTCTTGAGTCAACTCCCTATGTAAAGATATACTGTATTGTTAACTTGTGGACCTAGAAATACTGGTCCCAAAGGCCAACTTTGTATCATTTTTACTATGAGAATATTTTTTAAAATTAAAAAAAAATAAATGAAGGAATGGTACCAGCTTCTAATCATAGTTGTTTATAGCGTAAAGGAGGTATCTTCTAAGTGAGGATTTTGTTAAATAATATGGTAATTTAAAAGCAATTTTTTTCCTGAAATACTAGGAAATACAATCTGTTGTTTGAAAGAAATTGAGGAAAATTAGGTTTTCAAAAGTTTATTTGTAAGTTTTTTACCTGAAAATGCTCATACATATTAATTGGACATTTGCAAATTATCTGTGCTGATGCAAATTAGAATTTTCAAAAAGAACTAGAATATGCAGTTTTTAATCTGTCATTTATCTGATCAAAAGATATATGTGTTCCAGTTTCCAAGATGTTAAGGTGTCTTGGTACATGCATATTAAATTAACCGATATTCATATAAGATCAACAACAGAATTTATTTTACAATATGCACAAAAGATGCATTTTGTGTTTCACCTACATAAATTAAAAGAACAGGTTTTAATTGGCTCTAAAACAACATCTCAAAACTATGGGTTTTTTGTTTGTCAGTTGCTCTCTCTTGCAGGCCATTATGAAAGCAGGCTCTGCTAACAGTATAGAAGAAATCAAAAATCAAAGTAAATTTCTGGCTCAAACCTAAGGTTTCTGAAGTAGGAAACTTGCATTCTGAATTTGACCCTTCACCTACTGGTGTATACACTGGCTTTTCCAACCTTTCAATACAGGAATGATTTACATCAGTAGATCAAGGATTACTTCAAATACTTTCCCAAAAAACAAGCAGGAAGGGACGAAGACCAGCCTGGCTAAATAGAGAGCTTTGACTGGAGCTCAGGAACCAAAAGAAGGTTTATGATCTTTGGAAAAGGGGCCTGGCAGGCAAGGAGAAATACCAGGAAGCAGTGAAGATATGCAGGGTGAAAATTAGAAGGGCCAAGGCTCAAGCTGAGCTCATCT
>JAOXNO010000041.1:19651738-19705287 GCA_028565335.1 Limnodromus scolopaceus | reverse complement strand
GCCTGGATGCCGTCCTGAGTAACATGCTCTAGCTCTAGGCAATCCTGCTTCAGCAGGGGAGTTGGACTAAATGATCTCTATGGTCCCTTCCAACTCTAAAAATTCAGTGAAGTGACCAAAAAATAAAAACATACATTAAAGGACTCTTGATAATACGAATGTGAAATACTTCCTTTTTTCTATCATGTTTCAGTGCTATGAGATCTAAACTGAGTGTTCCTACCTACATATCCACGTCTATAGTAACAGAAAGGTGTAGACTTTCTCAAGAAACATGAACAAACTTCACTGTCCAGGAAAGTTGGGTGAAGAATAAAATGCCAAGAATATAGCTGAGTTAGACAGCAAATTTATTAGTGTAATTTATCAGAGAACTGCAAGGCTTTATATTATACACTGGAAATACAGTCCACCAGTCAGAAAGACAATGCCAGCCCATTTTTGGACCCTTCTTCCATCCCGTTGCATGTAGGTATAAGAGATAGATAGGAAAAGTGTTTTTACATTCTTGCTGTGTCAGAAATAAGTAATTTCAACTCATTTGTCAAAATCTTCCTCTCCTCTTAGTTCATTTTCAGTTTTAGCTTACCAGGAGACGGTTCCTTGTGCAAGAAAGTTCAATCTATTATATCACAGCAACTCAAACCTACCCCTTGATCAAGTGCCTGAGATCATTGATCTGGTGAGAAAGAAATTCAAACAACAACAGAAAAACACACACCAAAACCAAAATCATGTCCTTTCTATGTTGGCAGTAATTAATAAACCTTTCCCAATCCATACCCCATATCTCCTCTTTGTTCTTCACCTTACAAAGATGAGGAGCAGGATGCCCAAGACCCCAAGAATTAAGTCATCATTTCTTGTCAATCCATTATTCTTAGTTGTTAATTTTAAGTGCGTGGCACTGCAGAAACCCTTAAAAGAGACACTACTCCCTTTTCTGTGTGCTCTGGAAAAGTTTTTTAATAGTTGATGTCAATTAAAAAAGGGAGAAAGAGCTTCAGAAAAAAAGCTTAATGTATATGTCTATGTGAATTATGATTTCGTAAGACACTAGTATCTCATTCTGGAAAAAAATCACTCTCATATGTGTGACACTCATAAATTGCATCTAGTGACATACTAGTGAAAAGTGTGATTTTATTTCTCAGAATGATAGCTCTCAGATTATGGCATTCTTGATATCTCATAGTAATATAGGAAAAGGAGGTAAAATGTTCCATAATCCCCTTCTTAAACAGGTTGCCCCCGTGAATTGTGTGGAAGACTGATCAATGAATTCATTGTCTTCCTTATCTGTGAAATGCAATCTCATCTTTGGTTTAAAGGGAAAGCAGAGACGTACATGTACACAAAGTCTCTGGCCATCCACCTTCATTCGTTTTAATTGAATGCTCACATGTATCGGTCTCTCAGAGCTCTGTACTGATAACAAAACTCCTTTCAGCTTTCTAAGCTATGAACTCTGTTTCCAAAGACGCTGCATCTTCACTGGTATTCTTCTTCAAAAACTACCATGGCTTAATTTTTCCCCCTTTTCTTCTCTAGCTCTGTGCAATGCTCCAAAGATTCTTCTTTCAGCTTCCTAAAGAGGTTTCTCTCTTTCTCTCTTTTCTCCCCTGCATTGAGATAAACTTGAGTGGCAGCCGGCTGGGGGGATTAAAATGGGAAGAAAATAACTTCAGATCAAATATTTAGCTGATATCTTTTCCTCCTAGATTATCAGCAGGAGATGTGAATACATGTTTTTGGGTAAGTCACTGTTCAGCAAACCGTCTGCTTTTGATTGCAAAGCAACTGTAAAAATTTTAATAACGTCTAACAGCTAGCAACTGCACTTCAAAAAAACCTAGTAATGACTAGAAATACAGATAAAAAGTTGTGATTTTTTTTTATTTAAGTTAAAGTTATGTTAAAAAATAAATGGCTATGCTTCGCTGTTGGTAGCATCATTATACAAGCCGCACAGCGTACAGAGAAGGTCTGATACGGTGTCCTGGCTTGAGGTAAAACAGAACCAACTTTCTGTTCAGTAATTCTACTTCATAGCTGAGCCCCTTCTAGCTCTCTGAAATTAACACCATATTGGGCAGAAATTGTTTGCTCTCAGAGTGATAAGACTTGTGTTTATAATCAATGCCAAGGAACGGTTTGTAGAGAGGTACTTGCTTACACTTATTGCTCTGACAGCCAAGGTCAGCTCATTCCATTATTTGCCCCGTTGGAGGGTCGGAAGCGGAAAAACGTAGAGGGGTCCCACCTGTGGGGAGGAGGGGCCAGGAGAGGTGACCCCAAACTGACCAACAGGGTGTTCCATCCCATCTGCCCCATGCTCGGTGTAAAAGCTGAGGGATCAAAGGGTCAGTCTCTTCCTTCAATGGCCAATGTCCGAGGAGGACCCTGTCTGTTCATCTGCCTTTGATCCCGATCCGTGTGTTCCTGACTCCAGAGCTGGAACCCAGTTCCCATCCGTGGCTGAGTCCAGTCTGGGACTTCCGCAGTGCCTGCCAGTGAAGTCATCCTGGGAGCTTGATACGATCTTCTATATGTTGTATGTATTTCATTACTTCTTTTTTATTTTAATATTAATATTTCATTAAAGTAGTTTAGTTCCTTCTAAATCATAAATCTCTTTATCCCTCCTCTTTTTTATTCTGGAGCAAGAAGTGGGGGGACAGCATCCATCGCCGACGTAGGCCAATCCAGCCTAAACCACAACACTTTAATGAAGTTGAGATTTTGTCTTTTGTCCGTGAAAACAAAGTTTCTGATACTTGTATTGTGAGTGTAAGATGCTTATCTGCAAAGGCTTACTCCTATGTTTAGTTCTTACTTAGCTTACTCCTATATTTAGTTCTTCCATAGCAGGTGAATTCTGACTATGCTGTAATCAATGGAAGTTTTGCCAGTGCCTTTACAAAGGTGAGGTTTTCACCTTGAACTCTTGAAGGATTACTTACAGGGTATAAAGTGAATTGCATAATTAAACCGGGGGAAGACTAGAACCAAATTTATTCATGATGCTTTACAGTACTTTATGGCTTGATCTTGGGGTTGTTGGGTTTTAGTTACTGTAGACCTTGTTTTATCATATTGGCTTGCAAGTTCACAAATTAGTCTAATGCTGAGACTAAAAGTACATTAGCAAACTTCTTTATTCAATGTAAGCTCTTAAATTGCCTATAAAATTACAATTGCATAAAATGCTGTTCTCCTAATTTACTTTAAAAATGGGCAGGTGACAAATAGGTAAAACAGATTCTGTCTCTGCACCTGAAACTTAGCTCGCTCATGTTTAAACAAAACATCTATAAATACTTCGTATTTTAGAAATGTGGGTAATGTGGCCTAATGCCACTCATTAACTGTCATTATCCATTTCAGAGGTAAAACTAATTTGTTATGATTGTGTTCTTTTTTAGCTCTTTTTGGAGATAAAATGTAATTTATAGGGTAGATCATAAAGTTTTCCTCTGAGGGGAAAAAATACAAATATGGACCATGAATTATGTTCTTTGTATACTGAAGTATGATGTAGTAGTTCTGTAAAACCTCTTTGTGAAAGTAAAATGTCAGATAGTGCCTTTAAAATTAGTGTAAATCTAAAATAAGTCCGGGTTAGTCACCTTTACAGGAAAATAATGGTGCTTGAATCCTGATTATGAACTGTTTCAGACAATTCTGATTGTAAAACATCTAATTGGTGCTAAGTGAAGGGTTTTTATTTGGTTTCTGTTTACCGACTGATCCCAAAGTGCTCGTTATGTCCAGTACGCCCCTTCCCTGTGCTCTTCAGCCCCAATAACCTCTTCTCTCCTTCATCCCTTCCCTCCCCTTTTGCTCTACTTCATCTTCCTGTGCTGTTGCTCCTTTTTCCCCCCCGAGTTGTCTTCTGCTCCTGTCCTTCAGCCTCCGTTTCGTATAGAAGCTTTCAGTAACTATAGAAAGGGGAAGGTACAACTGGTGGTGGTGGTGGTGAGAAGTGAAGTTCACAAAACCGGTGACTTCTTGCTCTTGCATTATTAACATTAGTTGTCTCTTCTATATGGAAGGACATGATCGCCAGCAGCAGAGATGACTAACAGACCAAGGGAAGCCTCTTTCAAAAGGAGAGTGCGGACTGATGGCAGGCTGCAAGCTTGTGTGTCACTGTCGATTTACCTTATAGAATTTTAGGCCACACAGTAAAGTGGATTAAGGAACTTGGATATCAACAAACACTCCAGCAAATCCCCAACCTGTCAGCAGTTTCTCAGCCTCAGCTGAGCTGAAAAGAAAGGAATTGATGGTAAATCAATAGTGCTCAATTGTCATATGCAATACTGCATAACAACAGCACTTAACAGCCAAGCTGTTTATGATGGTCCTCTGCTTTGAGGAAAGCACAGAGTAGATGTATCTTTCTGGAATTAGATTCTGATTGTCCATGTGTTTGGCAATTAAATTGCTTCTTTCCTGCTGATTTCCTGGTATTTGTGAGAAGAGGATCTCTTTCCAGTGCTCTATTGAAATCACAAATATAGATGTGACTACCTACAGGATTCCCATCCCGTTTCGAGATACTAAAGCATGATTAATATTTCTCTCATAAGAAAATATAAACAGATTTACAATTTGTGCATCTATGGAAATCCTTGTGGGAGGATGTACTCCTACCTGAAGTATAGATAATTTTTGAGATTTTACTTTGGTCTGGTTTTTTTTTCCTTCTTTTTTATCATATTCTTTCTGAAATGGTATGTACTTTTCTTTTTCTTTATCAGTTTAGAAATGGTACAAGACAAAAAAATGAAAAAGTTGAGAATAATGCATTGTTCATGTGACCATATACCTGCAATGTGATCCTTGAGTTAGAGAGTAGAGGTGAAGTTTCACTTTGCATTCCATCATTAACTGCCAAATGTTAAATATTTTGTTTACTGTGAAGCTTAAATTACATTGAGGCTGAGGGTCTAAAGCGAAAAGATTTTCTTTTTTAGACACAGGAAAGCATTGAGCTCCTAACAAAAAATACCTTGGGCCTAGTTGTTTTTTGTTTTTTTTTTTTCTGAGGATGTCAGTGAGATTTCTGTCTTCCTTTGTTACTAGAGCTTTGTTCAGTTGCACTTGAATCTACAGAATAAGCTTTTTATACTTTTCTATTTGTCAATTGACCTGTCAGTCAGCTTTTCACAGTGGTCTTGCAGGTTTTCATGGAAAGCCCATTAACTGGAGGTACAATTTCAGTGCCACTTTTTATGCAGACAGGCTTATCTCTTACCCGTGTTTCAAGAGCACTTAAGCACTTGGTCTTGTATTATCACAAGGATAACAGGAGAACAGGCGTGTATGTTTATATGTACATAAGAACATGTGCATATGTATGCACACGTAGCCATAATTTCTTGCTCATTTCAGGTCTTTTTCGGATTATCAAAATACTTCAGGCATTAGTCATCCTGGACAAGTGCTAAGTCATTCCAGGCTCTTGGAGACCATGTCTGTTCTCAATCTGTCAATGATACTTTGGAAGAGTCTTCTCTAAAGTGAGTATAGGTTGTGATCTTGCCAACAGCACTTCACTAGAGGCACAGGTGAAATTCCCAGTAGGAAGCATGCCCACCTGGTATGACATGACAGGGAGGTCTATCTTCATTCCTTTCTGAAAAATACCGTGTTTCTCTTATTAAATGCATTATATTAACAGATAAGGAAGCTCATTGCATTATGCACAATGTTACAAAGAAAGGTCTTTGTCTTTACAAAGTTTTTAGTTTGGTGGAATACTGTAAAGGACATGGTTTTATTGAATAAACAAGTCCATATGCACGTCTACTCTTCTTTTTCCAGTTGCAAAAGTGATTGGATTTCTTATTTGTCAGTTGGGGAGGGAAAGGGAGCAAATCCAGGCAGGTCAACCTCAATTGTTTTCAGGGTGGTAGAGACTGTAAAAAGGCCCTGGCTTTTTTTCCAAAACACTGTTCTTGTGTCCTGGTTTTGTCTGGGAAAGAGTTAATTTTCTTTCTAGTGATTGCTGTGAAAGGAATGTCATTAATATGTATTTGGTTTAGTTGTTGCTAATGTTTATAATATCCAAGGACGTTTTTCAGCTTCCCATAGAAGCATAAGCAGAAGGATGGAATGACCAATGAAATATTCCATACCATAGATGTCATGCTCAGTAAATAAATGGGGAATGTTTGGAGTTATGGCATTTGTTTTCCCCAGTAACCATTATGAGTGACGGATCCTGGCTTTCCAGGAGATGGGTGAACCAGGAGATGGCCTGCCCATGGTGAGCAATGAATAAATTCCTTGGTTTGCTTTGCTTGTGTGTGTGGCTTTTGCTTAACTTATTAAACCTTGTCTTTATCTCAACCCACAAGTTTTCTCTCTTCTACTTTTCCAATTCTCTCCCCAGTCCCAACTGAGGGTGGGGGGTGGGGTGAGCGGCTGCATGGTCCTGTCTGCCGACTGGGTTTAAACACATCTTGCTTTCTTTGTTTGAGAAATGCTATTAAAAAAAAAATACAGTACCGTACATATAAGAATTTTATTGCAAAATAATGTTTTGAATATTCAAAATATTGAACGCTTCACTTTGAAAACTATAACTTAAAATAAACCTCATTTACATGAGAAGGGCCTTTATAGCCATACATTTTTGACCAAATTATTCACTCAATTCAATATAAATTCAAATTTTGTTTTTGTGAGATCAGAGCTACAGACTTAGTGAATAAAATGCGATCTAGCTCCATTCCCACACATATTTTTCCCGCTGTGGTATTTGCATTCTAATCTACATGAATTCGGAATGAAATTTGTCAGAATTTGTTTTCACACCGCAGCATTATTGACCTTATGCCTCCAAACTGCTTTGGAGGCAACCTGCCAGCTTTACTGGGAATGCTGTGCAAAAAAACCCTTCTCCCTATTTTTCTTCTGCTACCACTTCTTTAATGAGAATACAGATTTGTTGCGGAAACACATGTTATTTAATCTGGGTTACTCTAGTCACCTGAGTTAAGATATTTCTCTTTTTCCACTTGCTTTTTGTCCGAGTGGCAGAAAATATAGTAAAGACAAAGTGGCCTTTACTGGCACAGCAAGTGTATCACGGAAATGTGTCTGAAAGATGTTTCTGTATCTCTTGTCTGAAATTTATATGGATACCAAGATTTTATTGACCTAGTTCATTGTATTATCTGAAGCAATTTATTGTGGTTTCTCGGTGAGATATAAATTCACTGAATTCACACTTGAGCGCTGATACTTCCTATGCAAGTTCTAATATATACATCAGATAAGGATTGTTGATGTATAGCTTCCAATTTCTCACATCTCTTCTCTGTTACAACCCTGCGCCCTGGGTTTTTTTCCTTCCATTCTTCTCACCACTGTATATTTGTTGTCATCTCGCCTCCTATCTTGAAAATGAATTTATATTGATGGGCCATATACCTAAATAGGCTTTTGCATAACACACCATGATCAGTCATTTGTAGCTGTAAATTTCATGTCTTTTACAAAAGATTTTTGCTAGATTTCTAGTTGAAGTAGTGCCTTTGTCCAATTCATCCTTGGACTCTGATAAGCACTGAAGAGGAAACCCTAATGAGTTTTTGTTTTCTCAGTTGTCTGTTCTATGTCGAGCACAGAAATAAAACCTCCAACTTTAATAATGCCACCATTACCATGTTATTCTAGTATGCTAGCATCTCAATTCTTCACCAGTGTTTGAGAAACAAAACTGAATGTTGGTGTCCATTTCCCTTATGGACCTTTAAGTGTAAAGCTCTCTAATGAACAGGAAAAGAGGTAGATGTCACGTGGCAAACAGCAGCACATCATGATTTTACATTATGCAACATCTTTGCTTGGAGTCACTTTGTACCAATTGACTTGAAAAATAGGAGGTCCCTAAAATTCGCTTTTTCTGAATTAGTGCTGTTTCATAGTGGTTACTCATGGTACTGAGCTGTACCACACTAGAATTTCAGTGCTGATAGAGATCTCAATTCATAAGATAATTGATCTTATGTTTCACAAGTCTTCCTCTGCTCAAGGAAACTGCCATATGCCAATGGCTGAAAGTTGAATCATTTCTCATTTTTAAACTTTTTCTCCTCCCCTAATCAAATGCTTACAGCCTAACTTTTAGCTGCTCACGCATGCCGTGCAACTCATTAATCAGTGTTACCATACCTTAGATGCTGCAATTGCTTAGTGACCTCTTATTAATAAATCAAAGTACCCTTAATTTTTTTGAGTTCAGAAAAAATCATATTTGTATATGCAGACATTGTATATCTCCTTATGGTATGGTACAACTCAGGAAGACATTTGGCGACCCTCATCAGTTTCCATTTATTTTTATATTCAAATTAACATACGTGACTGCATCTCCTTAGGCAGTGATATCCTTTATCTGGTTTTGAATTTACCTTCTAGTTGTAGAAAATGAGTGTATAAAGACAGCGATACCTTGGTATGTCTTTCTCTACTCGTGACTGAGACACATGAAGTGAGGTGCGGTCCAGCGTGATGTGCTATCACCATTGAAGTGAACTGGGACTACAAAATTCCTTCTTGTTTAGCCATTTCCTAAGTACAATTTACAAGGGATTTTTCTGGAAGCCTGGGCAGAATTATCTTCTTTAAAAGAAAAGCATGATGACATCTTTGTATGTAGGCAAGATGGAAATAGGGAGATGATTATGTATTTATTAATAAACCCAAAACAAAGCTATGTGAAGTGTCCCTGCTGGACACTACTCTCCCCTTGGGAAAAGGGATGGGAAAGAGAATGCCGTGTAAATGCTAATCCGATTGATTAGTGCACTGCTCAAAGGTGTTCAAATACTAGAACAAGGAAAGTTTGTGAATAAAACAAGAAGAATAATATGCACATTCAAATATAGCTTTATGTTCCTACTTTAAATACCAAAATGAGCTAAACCTAGTATGTATTTTATGTATTGTATAATTTTATGCATTATGTTTAAGTCCCTCCTCAATTCTCGTTTATACTCAAGCTCAAGCTGTCTTGTGAGAAACTTAATTACTTATAACCATATAAGTGTGTTTCTTAAACAAACAATAAGACCCAAACTTAGTCAATATGTTGTGCTTTGCATCTGCTCTGATAGGACTCAAAAGCAATTTTTCCCCTAAATGAGTTATCCTCTTTTTGGATGTGTATAAAATTTTCACTGACAGCCAGACCTGCTCTTTTCAAAGTTCGTAATTCTAAAGCTGTTCTTTGAAGAGACTAACACTGCAGGTAAAGTTTAAGGTGCTTTTAACTGTGAAAAATCCAGATGCAGCCTTATTGCAAAGAACACAAAGAAAATTGTGCCAAATATGCTGTATGGTAGCCACAGAGACCAATATTAAGAATATTTCTGTGTTGTTCTTTTAGATGTTTGGGACCTTTTTCTTGTCCAATTATGCAGTTCTATGTTCTCTAACATCCTTTTATAGAAATATATTTGTTCAGTTTTTCTTAATTGTGGAAGATTTGGCCACTGGTGGCTTGAGCTTTATTCACCAATTTTCTTTCGTTCTACATACCTCCAAGAAATGCATTTCTCTCATTTTGTGGTGAGGACATTGCTGAGTCAGCATGGCAATAAATTGTGAAGAGTGTCTCTGCAAATGGATTATTCTAGCACATCTCACCAGTACTTACATGCTTGAGTGACTGCAGCCAAGTGCTCTTCCTAAGCCATTATGAAATCCGTATTCCCACCTCTTATGTAATTCTAGACCAGGCTACTTCTAATTCTTAAGTTTGAATAATTTCCTTGAAGGAATGGCATAAACCCAGCAATGATTCATTTTCTGATATGCCTATGCGATGGCAGAGGCTTGCCAAGTTAGAAAATGAAATGCCCAAGGTCAGTGGCAGTGCAATGTAGAAACTTTCTTTGAGAAACAGATATAGGCACCTAATTATAAAAAAAGATCAGTAATTGGCTTAACGGGAGATAGTGACTTGTCATAGAACATAATCCTTATTTTGTCTGAAGTTCCTTAAGGTACAAGCAATTTCCAGCCTTTGATTCAGAGAAGCAGTAAGAAGTGCTCAAGTCCCAAGAAAAATTAAATCTCTCATATTTGGGTTTCCATCCTAACCTTTGTCTACCTCTGTATTTTTTCTAAACTTTAAAGTGCCACACCAAAAATGACCCTTCCCAGGTCAGCACCTTAACTATAGAAGTGTAATGTATTTTGCCTGCTTTTCCTATCCCTGTGGTATGAGTTCTCTTACATCACAGCCCAGCTTCAATGGAAGGGGCACATGATATCATTTCTAAACTTTTCTGCAACTTGTATTTTATTTTTCTGGGGCAAATGGTGGATAGTGCTTTGAAGTACCTTGAGAAAAAAAGCAAAAAAGTCAAGACCTGGCAGAGACCCAAATTAGCTTGATTTGCCATGATTCACATGTCTTTACGTTTTTCCCTTGAGAAAGTAGTCTGCAAAGAGGAGCTTGTGATCTGAGTTGAGAATTTAGAGAAATATCCTCGTTTAGAGAGGAAGAGAAACTGCAAAAGACTTCTTGTGCCTAACACTTCATACTATTGGGTATATGTAAACTCTGAAATATAACTAAGAATATTACTAACTCAAGCTGTAAGTGGAACTGTTGTGCATTGTATTACTCATATTTATGACTAACAGGACTAAGAATGCGAAGTAACCACAGGAAGTACAAAACTTGGTCTGGAACATCCGTTCTCTAACAGTTAAAGGGGTGGGGAAGGGCAGTTTGAGCTTTCTTTGCAATAACGCTGATAGAAGTTCAACTTTTAGCAACTGGCTTTTTGAGCAATTTTAAGCTTTTGTTTGCAATCAGGTACTAGGTAAGCTGCAATAATATTTGTAAGAAAGGAAGGATCAATATTGTGTATTATTATAGCTCTTGCAGTTCAGATGCTTTTTAAAGAAATTCTAGTACAAAAATATAACCTGTCCTGAGACATTCACTGCAGTGGCCTGGAGTCACTGTATCTCTGGAAATAAGCAGGCCTCTACAAAATGGAATTTACTGCCTTGTGTGATAGGCTTTCTCCTCTCCAGTTCCATGCAGCAGGAGAACAAAGTGTCATTGGCTGGTTTTAGATGCTTTAAATGTAATTACAAATCATTACTTGCTTTGGAAAAATGCCAGACATATATCACTATTTTCATAAAACTTTACAAAATGGCTATTGATACAAATGCTATTCATGTCTGTTGTTAACAACCATGTAATTGCTTCCAATTTTTGTACAAGAATAAAATGGAAAAGTATCCTAAATAGCAGTGGATGGTAAATAATGACCATAATGACATTGCACTTAAGTAATATTTTAAATTATGGCTATTAAGATACAGTTCTATCTGAGGATCACAATCTGGAAATAATATACTACACGGCTCCCCTGTTAACTTCATTTTACTTGGTTCATTTTACTCGGAATATGAGTAAATGGGAAACAAAACAAAACCCAAAGGGTTACAGATACCAGCACTTGAAGCAGAACTCTTTCAACTCCATTACAATTTCACAAAATGTAAAAAATACTTGAGATAATTTACATACCAGTGACAACCAACATTGCTTTTATGTGATACTCTAAAGTAAAACTTAAATGTGAAAACTTGCAAAAGCAAGAGCAGTATACTATACACTGGTTTTAGAGGTACACAGAGAAGACATCAACATATTTCATCAGGTTGATATATTTAAAAAATAATTATATGAAAAAAGCCAAGGTTTTGATATGATGCTTGAGAAGTTACCCATTATTGTGCTAAGTGGATAGGATCTGTTGCAGCCCTTGCAGAACCTAATGTCGCATCACCTGGACGAAGGCCTCGCCTTGTAACAAAATCCGCACGTGACTAATGTGCCCACGGAGCAGTTCCAATAAGGTTGGTGGCACATTTAAGCCCCTGCAGATCAGCACTCAAAATTATTTCAGTGTAGGAAAACTGAAGCAAACATGAAAATGAGTCAGATATGAGATTGAACATAGCTCTAAATAAAGACAACTTTCTGTAGCTTCCAACAGAAAGAACCGGGTGGGTTTTTTACGTTGGTGTTCCTTTAATCAAGATGTTCTGTTGGTGCTGGTAAATCTCAACTCTGGATGGGTCAGGTTGAAGGCTACATCTCTATGATATCCATTAAGCACTGGTATTATCACCATTATGAAATAAAGGATTCCATCTGGGCCCGTTCACAAGTTTTATAAATCACCAAGATTGCTATGAGTTGAAATTCCTTACATAGACACATTTATATACTTTTTAAGGCAGCTATATAGTATCAGATCTCCATCATTCAGGATAAAGGAATCTATTAAAACATACTTTGAATGGGATTTGTTTACTTTGCTTAAGGAAGACTTTGAATTCCAGGGGGAGATTTTCCCTAAGCAATGAATGCTCGTGTAGCCAGTCTTTAGGGGGGATACTTAATTTTTCCACTATTTTTAGTGGCTATCAGAAACTGGAGGAGGAGGAAGAAAGAAAAATTTTCAGGAATATAAAAGAAACTAGGTGTTTTCTAAATTCTTAGGAGACTAGGAAAATGTGAATGGTTTTGTAAAGTTACTGTATAAATGAACTTTGGAAATGAATGTCTTTTCCATTTCTCTTGCACATCTTTAGACACTGAATTATTTTAGCTATCAAAAATCAGGTTTTTTTGCAGGAATCAGACCTACTAAAATATGACAGTACAGACTGAGTGAAATGTTCCAGGTTATAAAGTGAGATATGTGAAAAATTGGAAAGAATGATATGAGGTGTGGAAATATACATGTCTTTTAGTTGAGATATGAGATTAAAGACTTTAATGGATTGAAGCTGAACGGAGGAAAACAAGAACAGCACTACACGCTTCTGCCCAGTGGCGTGGAAGAGCATTCAGTGCATTCATCTCTGATAGTGTAAGTAAGACTTAAAAAAAGTCCTCAGTTGTGAGACTGAGTAATTTTAATTGAGGAAGAACCGCATAATAAGGAGATACTGAGTACACTACTGGCTATTAAAGATCTGTATTCCTTCACAAATTTTTTTGCCTTCTCTTGAAAAGGCATTCTATTCATCCCTTTAGTGAGCTCCTGTAAGTGATTACTTCAAACCAGTACATACCTGGTATTCCTTTTTCCTTTAAGCGATGTTCCTATTGGATATGTCTATCTCGGGGTATTCTTTCCTCAGGCAGAAGTTTCTTTTTCAGATAATACAGTAATTAACTATACAACACTGGAAATGTTCAAGGCCAGGTTGGATGGGACTTTGAGCAACCTGGTATAGTGGGAGGTGTCCCTGCCCAGGGCAGGGGGTTGGAACTTGGTGTTCTGTAACATCCCTTCCAATCTGAACCATTCTATCATTCATACAATTCATAGTTGACTTTAAAGAAATGCATAATCTGGCCCATAAAGCCCTTGTGCCCACACATGGTGCTTTCAATGATTCTACTGTACACATTCTTTAGTGTCCTTCTGTATTATTTTTGTTGTGGTCTTTTAAATATATTTTAATGATGTAGATTTCTCTGCAGGACTTTTGTGTGTATCTGGTGGATGACTGAAAGGTAGCTTAATGGATAATAAGTAAATAGAGAATTGCATGTTACAGTTTATTAACTGTCGTAATATTTAACTATGGAAGGAAATTGTTCAAATGCAGGAAGAGGCATTGTTTTCAGTGAGAACAGGGTAGGTAAGAAGTTGTTTGATAGGAGAAAGCAGAACTTTAAGGAGACTACTGCAGTAAGCAGAGTGCATGTAGCCACCTGAGGCTGAGTTTGCTAGCATAGGAATGGGGGACAGTTCTGGGACAGTCTGGCAACAATTCTGGGCTTAATTTACTAGTGTGCATATAGCCTCTAAGAATCAGAGATTTAATACACAAAATTTTATATAGGGCATTTCCCAGATCCACAGATCATTTAGAGATAATTGAAGGGTACTAAGGAGACTACTGTTAAAGGACTATTTCCCTGGTTTTTGTGGTGCCTTAGTACAACTGGACAACTTCTATCAAGGCAAAATGCTGCTTTTAGCCTACTGAGTCATTTTTTCTTTTCCATCCACTCCTGCTTTAAAAAAGTGCCAACCCCAAAAACCTGACTCAACACACCATTATATTACATACTTGCACTGAAGAGGTATGAGCAGTAGTAACATGCAGTTAGTGCTGGCAAAGGTGCAGCAAGCTAAATGCCAGTTTATTTACCTGAGAAAATAAGCCTGAAATCAATTAAAACTCAATTGTGTATAGCAATTGGGAAACAAATAGATTTTTTTTTCCCTGCCATACTCCTGCTTCTTTTACACATTAAATTCTTTACTGATGTCCAGTCAACTCTAAAGGTACCCTTTCCTGATCAAGGTGATCCAAATATAGTCTCAGATAAAGAGCTATAGAAAGGGAAAAGATAGGAAAGGTGGCAGATGCTTCTCATGATTATTCATCATTTCAAAGTCATGGGCTTTTGTTAGAGTTCCTTTACTTTTTCTTCATCAGTGCTCTTCATATCTCCAGCAGCGCTCACACCAAGCATCCATAAGAAAGGAGCGTTGTGTCTGGAAAAACTCAGATGGAAGAAGGAAGTTTATAGAACGTGGAAAAAACATGGCCACGTGGGAGAAGTATAGGAGCACTGTCAGAGTACTCAGGGATGCAACAAAGAAAGCTAAGGCCCACTTGGAATTAAACCTGGCAAGAGATGTCAAGGACAATAAGAGGATCTTCTTCAAGTACATCAGCAGTAAAAGGCAGACCAGGGAAAATGTGGGCCCACTGCTGAATGAGGTGAGTGCCCCAGTGGCAGAGCATGCAGAGGAGGCAGAGCTACTGAATGCTTTCTTTGCTTGTCTTTCTGTTAAGGCCAGCCCTCAGGAACACCAGGTTCTGGAGGCAGGAGAGAAAGCTTAGAGTAAGGAAGACTCTCCCTTGATTGAGGAGTATCCGGTTAGGGATCATTTAACCAAGCTTGACACTCAAAAATCCAGGGGCCCTGATGGAGCTCATGTAGAACCGGAGAGGTGCCTGAGGACTGGAGAAAAGCCAGTGTCACGCTGGTCTTCAAAAAGGGCAAGAAGGAGGATCCAGGAAACTACAGGCCAGTCAACCCACCAGCAATTGTCTACGAAGTAATGGCTACAATTGTCCTCATCAGTCTGAATTGTTTGGAGTGGCCAGAGTCAGTGGCAGTGAAGAACTCACAATTTTCAGTTACCCACTTTATAGCAAAAGGTATCTCGCTGGTGGCTATTTTCTAGTCCAAATTCATGTCCTGAACGACTTAAGGGAAAAACAGAATTTGATCATAAGATGTTTAAGGTTCAAACTAGTAAAGATTTGAACTATTTTTTTTTAATATAATAAAAATAATCATTTCTGAATTTGTTTATAGCCTAAAAAAGTTAGTTTGCCTAAAGCAGATATAATACTGCATGTTATCCAACTGGAACTCTGAAGTTCATCCAACTAAATAATCTCTGCCATTTTTATTTTTATAGGTAAATATCTGTGTCATCCTGATTTTTCTTATTCTCCTGCAAAATACAATATTGTGGGAAGAGCTAGATAATACATTATCCTATGCCATGAAAACCAAACCATGAAACTGAATAGAATTAAAATAGAAATCAGTCATGAGGTGACCCTTCTCAAATGTGTGCATTCATACACAGTGGTGTTATAAATATCACTGGTAATCATCAGCATTGTTTAAGATTTAAAAAACTGAATAAATCAACTACAAAAGTAAAAATAAATGAGGAAATCAGTAGTCCTAGTCTACCCTATCAGTCACTAATTTTAGTTGACTGAGAATGCAAAAGGGTTAGTTCCAGCTTCTACTTATTTTTTCTTTATTTGCATGGATTTTTTAGTGCAAGTTATTTCCTGTAAAATTCTGCATAAATTTGGTAATACAGCATAGAATCATAGAATGGTTCGAGGTAGAAGGGACCTTAGAGATCATTGAGTTCCAACCCCTTGCCACGGGCAGAGACACCTCCCACCGGACCAGGTTGCTCAAAGCCCCATCCAGCCTGGCCTTGAACCCCTCCAGGGATGGGGCAGCCACAGCTGCTCTGGGCCAGGGTCTCACCATCCTCATAGGAAAGAATTTCTGCCTGAGATCTCATCTCAATCTCCCCTCTTTCAGTTCAAAACCGTTAGCCCTTGTCCTATCACTCCACTCCCTGATGGTTTAATTCATAACAATGATATGGATTTAATTAAAGACCTACATCTTTTCAAGCCCAGAAGTACAGAAACTATCAAAGTGCTGCAAGGACTGGGGGTTTCCTCAGGTCTTTCCCACCCCCACCAGTCAGGGAGCAGGGATGGGGGGACATCTGAGGAGAGCCTCAGCCCAAGTGGTCAGCCATCTCTGTGGGGACAGGGATGACGGGGCTGTGCTGGGATGCCAACCTGTTCCGACCCCTGCCACCATCCTCGGGGACAGGATCAGGCCTGGAGAGGGGAACCGGAGTCAGGCCCAGGCCCAGGATGACTAGGCAGGGCTGTGGAGATGGGGCCAGGCTGACTTTCTATTGGTCCACATATTCCAGTTCATCTTCTGGTACAATTTGGAGCAGCCAGAGGGTTGCTCTAAGCTACCTTGAACTCCAGTTTCACCCAAATTTGTTTACCTAGTGCTATGCCATAGTGCTTCCCTAGTACTTTAGACCCGTGGTTAATCCTGGAAAAAGAGGAGCCAGTATACAGACAGTTGAACAGGCTCTGTCTATGCATTTTATGTAATTAAGTGTTCCCAGACAGAAGATAGCGGTATGAGAGGCATATAGAAAAACATCAGAGTGTTGGACTCATGTTTTATTTGCTGCTGTGCCTTTAAACTTGGTTTTTAAATCTTAAAAGATTCCTTTTTATTTGGATAGAAGTGGCTAATTTTAAAATAATTTTCGGAATGGTAACTATTTTCTGACCTTAAGCAGAGGGATAATGGTCAGAAGCTGCAGGTATATTTAGAAAAAGAATGATTTGAATATACTTTGATTTGCTTTACCCATGAGTAGTAACATTTATACAAGCAATCCTGCCTGGGCAGAGAGATAGACAGGATGACCTAATAGGTCTTTTCCATCTCTTAGTCCTATGGTTCTGCTATTTCATAAAATACATTAAAAATAGATTTGCATAACAGACTGGAACAGCTCCAAGCAAGCCATTTCAATCTCTCAGGAACGTAATAAATATGTAATTTAAATACTGCCTAAAAACATATTTACTGATCTGTCTGCATTTATTCTTCCATTGGAGATTACAAAATGCATACTTACCAAAGAACTCTCCCTAAATAATGTCAAAATCTGTCTTCATTGACTGAAGTCAAAGGACTCAGAGGAAAGACTGAGGCTTTGCTCTTAGAGCATATTGCTCATGCACCTTATTTTTAAGACCTGTAAGAGCAAATTTTCAAAGTAGCACTAATCCGAATTTGTTGATGAATTTCAACAGGAATCTCTTTTGCTGTAGTCCTGTGCTTTGCTTTGAAAAATGTGTATTTTAATTCCTTAGCTAGTGTCTGAGGCAAATAGTCTATTGAATAAAATTAATCATAATGTGCCTTACCTTTTGAAAAACAAGCTGGTCAAATCCCCACTTGAACCCTGTCCTTGATGAACTGCAATATTAGTCGTGTACCCAGGTTGCATCCATTAGAAACGGGACTAAACTGCCACAAGGAGACAATGAGGGAAACATGCCTTTACAAAGCTTGTTAATGACAAGACTGCACCCTGGTGGGTATCTGCCTCTTATTGCTATCTTTACCTCAAGGTCTCTTCCTGAGAGGTGACGTCCATGTGATATATTCTGAAGAATGATGTTCACACTCCCCTCTTTATTTACCTTTATTTTACAGCTGCTTAATTATCATTTCTCCAATACAGACTTTGCTGGTGGTTTATTTGACAAACAAGGTTCCTTGGAGTCTGGCGTACCTCGGAAGCCAAATAATATGGTGAAGGCAGACATGATGGGGATATCTTTGTATAAGATACTTTTCAACCTAACTTTGTATGATATAATAGGATTTATTGATCCAGGCTCAGCATTGATTGCCTCTTATTACTTTGGAAGAGCTACCTATACATTCCTACTCTGAGTTCTCCAGCCCTAGTTACCAGGTGTTGGTTTAGTTCAGCTGCTTTGTCTCCACGTTCCGATCAAGCTCTTCAGTTCTCTCTAAACCTGCAGCACCAAATTTCATGTACAAAAGACATCAGAATGACCTAAGTAGTTAGATTGCAACCCTCCCTCTTTGGATTACTTATGGGCATGCACAAAACCTGGTACAAGATATATATCATTTAAAAATACCAAACAATTACTGGCTTATACAACACATCAAGTAGCTACAGCTAGCAAGCTGCTGGACATTAAATGTTCACCACGTTTGTAGGACACTTAATGGATCTTTGACCACGTGGTCATTGGTCAGGTGAGAAAGAGTCTTCTTTGCTCCTTGGATCAGGTTGAGCCTTGACATCGTTGCTGATCTGCTCTCTGCCAAATCCCTATTTTTTCCTCTAAGGCTTAGGTAACTTCTTCTGATAACATTTTTCCTGCTGAATGTTTGGGCTGCTTACAATCCTCTGCTTGTCAAGCTTAACTGTCTTTGGTTTTCCTTCCTTACCTTGCATGGGTCTAATACGTACTTTCTCACAGTTCTTTCTTACAATTTAGCAATTCTCCTGGAAGTCTGAATCAAGAATTTGCAGCTGTGATAATTCCCAACTAGAGCTTGGATCCATGTAACTGAGCCACTGAGTTGACACATGCTAGACTTTAGTTCAGACAGTGGCACGTCTTTGCATCAACTTTGCGGAAGTCCTAGGGACATGATATAGATGGCCACACTAGTCCAGCAGGAATTCAGCAAAAGCATAATAGGATTAGCTAACCCATATTGTTCTTCACACCTTAGGAGAACCATGGTTGTTCTGCTATAAACTACAGCTGAGGTATTAAACCTTGTCAAATCAAATCTGACTCTACTGTGCAGCCAGTTTATAGAATCATAGAATGGTTTATGTCGGAAGGTACCTTAAAGATCATCAAGTTCCAGTCCTCCCACTAGACCAGGTTGTTCAAAACCCCTGTCCAACCTGGCCTTGAACCCCTCCAGGGGTGGGGCAGCCACAGCTTCTCTAGGCAGCCTGGGCCAGTGTCTCAACACCTTCACAGCAAAGAATTTCTTCCTCGGATCTCATCTAAATCTCCCCTCTTTCAGTTTAAAACCATTACCTAGCTTCCTATGGCTTCCCTCCCTGATCAAGAGTCCCTCCCCATCTCTCCTGTAGCCTCTTTAGGGACTGGAAGGGGCTCTAAGGTCTCCCCAGAGACTTCTCTTCTCCAGGCTGAACAACCCCAACTCTTTCAGCCTGGACTCACAGCAGAGGGGCTTCAGCTCTCAGAGCATCTTTAGGGTCTCCTCCGGCCCTCACTCCAATTCAGATGTTTCTGGATCTCTAGCACTGTTAGCTCATAGCTGGATAACCTGTCCATGGATAATTGAAATGTGTAAATTTGATAATATGATAATTATGCAAGCCTTAGTATTTTATTTGGTGTTTCTTGAAGAAAGAGCATTAGTCTTTCCTACTTAATATGTGAAAAGGACAGATTTCAACAACTTAAGGCTGAACTATGGGCTTTTAGAAATGTATCATATTTCTGATTAATTACTTTGAGCCATGATGAAATAAGCTTCCCTTATCAAGCTCAAATACTTCCTGATTCTTTTCAAAGTTAAGAAGTTATTATTTCCAATTGAAATATTTATTTATTTCTAATTCAAATATTTCTAACTTTACTTTCCAAAGGCTGGATCTTCTTATAGTTTTATCTATCGATTAAAGGGTCTCTTCACTGGATTTGTTTTTTATAAATTTTTAGAAAGAGAAAAGGAGAGCTTCTAATAGTCATAAGCTGAATTAGCTAATTACTATTGGAAATATTGGGAGCAGATATAAAAAAATCTAAGGTAAAAATTGTAAATGATGCATTTTCTGAATATATTACAGGAAATACATGAACACAAAGAAAAAAATCAATGAAGCAGACTCACAATTTGTATTAGAGTGGATATGTAGCAGCAAGCAGGTCTGTTTGGTAAAGTTAAAATTGGAAATTGCTTGTGTAACAGGAAACAACATCCATAAACCGCTTCTGATGGAGCACTATGAGAGCAGTGTAGGTCACTGGTCCTTGTTTTGCTCCTTTCTGGGGTGAAACAGGGCAATGTATCCTGTAGATACGTTACTCTCATGTTGCATTTAAACATTTATGTTTTAAGACTCCCCTATTTTTACCATACTCACACACAAACTTTGCATTCCCAGTGAGGAAAACATACTCAGCTGATGATTTTACTCTGTCTCTGAAGAAGTTCATTTCTCTTCGCCTGGTTGTACACAAGCAGAAGTATGGTTATGGTGGGCAAGTGCACTCCGCAGAAGCCAACTGAAGATATTGTGCGTTTTTATTATTTTTATACAGTTGTCATGTCTAAGTGTGATACTTTTAAAGGTTCAAATACATGAAGATTTTATTTGCAACATTTTTAATGAAAATATAAAGAACGTATGCACTGCAAACTTTTCAGTCAGTCTGCCTTGTCCTCTTATGATGGAGAAATACATACTGGTAGTCACTGTTCATCTAAGGACAGAAGAACTTAGTAAAAAGAGTAGTTCTTTTTATTAAAAAGATCAACTCTTAACTTTGGCTTTATGTTCTTTGAAATATATGGCAGCTGAAAGAAAGAATTAGAAATAGAAAAAAGAATGAACGCTAATCCTCAATTTAGCAGCATGAATTAAAAAGATCACTTTCAAGGCCTGCCTCTTTTCATTCCAGAGATCTGAATGGCAGTGTCTTTTCCCCAGTGTGACTCTTATCATTGAATAAAGGAGTGTGTTTTTTTAAGAAAAAGAAACAGATATGTGAGCTTCAGTAAAGTCATCAGAGAGCATGCTGTTCTCATACAAATTAGAAGAAAAAGATCTCTTCATACAAACCTGTCCATAAAGAAATCAGAATTTTAACAGCAGCTATGGGGTTTTGTTTGTGTCAGGCCTAATTAACCTAGAGAAATGGTCTAATTAGAATTGGTTTAAAATTATATATTTATACAAAAGTACAGTTTCCTGAGTTCCTTTCTACTTTATTCCTTGTTATATTTCACAAAATACCAGGCATCCTAGAGATCTGCTGATGCTGTGTCCATGGCCAGCCATTGATTTCAGAGAGTCACAGCAGCCACAGGGCTCTGCTGCCAGTGGGTCCTTCCTCCTTCCCTCCTCCCTGTCAACGAGCTCCAGCATCCCAAGAGCTGTGCTAACAACGCACTCAAGATAGTTTTGGAATAGTTTTAATTGTTGACTTGTGCAGTGGTGTTAGAAGTGAGCCAGACATCCTACTACCTAATCTTACATTTGCATTCCATGTTACTTGAGGGCACTGACAATTGTCTTCAGTTTCCTGAGGTTTAATGTTCACATTACACTTTTGTCACCGAGCAAATGCCATTGGAAGCTGTTTCTTAAGCAAATCTTAGTTTAGTGAAAAGTAGAAGAAGTATGGAAAGAGATTTCCCCAGACAGCTAAGGCAATAAAAATAGAATGTATCTCTTTAAATAGAGTTTCATTCTGGGTTCCAATAAAACAGACAAATTCATCTCTCTCTTCTTCTTTCCTTTTCCTTTTTTTTAAAGTTTAATAGAGGTTATAGTAGTGTGGTTTCAAATAATATCAGAGGATCTAATTATTTTTGTTAAGAATTCTGAAATACTTCTAAGCTGTACTTTATTACATTCAATTTAAACTCACATTTAATTATAATCTCCTAAATAAAAGGAAGGAATGAAAAATTATGAAGTCTGCATAGACTGAGGATTTCTATTTGAATTCGCTCCCTAAACCCTAAGCTGCTAATTTGATTATGAACTGAAACATTTGTGGGACTACTAATTCCATTGCAATCTTCATTTCAAATACCCTGACTGATGGCTCTACTTCTCTGACAACCTTTTGCAGAATGTATCAGCTGCCTCCTTTGGGAATTTCTGTTACTTTTCTTTTTAACGATGAGAAGAGTACTGTCTGACCTCGAGTCTGCAGTTAACAAGACAACAGATGAGAATGCTGAAATCACAACTGTGCCTTCTTTTCCTTCCACTGGATGATTCTTCATTTCAGTTGGGTACAGGGCCGGGGAAGTACTATTACAGGCAGAAAAGGAACCGTATTATTAGCTGGATCATTTGTATGTGCTTCCAAGTACCTGAAATTAAATTAATTCTGCTTCTTTCTAGAAATGCCTTGGAACTTTGCAGCTTGATTTGATGACTGAATTTGAAGGAGTGATTGTGTTTTGGGTTTTTTTTTGTTCCCTGGGTAGATCAATATTCTATTTTCCACTTATTTTTTAAACCTCTCTCCCCTACTCTGCTTTACAAACTGACTGCCAACTGGTTGGGATGGAAATATTCAAGAGTTACACACTAAGAAGGAATATGCTTTTGTTCTGGCTACTCAAAGCCTAGGGAATAATTGAAAAATTTAAATTAGAGGCAGATAAAAATATGGAAAGGTACTTATAATTGAAAGATGTTGCCCAGCTCTCCAGTGCAGGTTCATTGATTTACTAAGAGCCTTGTATTACTGAGATCCACCCGCAAAAGTTAGAAGATTTTAGTATGAGATCTGCTTGATCTACATGGTGCCTGTAATGAGATTTTATAACAGACATACAAATGGCAGAACATGACAAGCAAACATTTATTCTTTTAGTGCAGCAGACTGCGTACAGGAAAAGAGGGTCATTTTTCCTGCATAATTATTCTATTGCAGAGCATGGATTGCATTCTGTGGTTACAGAGAAAGGTAACTGGACTTTTCTGTAGGGATGTAGAGCTGACAGGCATCACGGTGTCCTTGGGAACTTTTTAGTCTGTATGCTGGCTATTTTGAATCATAAGGTAACAAAACCATCTCACTTAAAAAATATCCAGGCAACAGAACTGGTAATGTCGTAAAGAAGAAGATCTCTTTGGGGCATGTTGACTTACTGTAAATCAGTCCAAATGCAAACAGTAGGTTTTGAATATTTAGTTGAAGAAAAATAGAATAGGTAGTGATGTTTTGGATAAGACTTTTGGTTGGGATTTCTAATTTGTATTCTCTGTCATGTGTTTGGCCCCTCTTTCTGTGACTGGTTTTTAGTATGAAAGATATTGCACAAATCCAGCTAATTTCTACTTTCTTGGGACATTGAGGGAAGAAAGAAGAAAGAAGTCTATTAAATAACATTGCCAGGCATGGTTTCCTGTTGGTTATTGAGAGCTGTGGTCTAGATTCTTCCTCCAACAAGTTAATTTAAAAACCCAGTCTTTTTATTTAAGCTTTTTGTTTGTAGTTGGCTCTCATTACAAAAGGTACGAAGGATATGTCTTGGATCAAGATGTAAGGAGATCCCTGGTGAAAAAACTGCATTACTCAGCTCCAGCTTTCTCAGATTGTATTTCTGTGGCACTGCACTGTTGTTAATAAGCCCTGCTGATTAACAGAGAGACGACTCTTCAGGGAAAGTTCTCCACAAGTGCCACTAAACTGCCTTCAGGGATCCAAATCTGTTCAGGTTCCCTTTCCCAGTCTGTGATTGTGACAAGTGTTATTGCACAAGAAATATGAACAACTTGGTAGTCAACAACCAAAACTGAGGATCCCACATCAGTGCCCTAAACTAACATCCTTTGCTTGTTGTCTGCTTGGCTCCATGAATCTTGCAGAATGTTTAGCCCCCAGGCAATCCGTTGCTTAATGTGTCCTCTATTTTGAATAATCATTCTAAGATATGTCTCTCCAAATCTTTAGAGAAAGCCTTTATCTGTAGACTTGGTTGTGAGAGTCAAAAACCTAAAAACTGGGTATGGTATTTCACTCCTGTGCACATAAGCCATCATTGAACGTATATTTATGTATCTGTCTTGAGCTGGTTGCTGTTAAGCACTCTGCCTAAGCTTTAGGCATGGCAATGTTTGAGAGTACAGTTTTTTTTGAGGATGAAGCAGACTCAGAGTTCATGAATTTCCAATATCGGGTCTGTCTGCAAGCTTTATCAGTTTGTTTTTCTTTCCAAAACAAGAGTTTTCACTTCTTTTTGCACTGGAAACCCAGAGGAGTTAATGAGCTGGATTCTGTTCTGCCTCAGTACTTACAGAATTAACACCTAAGTTCTCATGTTTAAGATAATTTCAAGGGAATTATATTAAAGGCAGTTTTGTTAGATTTTGGTTAGATTTTGATGTCCCTATGTTAATTACAAGTACTAGATATCAAGAATCCTTAAGACAATGTATTTGAGTCTCTGATCCTAGAAATTGTCCTTGTACTCAAAATGCCCAGCTTCTGCTTATGTGGAAAAAAAAAATAATCAAGCAACTTCAGAGCAAAGATGGTAGAAGACCTCTAATGGCACCATACTTGTTGTCTAAAACTGTTTTGTAAATTACATTTCCTAAAGTAGGAAAACGGATTCCAAAATCTAAACTTACATTCAAAGGGCAAAGTAAAAAAGAGTTACTGCCTTGCATAAGAAATGCCCTAAAAATGGCAAATAAAACAGCTGAAAAGTTGTGTGACTATCAGGAACTATTTTCTTAATAATTGCTAAATTTGTATGAGGAAAGCTGCTGGAAACGTTACTCACACACAACATGAACATCACGGTGACAACTCATCAGAACACCCAAGCGAGACAGTTTTGTCTCCGTGAAATACACCACAAAACCATAATTACTTTTAATTTGCTCTCACCAAGCCTTCCTGGCTGCTGTCAGTATCTTTACGTACCCATGGCTACACCTGTTTTCCACTTCATTGCCAGTTTTAACTTACGTAGTAGCAACAGTACATAAAATATTGTTTCCTTCTCTAAAATTTCTAAGTTATGGCTCTCTTTCAGACCAGAAGCTGGCGTGAATCTGAACAGTCTATTCCACGGAAACGCATAGGCTTTTCCTTTAGAAACCTCTCTTGTTCCTAAGGAAGGTGGTTGCCGCTTCACAAACACACATGTACTGTGTTCCTCACGTCCATTCAGTTATTCTTCTATTTCACTAGTTATTAGATCCTCTGATCTGTGTTATTTGGTGAGGCAGGAGTGAATACCCCTTTAAACTCAGACACAGGTTAAGGAGTTATATGGGACCTACTTTCTTAAGTGCTCAGGTTTTTTTAGACGAAGGTAGAAGGAGGTTCTGCCAGGAAGTGAAGACAAAGCCAGAGCTAGCTCCGTTTCTGCCCCATTCTGATTTCTTTCCTGTTTGTTTTAATCCGCTCTATCAGGATATGGTAGCTGTCTTTAACTTCACAGAGTGCGGTTTTGTGTCTTAGATTGGGATCAAGGGGCAGAAGGGAAGTTTTCTGTAGATTGATAAACACACATGCACCATATTACCTTACCTTTTGGGGCCGATTAAATCCTCTCCCATATGTATGACACTGAGTTAGCACCACACATGAGTTTATTGAGAGTTAAACTACTTTCCTGAGACAGTTGTTTCCTTTGATGACAGAGATTAAATCCAAATTTCTGGGGTATTTCTGTTGCTTTTTCCTTATATCTGGATCCGTTTGAGAAGCTTTTTACTGTGTCCAGTTCTGGGCTCCCCAGTTCAAGAAGAACAGGGAAGTGCTGGAGAGAGTGCAGCAGAGGGCAACAAAGATTATGGGGGGTACTAGAACATCTCTCTTAGGACGAAAGGCTGAGGGACTTGGGTCTTTTTAGACTGCAGAAGAGAAGACTGAGGGGGGAGCTGATCAATGCCTATAAATATTTCAAGGGTGGGTGTCAAGAGGATGGGGCCAGTCTTTTTTTCAGTGGTGCCCAGTGACGGGACAAGAGGGAAGGGGCACAAACTTGAACATAGAAAGTTCCATCTAAACTTGAGGAGGAACTTCTTTCCTGTGAGAGTGACAGAGGTCTAGAACAGGCTGCCCAGGGACGTGGTGGAGTGTCTGTCTCTGGAGACATTCAAACCCACCTGGACACGTTCCTGTGAAACCTGTTCTGAGTGGACCTGCTCTGGCAGGGGGTTGGAGGAGATGATCTCTGGAGGTCCCTTCCAACCCCGTATCATTCTCTGACTCTGTGAAGTCTTTGCTAAGATATTATCTAAATGTCCTCCTCCTCTTTCCCAGGATCAGTTTTGTTTTTACCTCAAATTCCTCAGAATATTGATTAAAAAATATGTATTTTTCTTTTGATGGCCAGCTTCTGTTTTCACTGAAAGTAGAAACTACACATTTTCTTTTTTCAGGTACTGGTTTATTATATGTCAGTTCTTTAAGAAAGTCTGAATTTATTTTTGAATACCAAGTTGCTCTGTACTCTTGAGAAATAATAGTGAAATAACAGAAGCGTAGGCAGCCACATCACTTCTAAAGTCTTGCTATTGCTGTCGGACTGTTTTCTGTAATGTCTCTTCACTGAAAATGTTTATTTCTGAGAAGATCTTAAAACTTCAGGAATGAAGGAAACAATAAAAATAAAATTCATCAAAATGAATGTTGTCCAACCTTTCCCGTGTTGCTATTGTTTGGTGAAATATTGTTATTACTGCAAGGTTAGGAATTTAACTTTAGTTCACAGTACTCCTTTTAGATCAGTAGCTGCTTTTTCTGCTGGAATCTACTTAAAATGCCTTAGTAGCATTAGTGACCCTGCAGATCGGACTAGTTTTCTTCAGTTTTCCATACTCAAGTTTCTTTTATCTCTTTAAAAATCTTTCCGGGTGCTCCTGACCAAACAGACTGAAGAAGTGCAATCAATTAAATTATTTAGAGAAGGAGGAAATGAAGGCTGTTTCAGCAGTATGTAGACAAAGCGTGGTCTTAGAGATGCGTTGCACCTTTAATTCTTTACCATTTCTCACAAAACAGATGAAATGCCTCCTTGAAATCACTCTGCAAACAGAGGCAATGTAGAGAATATATTAAACCCAGTATCTCCATGACAGCGCCTGTATTAAAAATGGATGGACAGCTTCCGAATACCCATTGTTTGCTGTCACCACAGATAGGATTCGGCTAATGAAACAGCTAATTAGATTTTTGTAATCCTGTCGTCATTGTTTGAGAGGTGACATTTGGCTCGAATTTCTCATGTGGATCTCTTCAGTTTCGGAAGGAATGCTTTCCTCTGGCCAATTTGGCTCTTGTCACTTTGCTGGAATGGCAGTTCCCTCTGTTGGTGTAATGAAATCACTGCCTTCCCAAACACAACTCTGGCACTCAGCATTTAAATAGGAAAGAATAAAAAAATGAGGATCCGATTAGCCAAGCAGGCCTGTGTTCAAAATCCATTTCTGAAATCAAATAGTAGAATTGGATCGAGTTCATAATGGAAGAATTACTTAGGTATTATTACAAACTGTATTACATATTCATCAACTTGCTGAATATGCGTGGCTTTGCCAGACATTCTCCTCTCCCCACTCCTCATTTCTACCCAGTGCAAATGCAGCACAAGGAAACCAACCGAGTTAAAAGCTGTCTAAATTAAGGAGTGATTAAGACAAGTTTGGTTGGATGCTGCATATTAATCTCACAGGCCATATTCTCCTGCAATGTAAGAAGATGCGAATTTCACTGATAGCTCTCGGACTCTAGCAGTGCATTGTGATGAGACTGATTTATGAGAGAATGTAGTCCTTGAAGCTTAACTGAGTTGTGTGCTGTTTTTTGTTGAAAGCCTCCCTGCTAACAGTATTTCTGATGGTATTGATTTCTAATGGGAGTCGGGAGCTTTATTCCCTTGGAGATTCTTGTGAAATCCCTGCAATTAGAGAAACAAAATTACACTGACCAGAAAAGCTGTATTAATTGGTAACTCAATATAGTTTGACCCAGATCGTCTGCGTTTCTGCCTGGGTGGTCCCTTGCCATCTGTAGGGCTCCGAGTTCCATCCGTGAGAAGCTCACTGGGCAGCTCAAGTGATTCTCAGAAAAGTCTTTGTGCCGAGTCCTTACATTTAGTATGTTAAAATAAGAAAGCTGAATGAATCAGTGTGCAAATTACCAACCTCCTGGGCAGGCAGGTAGTTTGCTGAACAGCCTTATGATATCAGACGTGTTCTCCAGACTTATAAGATATAGCAAATACTGTAATGTCACTCAAAGTGTTTATATGAATCTATGTGGCAAGTGACCTGCACAACTGACCAGGTTATGGGATTACTTCATGAAGTATCTTGCCTGCTGCTATTCTGTTAATATTAACACCACAGGTCTATCCAGTTTAATTACATAAATGGTATGCATGAACACACTGTGTTTCTTTAGCACCTATAAATACAGGATCTTAAGGGCTAAATGTATAGACTGTCTCACAACATCTCAGTTGTGGCAGATGCTATCTCCACAGTGCTCTTTGGCAAACTTCAGCAGAGAAAGTTAAGTCTCAAGTCAAGTCAGAGGCCGAACAGGATTAGAAGCTGGATCTCCTAACTGACCTCCAGCTGTTAGTGAGTATCACTTATCAGCTGCTTTTCATGGTATGTGTGTCAGACTATTTTAGAATCTTTTTTTTTTTTTTTCCCTGCTTCAGAAGAGCTGTGGTTTTCAGGAACTTGGGTCTGATGTCAAAGCAGTTCAACATTCATACCTTCAGTTCTTGTTTTAAGTGAAAAGACAACAGTTTTCTGTGAACAGATATGAACCACAGAATTAGTAACCTTAAAAAAGAGGAGAAAAAAAATGCTAATTGCAAAGGACATTCGGAAAATGTTTCAAACTTTTCACAATGGATTCTATTTCTCTGAAATTTGGTCATATTTTAGCTCGAATTTTCTTTTCCACTGCCATTCTTTGTCTGCCTTATGTATATTTAGAACCCATCTGAATAACTGCCTTGGTTTCTTCAGATGCTGTCATCCACATTTTGCGTAACTGAGATGCTCCATTTTCAGAATGCATCTGAAATGAACTAAATTACATGGGATATAACTGCTTTCATAACATTGTTGGAAGCCTCCTGCTCTTTTTCATGGATCTTTAAATATTTAAACATTGTACTTAGAGTGTATGTCTAAGAGATTGTGTCTCATACCTTTGAGTTTCTTTCGTTTTTTATAAATGGTTGAGAAGTTTTTGGAAAAAGCTTTTTTAAAAAATTAAGCAATATTTACTTTTTCAAGAGAAACTGTCAACTTTTAATCATAATCTTTTAGTGATTAATTTGAAAAACATTTCTTTTTTAGGTACTGAAAAAATTGTTTTCTTTTTTCTGTTGTTGACACTAGAATACTTTTCTTTCTGAAAATAAGAATGGTTCAAGTAGTGCAAGAGGAATTTCTACAAAATACTTTATACCTGTCCTTACCTAAGGGGCTATTTTTAGCATGTATAAGTCATGTCAAGGTTTAATGGATGATAAAAAGGGCAAATTCTATATTATTTGTAGGGTGTGTTGGTTCATTTTTTAAGTATGGGCATTTGTCTACTAAGAAGTAGAAGAAAAAATAATTTCATGTTCTTGAGTTTTGAGGTACTAATGAGTTTGGTCACTACAGACACAAAGGCAGTCCTTGAAGTATCATAATTGTAATTTAAAATCCTCTGAGTCATGTAGCCCTTCTGTGTGGCAATTCATTATTAGTGATAATTGTATGAAAAGGAAGTTGTTTGTCTGCTCCTGCTGCTTGTTCTGCACCAGAAAGCTTAATCTTTTGTTTGCGGACTGCACAATTAGTGGCTTTGTAGATCGTAATTATTTCATACCTGGGGCTTAGAAGACACTGAGAGAAAAAGATACTCTTAAGCCTTGTGTGAAGTTATTCAATTTACTTACTTTTCAAAGTTTCAGTTATCTGAGCCATGAGATTATCTGTAACAGATGTTCATCTGCTGAACCCACAAGTGCATGTGGGAATGGGTTACCGGAATATGTGTACGGAGCAGCGGTGATCTAGTTAAGTGACAACAGCAACAACAAAAAAAGCAAAATAATGACACAAGGTGGGACAAAAGTAAACACCCAAACAGCATATTATCCTGCAGTGGAAGGATAACTGACTGTCAGAAAGCACATTTGATCTTCCAGAGTACCTCATGAAACTGATATGAGCCAGCCTGACTGAGAAGTCTGGGAAAGAGAGAACAAAATCCATGACCAGGTGGCCCAAGCGGTGGTGGTCTTTACTTCCCCTCTGGTAACTATTGTTCTTCCTTGTAATAGGTGTTGATAAGGTATTCTTGGTCATATTTCCAGTGCAAGTGTGGTGATATGCAAATACATGCTTTTTCCAATTCATTATCTGAAACAAGTTCAAACAAATTTACATGCTTCAAAAGACAGGTATTTTCAATCTTATAACTTATCTAACTTATTTAAAGTGACCACAGTGTTAAGCCTTATATGAAACTGTGTCAGTTCATCTAGGGCATGTTTTGGTATTCCTGTTCATACTGGAGAGGATATGTATTCTAGCAGACAGCAGCCAATGATAACTGTGGCTCTGTAAGAAATCATATTTTCTATTTTAAAAAGCAGTGATAGATTTCAATCTGTTAATTTATCAATCGTTTGTATCACCAGGACTCAGTATAGATAGTGTGCTCAGGGACTAGAAATTACCAAGATTAAAACCAAATAATTTAAACCCCAGAACTTTATGGTCCAGTTTAATTTCCACCTCTATGATTTTGAAAAATATCTGATGACTTTTGTTCCAGGGATGAAATTTTATTTCTGTAGGCCCAACACATCTGTGAAAGAGCAATCTTCATTCTACTTTTATTTCTTCATCTTCAGAAAAATAGCCAGCTAAATTGCAGCTTTTCTATCAGCGATAGTAATTTGACAAGAACACAGAGCTCAATTTTAAGCTTTGAGCTGAGTTAGTGGCTAAGACAGAAAAACATAAATCCTCCACTGAAGCAGAGCATACTTGATTTGTGGTTGCCAAAATGATTAATGTTAAACCTCATAATACATTTTTCTTAACAGAGTCGCATTGAAGTAGATCAGCAAACAATAGTTAAACATGTCAATTAAAGCATATTAGCATCCATTTTATTTTGGCAGAACCAATAGTTCATTTCAATTTAATTTTATTTATAACATATTTAATATGAATATATACAAGTAGGAAGGAAATAGGAAAGTGAGTAGGTTTTGCTTAAAAAAAAATAATAAATCACTATTGGACCTCTAAAAGTATTCAGTGGTTACTGTCAAAACTAGTACCCATTGTACTGCCAATAATATATATTAAAAAAAAGACACTGCATATTCTGAAGAGTTTGCCTAAACCAAAGTGGTATGCAAGAGCTGCTAGGGAATGGAAAAAACAGCTCTAATGGTAGGAGCACACAGCATAACTTTCAGCACATGTAGTTTGATGTTTCTCGATAAACAGTTTCATAATGTTGAATATTCTGTGCCAGCCTGGTGTTCTCTGAGTGTTCTTTCATGTGCTGCTAACACCAGTTACTTCTCTTCATGCGGTTACAGTTATTTCTTCACCTGTCTGCTTTTTTCTTTGTATATGACAATCCCTAAATGCATGTGCTCTAATAAGCTAATGAGAAAATTATCTAATCGATGGTGGTACAGGCTGAAACTCAGAAACAAGTCTAGATGGAACACAACTGTTTGTACAGCTCAGTTATTTCCCTTTCCCATTTTTTTTTTTTTTTGTAATAAAACCATCCATCATCCAACTCTGCAAACAGTGAAGCACATCTGTTCTAGAAAAGGTACCAGCATGGTTTTGCCATGGAACACAGCTCCATTTTCATCCTGAGCTCCTGAAAGCTAGGTCTGGAGAACTGTTTAGCTCATCGACATCACTTAGTGTCCTGGAATCTCCTTATTAATATAGCGCTTGGAAGGACAGATGGAAAATGGAGGGGAGTCAAGTCCCAGGGATTCGTGCACTCTCTACCTGTATTTGGTGGACAACAAGATGACCATGAGCCAGCAATGTGCCCTTGTAGCCAAGAAGGCCAATTGCATCAAGATGTGTGTGGTCAGCAGGTGGAGGGAGGTCATCCTCCCCCTCTGCTCAGCCCTGGGGAGGACCCATCTGGAGCACTGGGTCCAGTTCTGGGCTCCCCAGTTCCAGAAGAACAGGCAACTGCTGGAGAGAGTGCAGCAGAGGGCTACAAAGATGATGAGGGGACTAGAAAACTCTCTTATGAGGAAAGGCTGAGGGACTCAGGTCTGTTTAGTCTGGAAAAGAGAAGACTGAGAGGGAATCTCATCAATGCCTATAAATACTTGAAGGGAGGGTGTCAGGAGGATGGGGCCAGTCTTTTTTCAGTGGTGCCCAGTGATAGAAAAAGAGGTAATGTTCCATCTAAACATGAGGAGGAACTTCTTTCCTGTGAGGGTGGCAGAGCCCTGGAAGAGGCTGCCCAGGGAGGTGGTGGAGTCTCCGTCTCTGGAGACATTCAAAACCCTTCTGGACATGTTCCTGTGTGACCTGCTCTGGGTGGACCTGCTTTGGCACGGGGTTGGACTGGATGGTCTCCAGAGGTTTCTTCCAACCCCAAATCATTCTGTGATTCTGTGATTTCACAGAAAGATAGCAATGAATATAATTTAATCTTCTCCTTTTGTTTCCTGGTGTTTATGCAACTAAATGGAATCTATCCGTTTCTAAATGTATTTAATAGCTACTGACATGCCCTTCAGCAGCCAAAGTCAGCATGTTGCACATCAGCTTGGTCCAAAAAAAACTTTGTCCAAAAGTCAGCAGTGCTTCAGAACCGAAATATGACTGAAAACCCGGTTAACTTGTGTTATATGCATCATCACTTCTGCTAAAGTCCTCATGGAACCATTTCACCAATTGATATAAATCAATTAGCTTAGGAGTCCAGACCAGTCCATATTGTGAATTCTCACTGGAATGGATAAAGCAGGAAGAAGAAACCAGGGAAACGCAAAACAAACAGAAAGCCCGAAAAACTAGTGGCCTTGAAAGTCCTGGGGTTTATAGTGTGAAGTCTGTGGTTGTGCCACCTGGGAACAAAGGTGGCTATTGCCCTCATAACCTGCTTCAGAAACTCAGCAAATTCTGTTGAACTGAAGGCACTGGCGATGGCTAAATGGATTCAGAGGTAGCCCTGTGCTCTCTCTTGCACTCACTTTCCACGGGCTGTTCGACTTCTTGCTTTCAGGGTGATTTTGAGGTCAGTATCTCTACCTTAAGCATCTGCTGAAGTGATTAATATTTATTTCCCAAGAACTCTCGTAGGAGTGGTCACCAGGATGTGGCTGCAATAGCAAACGTTCTCAGCTCCAAACACAAATCATAACTATCGTGAAATTACATTCTCGTAAAAACTGCTAGAGGCCACCCAAACTGCACCTGTGAATCTTCTGTGTACTCACGGGATATGCTTCAGTTGCCTTTTCCCTGATAGAATGTCTTTCAGAGGAGCACACTTCATATTCTTTATATATATTCGGCAGAATATATCACAGGGATATTTCTCCCAGTGTTTAATACAAGAAAAAAAGGAAGCAATATTTTTAATGATAATAAATTCTTTAAAGGTGTGTAAGTTAAGCCAACTGTCTCATGGAATATTGTAGCACTCTGCTGATCTTGTTTCGCGTAAATCCGTTTATTTTTGTTTGGAGCCTTCAGTTATCTGTTAGGGTTCTTTCTGAAAAAAATTGCTTTTCATTCCTTTGACATTCTTATTGGTCAGAAAGGTCTGAGAAAAGGCAGGCTGTTTACTAAGTAGCTTTTAAAGACAGTTGGTTGAATGTTCTTTCTGGAAATGGACTTTGGAGAGAATTTTTTTTAAAAATGTCAATTTTGCTTTGCGTCTCAGCAGAGGAAGCTCCACTTATATAAAATTGCTAACAAGTCAGGCCGTCAGTATTGGGCAACGTTTCCCAAGGCAGTTTAGAATTTCAATGGAAAAACATAGCCTGCTTGAAAGCAATCATTCATTGAAGCCGTGAAACTGAGTTCTGCACATAAAAATGTGATTTAGGCTTGAGAGCTGCTGCTGCCAACAATCCATTGCTAATATAGCATATTTTACACAGGTGTGGTAAGTATCTTCTAACAGGGGAACTGCCAAATCCTTATATTGTGAGCTTATAGGAGGAAGGACTCATAACATGATTATTTCACTAATTGTGATTTTGGACAATTTTCCTAATATAAATGCCTCTTATCTGTAAAATGGGTATGAAAGACGTGAAATCAAGGTGCATATTAAAAAAATATTATTCAGAACTTTTTATAGAAATCTAATACATGGGAGCTTACCACGAAATATGATCATAATAAAATAATGAAAATCAGTGCCTAACATGGGACAGAGAAAGCTTGGAAGCCGTCTGGTTCACAAATATGAACTCTTTTGCTTGCACACTGAGAGAACAATGCCCTCTGCTGATCGTGGGGAGAAAAAGCCCTAAAAACTTGGAATAACATTGCTGAGACAAAACTTTCAGGTAAGGTAAACTAGCATAACTCTACTGCTGTTTTCTGACATGTCTAAGGCTCTGTCTGTGACTTGTTTGCTTACTGCAGATATATATGACTATGTTTGAGGACATACTTTCAAAGTTTTGGTATATTTGGGCAAATTAAGCCTTTGAATAATCTAAAAGATGCTACTGTCAATGCATTTTTCAGACGAGGTGCGTATCCATCAGTTTCACCATCAACATGATCCTAAAGATGAATGGCTTTTGGTGAGAGTGCAAATGTTGTTGAAATCTAGAGATAAAACAAAGAGGACAGGGATTGTCACTGCATCGCTCCGTACCTCCAGAACTGTTCATGCTTGAATATAAAGGCAAGGAAAAAAATGGCAAGAGCAAATCAGGTGGGGATTTCTGTTGGGGGTGTCTCTAGGGAGAATTGCCCCATGACAGCAAAGTCTCTGAGTCCTCCTGGCTCCTGCTGCTGCCTTTCGTGGGGGCATTAAAAAGCCGTTCAAAAAGAGATGCTTTTGCTCTGAGACAGAAGACGAGTAGAAGGAGACAAGAATCAGAAGAGACTCTAAGGGAAATAATACTCTGAAAAAGAGGAAAGGGGGAGCAAAATCTCTTGCAAAAAAATGTTTAATTAGGATTCTTTTTAGGTGTCTGACATAGTATTGGAGAAAGCAGCAAGAAGCTGAGTAGCGTATTGTATGGTCAGGCTTCCTGGAACTATGTCTTGGTGCCTGGAAGATCTCAACCTGAAACACATCTGGCTAAAAGGCCTGATCTAACACCCCCAAGCAGAGAGCTACCAGGTGCTTTTTGATAGAAACCTGCTTTTCATAAAAATTAAAAAGAAGTTTGGCAACAAAAGTAACGTGAGTGGTCTTTCCCCTCTGGTCTCAAACCTCACCACAATATTTTGAAATTTGGAAAAGAAGATCAAAACTAGAAGTGCGGGCGTTTCAGAGTTCCTCAACAGCATATTTTACTTTCTTAAATGTTCTGAGATATGTTTAAATTTAAATAAATTTGATTTATTTTCTCTGCATTATTTCACTAAAACAGATCAAATTTATGTTTTTTGTCACTAGTTTTTAAAAGATTATAATGTTATACAGTTATTTTGTCTAAAATACAAATGGACACACATAAAAGCTCATTTTAAAAGTACAAAACGCATAGTTATGTACATGTAAAAATAAAAAAACTTCACACCAAGTACTGCTGTATCGATCATGCCCTAATTAATGTTAGAAATGTATCTACTCCTGAATTCTAATGATTTTTGGGTTAAATGCTGGTAATGTGGTTCTGCTCTGTTATTTTTTATCTTTAAAATATCTACCAATCAAAAAAAAAAACCAAACAAAAAACCAGCACCAAACCCCAAAAAACCCTGCACCCTCCCACATGTTCCATATTTATCACCCTCTAAAACAAGACAGAAGTAAAAAAGATATAAATTAAGGTTATTTTAGGCCAAAAATTCAGTGATGCATATAACATGACTTTGGTAGCCACAGGCCTCTGAATGCTTTGTGCGTTGAGATGGATCGAGGGCTGTAACATGTGAGTTTTTGTTATTCGTATCTATGAAAATTAATGGATGTTTTTTTCACCCGACAACTCTTAGTTTAGGTCATTGCATTTCTATTTATAACAAATGAGATTTTTCTTCCCAATTTATTCTCCTTCTCTTACTGTTAACTGACAGGCAATAGTTTATGCCAGTTCACCATTCTGGATTAGCTTCAATTCTAGCACATGTTATATATATTTAGGACAGTTAAGTGTTTGAGAGAACAGAATGCTTATAAGATGCAGAGGCTAGATGTAATGCCATTTCCTGTCATCTCTAGAATCTGCAATATTTTATTGTAACAATAAAATATTCTTAAAATGTTCAGCCACATGCCATCCAAGCAAAGCATTGTATATCCTCCCTGAATAAGCTAAAAGGATAATGTGGGTAAGATTTTTTTTTGGGCATTACAGTGTTTATGGGAAAACAAAAAACAGGGGAATGCAAGAGTAAAATAATTAACTTAAATTTAGAAAGAGTTAAATCCTTTCAAGACAATTCTTTCTTTGCAAGTTGATTACTGATCTGATAAGGACTATCAGATCTCACCCTGAAGGCATTATCTGATGTCACGTGTGTGTGAAAGAATGTATTTTATAAGTGTTAGAAAGAATGTTACTGTTCCTAAATGTGAAAGATTTTCTTTTAATCGTTTCAGTATTGTTTAGATGCACCGCTGCTTAGAAGCACTGCAGTAATTTGTGAGGCTGATTAATGTGGGTGTCCCTTGATTCCAGAGGACTTGGGGCTTTTCTGCTACGTAATTCTCCAGCTGATCTTTACTGCTCTCTTCCCAACTCCTTCCCTACCACTGCGGGGAACTGGAAGCAACATTCCTGAATTCATAACTGCGGTCCTGCAAACTGGAATTCAGGGGTGGCACATGTGGGTCTGTGGCATTTCCTTCCGAACTCTGGAGGAAAAAAAATATTGTCTCTTTCCTGTTGACTGGAAGCTCCTGTGAGTAGCAGAATTTATAAAAATATTTTAAAAAGATGCAGTTTACGGCTGTTTGAAAAGGGTCTTCCATTTTTTTTACCATCCCCACACCCCTTTTCAGTGCTTTTCATGGAAGTCTTAGTCAGGTATTGCAGGGCATTCTGTGATGCTCTGGTAACTACCATATTTTGGTTCCTGCCTGATAAAAACCTGACAAATACACGTTTGACTGCTCCTTTGAGGCCTTTGTGTTATTACATTTATTCTTTCCAGGTTTCTCAAATGTCAAAGAATTCAAATAACACAAAGTGCTAAAGTTTTTTGGTGAAATATGGTATATAAGAGTGAATAGTAATTTAGTCATCATGGTCTTAAGGATGTGGATAATATGAGTAAATAATGCGAATGTTTTTTTCTCTAAACCATATACGTGTGCCTGTAGAAAAAAAATATTAGGGGAATACTTAAGAGGTGGCATAAAAATAGAGATGTATTTTTTGAAAAATTTAGTAATGCTTCCCTAGACATGTCCCAATGTCTCAGGATGAAATATAACAGTCCTTCTCTCAAATTTGCATTAGGTTAGCAGCTCGTGCAAAACTGGTGGTAAGTTTAATTAGGTTGATGCTTTGGTTCGTACAATATTGTTCTCTCAAGAAATGTTGGTGTTCCATATAAACACATTTTTTTTCACTCTTCATGAGAGACAGAAAATTCTCGAATGCCCATTTTAGTCTCTGCATTCTAGAGCACATACCACCAAAGAGCCAATGCCAGGGTTTACTCAGTTACATTTGATGATTTTAGACTCTATGGTAGAAGCTTTCCTCCAGATTTGTGGTTTGTTTACAATAAGAAAAAAAAACAAAACAAAAAAACTAAGTGAGAACAAAAGACCTGGTGATTCAGTCAAACCAATGTTCTGTTCAGGACAGAAACGTACCTTGGGATGGACCTGAGACTGCCTAGATCACCGCATTTCTGGCTTTTACCACCTTCTTTGCATCAGCTTCTGGCAAGAATACCAATAGAATGGTCTTAATACAGTGAGGTACAATCTTAAACCTCAGTACAATGAGAAAAATGAGTAAGACCTAATGCAGCAATATTGGATGGTCTTTTAGGCTATTATGATGTACTTTTCTGTCTGAGGTGTGTCTCCCAGGATTACTTTCTTTCTTCAGGCTTTTAGAAAGTGTTTTTGAGTCTGTTCTGTAGCTGTTGTTGGATTCTTACCGTTGTTTGGCTTTTTTTCTCCCTCTAAGTATTAATTAGCTTTCCTTTTTCAACAGATATAAATATTCAAAGTGCCAACTAAAATGGGTGAGGAGCGAGAAGGAAAACAACAGTTAATACATTTTAGTCTTACATCTCAAAGAAAAACACTCTAGTAAACCTTTCCTGTACTTGGATCTTAAATTATATTTTTACTGTGTTTCAGTTTTAATAAGAAGCAATAATAAAATTATATCAAATAGAATATAATAAAACAATAAAAGTAAATGGGTAATTTATGCATATTTGTATCAAACAAGTGTTGTGCTGAGGTTGAATATGATTTGTGTGGTTTGTAGCAAATGTTTTGTGACATAGATATTTTAATGACTGAACTACATCTCGATCACCATTTCTTTCCAAACTGCCAGTGGAAAGGATGCGGGAAAGTGAATGGAAGAGATTTGTGGGGATTGCCCTTGCATGAAGCTGGCATAGCTCGTCCTTCAGCCCTGCAGCAGGTGTGGGGGGACGTGCTTGCAGAAGGGACTGTTTGCTTCTAGGTGCTGTCAAAATCTGGGGCATCCCAGGCAGGCTGGCAAACTCATTGAATAATAACAGCACTTTCATTGTTTCAGTAAGGGGTTAAATTTTGAATTTGAAGTGCAACATTTTATTCAACCCTTGTACCTAGTGATTATACACAGTAGGTAAATATTTAAACATCGATGCCTTGATTGTATCTCTGTGACCAGCTGTGTGGACATCACTCAAATAAGGTGAACTAATGCTCTGAACTGCAGGGGAATTTTGCAGAGGCCAATACACTACCTTAGAAATTGCAAAGAACAAGGGAGCAGTGCCATAAGATTTGTTAGTGCTAATTGTGAGTATTGTATACACTGAACAGACAGAATAATATCTGCCGATGTCATTTGCTGTTGCCTAGTCATGATTTTTCTGGTTGTCTTTCTTTGGACTGCCTTAATTGTTGAAAACTTTCAGTGTGTCTTTGAGGGAATTAGTCAATAGTAGAGCTCTGGGCAGGCTGCGTATTAATACTTAATCGCATTTTGGAATTTTGAGACACATGTTTTAGAGTCATTTTATACCTTGCCTGGGGAACCACAGGCCGGTTCCCCATTCAGTTTTTGGTGTCTGTTTTTAGAAGGAAGTAAATGTAATGTGCTGACGGAATAATGAAGTTTTCAAACAACATGAATGTGAATATCCTGTTCTAAGAGACTTAAAACAAAATCAAACTATTTTTATAAGAAATTAATTGAAACTAGGCACTACCACTTAAACTTAGCTTAGCTTAAGCCTTGTCCAATGGATTTAAAAATAATGGAATTTGTTTTCATTTCACATTTTGACTGTTCCTGCCACTAGTGTGTGATTACCAGATATATTAAAAAGACATAGTGTACCATATGGTGGAACAGAGAGCTGGAGAGTTTGGATTTGAAAAAGAAAAAAAGCTATATACTTATTAATACTATATTTTTCTAGGTTTCATGAAAAGAAACATATCCTACATGAGTTAGTGTTCTAAAACTCAAAGGAGAAAAAAGGAGATATTAACAAATTTATGAATAGAGTAACACTGTAAGACTGTTTCAAATGAGTCTATGCTGCAACACGTACAAAGACTATTATTAATGAGCAGTGAATGCTGTAATATACCAATAAAATTTGGACTCAAATGTTATGGTAGTGAAGATGTTATAAGTGTCTTGAAAAATTCAATATAGAGCTGAATTTATTGCCCAGGAGTAAATCCTATTTCAATGGAGCTAGGATGATACTAGGATCTCCGTAAGTGCGAGATAAAAATTCTTTTTCAGATTCCAGACCTGCCCATTTGTATATTCACATGCTCCCTTTGAGATGCGCATTCATTTTGTTGTGTGCTCTCTTTTCCTTTTAGGAAGCAAAACCATGTTCTTTGTCCTAAAGGCACAGGGAGAGAAGGAAGTTTTCTTAGTGTACAGGATAATTAAAGTCCTGAAGATCTTTCAAGATGAAGCTCAATTTTAATACCGTGGACAAAAATAATCACTCACTTGACTACCTTTTCCCCTACCTGGGTGGAGGATGGGGGTTGCTGCTAAATCAATTCTTCAAATTACTTCATTTTTTTTAGGATTTTTTGCTGGTGTGTAAATCATTAGAAGACTAAAGGAAGGAAGGAGAGGGAGAGGGTATCACTGGAGAGAACCCAAGGAAACCTACCTATTGCCAATATTGCCAACCCGTTTGGGAACCACTAATTATTTTGTTTCTTTTCTAGATATGAATGATTACGTCTTTCTAACTATTCCCACAGCATTTTTAAACTGTTACTTATGATGTTCAGAGAAGAAAACAAGACAAAAGGAACAGCTGAGAAATCCCTTAATATCCTGGCACATTCATGTGGTTATCTGGGTAGAAAGAAAAATCAGAATTACAACATGAAATCTTTCAGACCCCATCAGAGCGCCCTTTCAACCTCCCTCTTTTATGTTGCAACTATTTGCATTCATGCCCACCTTTTACCAATTCCACTTTTTCAGAGCACATCACTGAGCACCCCAAGGTGATTTAGGACGCTTTTGTTTTTAAAGAGATCTGGAACATGCTCCCAGACTTGCCACTCTGGCTTTTGCATTATTATTTTTCTCACTTCCACAGTTTACCCAGTACGAGATTTGTGATGTTTTTGCAGCACTTTGTTAAAAGTTGTGGAGGAAGCTGGCTCCTACAGCCTTTTTGGATGTATTTCGTAGACCTTATTTGGTTTTTACTGGCACTATTGTAAAACAGTGGAATGTTATATTAAACCACTTCATCACAATCAGACTCCCATTTGTTAATCTGAAAACATATATATTTTGTTCTATGCTTATATCTTTGGGCTTTCTTTCCACAGTTTAATGAATCAATGGAAGTTTTCTGGGATCAGCGGTTTCGGGGGAGTTAAAATGAGCAAGCCTAGAAAGAAAAAAATTGTGCATTACTATGGGTAAGTCATAGGCATCGAAGGCCCTGTGACAAAAAGAAAGGACATTTCTTAAACTGAAAATATATAATAAATGTAATTTATTAGAGTTGTGGAGAGAGGAACAATTCATCTTATATAGGAGTACTGAGTATTTCTAAATTAATGCATTTATCATTTGATACGTTGTTTAGGTGTTTGGATCCAAGTGATTGCTTGAATTAATAATGCCTTATGGAAGTTTGGTCCAAATTTTAGGGCATACTTATTTCTCATGCAGCTGCACACGCAGAGACCTCCACGGGAGTTTAGCTGTGCTGAGGATGGAGTAAAATCCTGAAGAAAGACCTTTTTAACTATCAATATATGACAGATACAATTAAACCAATTCACAACAGTAATCATTCAAAGCAAATTCCCCAATAAAAGCATAAGGCAGTCTGAAAATATGAAACATTTTATTGCACGTGTCTACGAACACAGTGGAGTACAGAGGAAATGTACCTTTATTTCTAAGGAACTTCACAGAAGATCTGGCAATCGAGATAAGCTTTGCACAGATTGCATTGACTCCACTGGATGTATGAACTGCTGATAGCCATCATTTACTCTACTAAGCTTATTGGCTACATTTCCACAAGTTCTGTATATCTAAAATTTTATTTTCCATCCCTACCTCTACGGAAATAATATCAACATTATTGTGGTGTTCGTAAAAATGTGTAAATGTGAACTTGTGAAAAAATCTGCCGACACCACAAATTGTAAACAATTCCAATATGCACTGACAAGTACATCGACGCATGTTATTGCATTTTGTGGTGTTACACTTGCAAGCACCTTCTATACCTGTCATATCTTGAAAAATAATGTTGTCAGTGAACAGCCCTTAATTTTTAAGAGCAATTTGATGAAGTATTTTGTTGCTGACTGTAGTTTATCTGATATTATGATTGAAGCATTTTCTGTGTAATACAGGAATGTCTAACACTTGCAATGATCAGAATATTATTTCTTTATATGGTTTTTGTTATCATTTCTACAATTCCTAACAGTTTAGCAACTGAGGACTCTTCTAACAAATATCAATGGCAAAAGTAGAAGTAATACCAATAGCCAAAACTTGAATCTATTGTTCAAAAAGAGGCATAATTATCCTGGACATTTTAAATTTTTTTAAGAAATTTTATGTGGATGGGATCTTAAAGGTCTGCCTTACATTATTTTAAATGATACAAAGTTTTCTTTCTGGCGTAACAGTGCATGAGATTTTTGCGAGTAGCTTTTTAATTCATTTCCAATTCTGCAACATAAAAGTTCCTTGGTTTTATTTCTATGTGAAATAGATCTCTCAGAAATATACAGTAAACTAAAAAGTAAAAAAAAATAATTTAAAAAATCACATTAAATGTTCTATTTTCGATCTCCTTTAAAATAACTTCTACTTACTTTTATACAAAATTCTAAATGAAAAATTAAAATTATTTGAGTAAACCCAAAAAATATTTAAAATTGTGAAAAGCTGGACTCTTAAAAGTGGTGTTATAGGAATGGATTGAATGTCCTTTCAAGCTGTAGAATAGCGAACATTAGACATTTTAAGGAAGTGTTATACTTGCTGTCTTAATCTGAATAATGACTGGATACTTTCTTGATACTACACGGATTGTTAGTGCCCTCTAAACTCAAACATGAAAATTAGTTCTGCCATACTTTTCTAAGTATGTTTTCTTCCTATTAAACTATGTATTTTTAGAGCAATTGATCTTATATCACCATGTTGGTGGAAACAGGGATAGAGCAAATGTCTAATTTCTGCTTTAATTAACGAGACATTGTTTACTGTAGAAAAGCTTCAGTTTTGTGCAAATAAAAGATAGGGGCTATATAATTGAACGATATAAATTATAGACTTGAAAATACATATTTAATGTAGCAGTTGATTTATTGTAAGGAGCCATGCTGAAAAAACTTGAAAACAAAAAGCAAAAAGAAAGATAAGTTTGATCTTCCATGGGACTAGATAATTAACTGATAATTGACTACAGTGGAAGCAGGCCCACCTAATTCACTAAGGTTATTGTTGTTTCCATTCATTTGAAAACTTAAGATCACCACAACTTGATTAACTTGAAAAAGAATTAAATCACTTCAAAGTGTATTTGAATGCTGAATTACATCACATTACTTTTTTGTCTCTTGATTAGCTGTAGGTAATTTCTGAGGACAGTGTTTATTCCATGAGCCAAATATGCTTATTTTAGCTATTGGCTTTCTTTTCTACCATTCAACTAGTGAATTCTAATGATTTTTTTTTTTTTAATATCTAGTCTTCTAGACTTTGGATGCGCAAGCCTCCACTGAATGTTAGTTTTGTGACAGTATAAATACTCTTATTGATAATACTTTTTGATCTGAGATTACATATTGTTCTATTTATAATTTCATAGTTATTGGGCAAAACTTCCTTCAGAATACAAGAACATAGAAAATAATAATTATTAAATATCCACAAACAAAATCTTCTGGGTTTAGAACATTAGAAATGCATACACGACTGCTAAGAAACAGTAGGCACTGGTTCCGTAGCAATAAAATTAGTATACTATGATTTTTTGTAGGGGGAGATTTGCTTTCACGGATTTGAAGTTTTATGTACTTGCTACTTTGGTGGGAATCAGCACAGTTGCCTTTCAGGCATTTAAGGAGAGCTTCGCCTCCTGGTCACCGTGTGTCCACATTCTCAGTAATAATTCATTGGATCTAGTGCAGCGAGCACATTGCTGGGGTCATATCCGTATTCTTTCCTGAAAAAATACATATAGATTATGTTATAATAGCTAGCCCTTGCCTAGAGGAATGCAGTTGGAGTCAGTTTTGCCTTCCTTTTGGCATTATTCATAATGAACTCTTTGACACCTGGTTTACATTTTAAGGGACACTTAGCTGTTCTTATTAATTCTTCCAATTTGTGAAAAGCTGAAAGCACTTACGACTTCCCAACTTTGAAAATGTCTGTGATAACCTTATTCCTTTGAATAAATTTAAGGATTTCCAGCTTTCCTTTGTAAAAAAAAAAACAAACCAAGTTCTGTTACAGCTTCTTGCAGAAGTGTTATTTTTTTGGATGCATTCCAGTTTCTCTGGACATGAGTTCCCACTTTCTTTTACACTTGCAAGAAAAATTATTGCCAAATCCAAGTCCGATTTCAAGGTCAACTTTATATTCAGAAAGATATGAAGTAGCGTTATTCATTGTGTGTCTCATGAAGTGCATGTGAGATAATACAGGTCCTGCCTCTCTTAAACCAGGAAGTCAGCTTGCCTCAGACTTCATTTAACTTGAAGCAGAAAGTTCCATATGCACTAGAAGGAATTGTTCCTTGTCACCCATTCTTTCTCCTTCTGTCTTGTCATCATTCATTGTATAAAGGACGTTGTCAAACTGGGCCCGCTGCTTCAACCATCATTGAACACTACAGGTTGAGGAGACCACAATCTCTTCATGCCTTGCGCCTGTGGTGCCACAAGTGTCCTCTGTAAACTAGATCCACGTGAATGGCTATTTAATTTTCTTTTGCTGATTCCAACTCTCCTTAAGGAAAACATTCCTATTAACAAATTTATTGATACATGGTAACTGTGAATCCAACCATTAAGCCAGTACTGCCAAAACCACCACTAAACCATGTCCCTCAGCATCACATCTACCCGTCTTTCTAATACCTCCAGGGATGGTGATTCAAACACTTCCCTTGGCATCCTGTTCCAATGTTTGATAACCCTTTTGGTGAAGAAATTTTTCCCAATATCCATCCTAAACCTTCCCTGGCACAACTTGATGCTGTTTACTCTTTACTCTTGTTCCATTGCCTGTGACATTGGAGAAGAAACTGATGCACCCTGGCTACCCGCTCGTTTCAGGTAGTTGTAGAGAGCAATAAGGTCTCCCCTTTCTCCAAGCTGAACACCCTCAGCTCCCTCAGCCTCTCCTCACAAGACTTGTGCTCCAGACCCCTCACCAGCTCTGTTGCCTTTCTCTGGACACGCTCCAGCACCTCAATGTCTTTCCTGTCTTGAGGGGCCCAAAACTGAAGACAATATTCGATGTGCGGCCTCACCAGTGCCAAATACAGGGGGACGATCACTTCCCCAGTCCTACTCACCACAATGATACAGGCCAGGATGCTGTTAGCCTACTTGTCCACCTGGGTACACTGCTGGCTCATATTCATGCAGCCGTTGACCAACACCTCTAGGTCATTTTCCGACAGGCAGCTCCAGCCACTCTTCTGCCAGCCTGGAGTGTTCATGGGGTTGGTGTGACCAAAGTGCAGGACCCAGCACTTGGCCTTGTTGATCCTCACACCACAGCCTGTTGATCCAGACTGCCCAGATGCCTCTGCAAAGCCTTCCTACCCTCAAGCAGATCAACACTCCTTCCCAACCTGGTGTCTTCTGCAAACTGACTGAGGGTGCACTTGATCCCCTTAAACAGATCATTGATAAAGAAGTTAAAAAGAACCGTCCCCAATACCGAGCCCTGGAGAACACCAGTTATGACTGGCCACCAACTGGATTGAACTCCATTCACGACCACTCTCTGAGCCAGCTATTTTTTTACCCAGCAAAGCCTATGCTTATCAAAGCTATGAGTAGCCAAGTTGGGCAACAAGAATATTATTTTTAGATCTAAGTAACTTTTAGAAATATCTGGAGGTGACATTAGATAGGTATTTGGACCTTCGGAAGTTTTATAAATTATTTATTTCTGTGTTTATTTGTACCTTGTCATCTGACCTTTTTAATAATTTCTTAGCTCCATGAATTTCATACTTACGCTTCAGCTCTGCAACTAAAGAACTGCATGTACTCTGTGATTAAAGGACTCCAGCCCCCTCAAAAAATCCCCAAAACTATTAGTTGGAATTCTATAAATAAGATCAGTAATAGCAGTTATGCAAAGAAAATGGGTGCTCTAGTATTCAAGTTTCTTTTCACTGAGCATATACCATTTGTTTACCAACGTGGTACAACAACCTGAGGGTGTAGCGCTATCATTGTTCGATCTACACTTCAGTATAGCTAACAGGAACCCTTAACTATGATAGTGTTTAATATCACTCTTACATACACTGCTGCGTGCAGATATTAAGTGTAATATTCCTTTTCAGTGGGTTGGGAAATTGCATTAATCTACCTCATAATGGCAGAACCTTCACATGTGTGTATCTGCTGGTGATAATTTGTTATACCTTCCCTTATTTGCTTTATCCACAAGGCTGGGAATTTATTACAACTTTTTTCTAGAATGTCAGGTTTCTACCTTTAACTCTGGAGGTTTCATATTCAAAGACAGGCCAGGATAGTAGTTGTTACATTAAGAAAAGTGTTAATCCAGTATACCAGGTGCTATGGACTTTTTATATTCAGGATCATCTTCCTCTGATGAGGACACAAAATGCAGAGTTGACTGGAACAAGTCTACAATTCTAGCCTTTTACTCTCATCTTCTGAAACAATCTTACAGAAATACAGTAATGATTTTTTTCTATGCTTATGAGAACATTTCCTCACATCCCTACCATAATTAGGTGACCTTTACATGATGCCTCTATTTCTTTGCTTGATATCATGTACCTGACCTTCTAAGAATTACCAGCAAGTATACGGCTATTATGAAATGAAATGTTAGGCATAAACAGTAACTTCTATTATCTCCAGTCCAACAGACTGAAATAAAATAATAAACCAGCATCTGATAAAGGCTATGAAAGAGGACACTAGCTCATAACTAAAATGATTTAATTACCGCATTTCATTAATGAAGCATTGTCAGCCACAGCAATTCAACTTAGTGAGAAGCTGAGAAATGGAATATCTACCATGACAGAATGTGATGAGAGGCACTAGCTATTTGTAAAAGTATTAAAGGATAAATCTAAAAAGTTGAAAAGGAAAATAATGAGAGGGTCCACAACTGCCTTATAGTCATTGGACTGTGTTAGGAATGGCAAACGACGACGTTATCACCTGCTAATGTCCCGCCCTCTCATCTGAGACTTAATTTCAAGAGCACAAAGTGTAAAGAAAAGTAGTCTTATAGCTCTCCACACCTAAGAAGTTATATTGTTCATTTGTTGGCAATTTTTTAAAGCTTTACTAAGTCTTTTAAAACAAACAAACAAACAAAAAAAACCAACAACAAAAAAACCAACCCGAAAACAAAGCCCAACACACAAACCCTGAGATGGTTTGAAGAGGTCTTTATAAAAATCCTTGTGCTTTGCAGAGGTGTTGGAACTGGTTGCTGAATATACAGTAATGAGCACTTTGTGCAAGAAACTAATGTTGAGCATCATTTTAGCGTAATCTTGAGGTCTCAGCTGATTTGCACAGTATCCATAGTAAATATTATAGCTCCAATGATGGTCCCCAATCCAGAATTATATCCCCTCTATATGGAGTTTTGTCTACTATCAGTAGACAGAAAATTTTCAGCAGAAGCTGGGGTATAACAACCAGAATCTTACTGCCTGTGTCTGAATAATACCTCTGTTTCAAGAATTTGACCCACAATGTATAAGTGTTTTGACTGAGACAGTTATAAATTAACTCAATTTTTTTTCCTCTAGATTACTTTATGCTGTTGCAGGCTTAATAACTTCATCTGGAAAGCTTCGGGAAAACTCTGTAATGTACATACTTCCTTGCCAATATGTTAAACGGTTACTGGTGATGTTACAAAAGTAGATCATAGAATCATAGAATCATTTAGGCTGAAAAAGAACTTTAAGATCGAGTCCAACCATAAACATAACACTGCCAACTCCACCACTAAACCATGTCCCTCAGTGCCACATCTACATGTCTTCTAAATACCTCCAGGGATGGTGACTCCACCCCTTCCCTGTTGCAATGTTTGACAACCCTTTCAGTGAAGAAATTTTTTCTTAATATCCATCCTAAACCTCCCCAGGCACCTTCTCTCCTTTGTAGAGACTGAAAAGTTCTCCCCTCAGCCTCCTTTTCTCCCCAGTAATTGTAAGACCTTTAGCTCAAACAGATTTCTGTAACTGATGTAGCTTTAAATTGTGGTTATTGTTTGACCCCAAGTTTACTTCTGTACAATTGTGCCATTAATTGAAATGAACTTAGGAGTACAACTGTAGAAAGACAAGGCATTGTATACAATGAAAACCATTTCAGGAAAACTGAAGGCAACCAAAGCACACATAAGCTGTTACTGTGCAGTTGTTGTGTCTTTCAAGGAAAAGCATGACATTTTCTATACATAAAATCAATCTGTCTTGAAATTTTCTATCAAAATAAAGTTTCACAAGAAAATATGAAATATTTTCTCTATCACCAGTCTGGTGAAATTTCACAAAGCAGAGGAAAGTGATATGAAGGAAACATTTGTATATTCCTAGCAGAAGTGCATTATGGAGATTAACAGAAATTTTTTTGATGTCTTCAAGATCTGAGTTATGTGTTGTTGCTAAGCTTTAAACATACAGAGGTCAGAGTTAACTACCAAAACATTGAGTCTGTACTGTGCAAATGATGACTTGAATGTGTCACTAACTACAGGGACTGAAAAAGTAGTCTGTAGTATGTAAAAGATACTATTAAACAACACTAAAAAATATTTAAACAATAATGTCTAAAAGATATTATTTTTATTCTATAACATCCTATTTGCCATTTAAGTTCAGCTTTGAGTTATAGTACTTCTGAAAGAAAGAAAATGAAATGGTCACTTTTTATTAATTCTTTAAGGGTAAGTCATCTTCACAAATTTTTATTTTTTACTGAACACTGTAGAAAGCAACCTAAAAAATTCTTAGGGTAGCTTATTTGAGTTTTGAGGAACTCTTTTTGAGATAGCACAGATGTTAATATTGTTAATGGTGTTAATGGTCTCAGAAAAAAATGTGATTTTGATTGATTTCAGCTTTAATATTTATATGCAATATAGTATTCCTGAAGTAATGTCGGTAAGAGTCATGTCGGTAATTGTCTTTCAAATGAGGAAAAAATCATAGAGGGTTGAATAAATTGATTACAGCTTTTTGGAAATCAGACTGATATCATGCACTGCACTGAGATATATATGAGGGAAACTAAATGTAAAGCACCTTTTGGTATGACTGACAAATAGAGGTAAACATTTCCATTTGTGATTGTTACTATGATAGCAAGTTCAAAAATTTCATTACGGGATGTCATTAATACAAAAAACCAGATTTACATCTTAAAGTTAGCTGGGGCAGACAGTCCTTTTCTTGCAGTAAAACTATTTATACAAAATATTTTTTTAGCAGAATATAATTATGGCAGAATGAATAGAAAATATTTAAGCTGCATATATCTCAGATACAAACCTCACGGGGGTGATTCTATCATAACATCCTTATTTTCTTGAATGTCTTTGCTTCAGTCCATATTGAGTATGTTTTTAATGAGTGAAAGAAAATTGGATCTTAAGTTGTTAATGTATCAAAGTCTCAAAGGTGCTCTGATAGTGAAGAAGCAGTTCAGTGGCTGAGCTAAACGACTCTGAGCAGAGTTGTCAAAGACTTCCCACCGGCTTTTCTGTAAATAGCAAATACACAGCATAAGTAATATCCTCATTGAATTTTTCATAACTTCAATTCGTGTGATTTTCTCATCTCCAGCCTCAAGCACGGCATTACTGTGGCAGAGGGATTGCCCTCTGTAGTCCTTTTTCTATTCTGTCACATTAGAGATCAGCTTCAAGGCTTCCAGAGAGTATCCTGTTTGTCATCCATCATTCACTGCTAAAATATCACCTGATCAGCCAAGGACTTTGTACTGCTCCCCATGCTGATCATTACATTTAGGAGTTTCTAACAGATATTGACTGTTTTCCTCCTTTAAGCCTTTCTTGGCCAAGATGTCTACAAAGATCTAAATGGGTAAGATTGTAAGACTAGAGATTTGTATCTTGTGCTGACCAATCTTGTCCTTACATAGATCAAAGAATCATAGAATGGTTTAGGTTGGAAGGGACCTTAAAGACTGCTGAGTTCCAACCCCCCTGCCCTGGGCAGGGACACCTCCCACCAGACCAGGTTGCTCAAAGACCCATCCAACCTGGCTTTGAACATTTCTAGGGATGGCGCAGCTACAACTTCTCTGGGAAACCTGGGTCAGTGTCTCACCACCTACATAGGGAAGAATTTCTTCCTAATATCTTATCTAAATCTCCCCTCTTTCAGTTTAAAACCATTACCCTTCATCCTATCACTCCAGTCCCTGATCAAGAGTCCCCGTCTCTCCTGTAGGTCCCCTTCAGGTACTGGAAGACCATTATAAAGTCTCTCCAGAGCCTTCTCTTCTCCAGGCTGAACAACCCCAACTCTCTCAGCCTATCAAGAAACATCTTTTTTTCTTCTCTTGTATGGAAGTTGCAAACATTTTGCGGAAGTATTGCTACTTTTTCTCTTGGAGTCACATAATGTTGTTCCATAGGATGTGTAATAAGAATTGTACACAAATAAAACAAATTACATATGAAGATGACTTCAGAATATTACATGCATCATTATTATTGAATGAAACTGTTGTATAAATATAGGACTCTGATGCCAAAATATAAGCTTAAAGAATTCTTAAAGAAAAGAATGTAATTATTTAGTGTCATTTCACCAGTGAAATCTGAGGTCACTTGCCAAAGCAGTTTGTAATTTAGCATAACATCACAAACAGGAATCTATTTAGGATACATAAAAGCAGAATAAAACAGAATGGTTGCTTAGAGGAGAAAGCCTGCTTACTTCCCTAATCAGAGGCACAGATTTCTTATAAAAAATAAGCCAAACACATTAACTTAGTGACAATATCATGAGTTTTGCTAGTTCAGAACGCTAGCATCTGTACCCCTGAATATTGCAATATGATATGTTAATGCAGCGCAAGTGTTTAACATAAAATATTATGTATAAATTACTGTTATACTGATCATACTTATTATAGATCGTTAATGAACCAGTAACATTGTTTAAATATCTTTCTTTTTTCTATATATGAAGAAATGTAATGTTTCAAATCATCAGTAACAAAACCTTAGTATTCTTCAGAATGTGAAATCGATAAAAGCAATAAAATACTGTCATTACATTACATTATTGTAATTTCTAGGCCTATAATGTGTATATTCTCACAAATCCCTAGTAAGGAAAATAGATACTGTTGCTTCAGTTTTACAGATAGGCTTAGAAAGAAGTGTACTTGCCCATGCCTTGAAGGGAAAAGAGCTGAAGCCAATCCATTTGAGCCTCAGGAGCTAATTATTAGTCTGTCTTGTGTATAACACTTGCAGAAGAAATTCTACTTTAACTTATTTGGGTAATGAGTGCCTGTGTTTATTAACAACGGAAGTTGTCTGCACTCAAAGAAAAATTATATTCACCCTTATTGAGAGGGATGTGTTAGTGAGGAAAGACAGAGCAGCCTTCGTGTCTATTCAGCTATGGTATCTCTACTGAGGCTATCAAAAGAGTGGTAGTTAATAGCAGTGGATTTCATGATAGATCCTTTGTCAACCAGGAAGCTGAAAAGCATGGCCAGCTTATTTCATGTAGGTTACTTATTTCCTATAAAAGACCTCAAAATAGCTTTCCTTTTCATTCAGCAGACTTGGACAATGCTAAAGTTGAAAGATTTAAGTATATTTTGAAGACCCACTGACTTACTGTTCTCAAAGTATGAATTTGTCAGTGGGAGACCAGATTTAACATTTGAAATAGAAGTTCTTTAAATATCTGACTTCTTCAGAAAAGTTCTGTTTGAGGAAGGGTGAACTGGAAAGATGGACTCCAGTCAGCCTACCAATTCCATTTTACAATTTGAAAGTTACAACTAGAATGCCTGTTTTTTTTATTCCTGGGCAGATACCAAGCATTTAAACCAAGATGAAACTTTTCATACTTCTGCAGCTGAACAGCTATTGATCTACCAGCGGAATTACCTCCTGTGATCTAGACCTATGCTTATTTAACCAGATCATAGATAATTTTGTTGTATCATTCTTACATGAATAAAAAGAAAGCTTTTAATTAATTAAAACTTAAATGATAATAAAGCTTGGTATTAATTAGAACAAGCTACTTCATCTTCAGAAATGTCATCTGCAAAAATATGTCTCACAGTGAATTCTAATGAGAAAAACTATCTGTAAATGCTCTGGGGTAGCTAAGTCACAAGAATTATATATCATACCTATATGTGTCCCATTTCAAAGTCTATAAACACTTCATCTGAAGATCTGGTAGGCCTTCTGCAAGCAGCTCCTGGGACCCATAAAGAAAATCCTTTTAGAAGAATGGTTAAATTGGTTGTTAAATATTAAATGCCTACCTGTAGGATGGAATCCTAAGTGCCACAGGGCTTTGAGAGAATTAGAGTTGGTTCTTTCTGAATGCTTGTGTTTCTTACTGGGATTTTAGGCAGCCTTTCCTCTACTCTGCCAATGCCTCGATGAACGGCCTTGGGGTATGACAAAGTCAGTTAGTGTTAAGGCGCAATGAAATTCCACTAATGTTTGTGAAAATCACTCAGTAAGTTCTTGCAGTAGCTGGCATATTGTTTGACATTTTGAGACTGTTAAGTAAACAATAACACAATTAATCACAAGTACATAATACAACTCTTTTTCATTAGGAGAACACATTTCATCTCACTTTCTATCACACATATTTAGGAATTCTTTGGACTACCTAGGGTGGATAACACTAAAATAATTAACAGTATATGGAACTATTCCTCGTGAGTGGAATCACATTTCATGCTTCAGAAAAAAAACATTAAGAAAATCAAATATGAAGTGCCTGTCACAACAACACAGAGAGTTTCTCCGCAAAGTGACCATGTTTCAATGATTCATCCACAAGATTCCGACATGGGGAGCCATCTTTCTCTCTCCTGGGTGACTTCTGGCCAAACTTAGCACAGCAGCACAAGAAGTGTGGGCTGCGCAGCCCGTACGTAGACTCAGTGCAAGTGAGAGAATGTTGCTTTGCCCTTCTACCTTTCCCTCCTATCCGCTGTAACAAAGGTAAAAGAAAAAACTTGGGGATCGCAAACAAAAATATTCACCCACAGAGAGAGATTCTTTGAAGAAAAGTGAGAAGTGGTAATGGCAACAAAAAGGCAGAAGAAAGGGATCAGTGTAAACTAATATCAAACCTCCATGTGACTTATGCATGGGAGACAGGGTCATTCTGACCCTCTACTCTGCACTGGTGAGGCCACAACTGGAATACTGCGTCCAGTTCTGGGCTCCCCAGTTCAAGAGGGACAGA
>JAOXNO010000041.1:19639100-19651638 GCA_028565335.1 Limnodromus scolopaceus | reverse complement strand
AGGGGAGTTGGACTAGATGATCTCTATGGTCCCTTCCAACTCCAAAAAATTCAGTGAAATTCAGTGAAATTCAGTGAGACAGTAGTTCTCATGCACACTTCTGTGGAAAAAATCATGCATGGAGTTGCAAACTTCTCTCTAAAGCAGCTTTACTAATACAAGTTCAGAATTATGATAGCAAAGTTAAGCTCTTTCCCAAGTAAACTGTAGAAGTGGTAAGAGGTATGAAGAAGTATTTGGGAAAAGTAGAATGAAATTATAAAGGAAATTTTCTGTTAACTGGAGGATCAGTATATATGAAATGTTTTGGGAAATGGTGAATTTGGCATTTGGTACATTTTAGCTAGATTGATAAATAAAAAATGTAGAACAGCAGAAAATCTGGTGCTGAAAGTGGTTTGCGTAAGCGAGATTGCCTTCTTCCTCCTTTGACTATTTAGTTCTGGTTCTCACTTGAACTGGCTAGTTTGGACAGGCTGTGATTATTTCTATTTTTGCGCATCTGATTTTAACTTTGACCATCTCTAAGCTGTGTCAGCGGAAGCAACACCGACAAAGAAATGCTCTCTCTTTCAAGCTGTATTTTTAGATCCTGAATGATCAAATGAGGACTGAGCCTTTCTACCGTTTTTCAATATAGCAGCTGGGCCTGCTTCCATGTTGCCTTTTAAACTGCTCACTGTAGATAGAGGAGAGCGCAAGGTCTGAGCGTGGGAATTAGCCATACAAGAGGAGCCGTTCTCTGATCGCTGGGGCACTCATCCATCCCTAGTTAGATGCAGAACACTCCCATGGTTTCTACTTAGCAAGCTGCCTTCTGCTTACGGTCAGGAGGCATGACAAGTGTAGAGTGCATTTCCCAGCAAAGATATGATGGACTGGGGGACTATTACACTCTGAGTACTGCCTAGAGACATGTATTTTACTAGAAGCAAATATCTGTGTAGCAATTATCTGCCGTCACTGTTGGCTGCAGTCTTGTCAGCTCTCACTCTTTAGGCAGAGTCAAAATAAGTAGTTAAAATTGTAGTATCAATTTTCTTCCTCAAAGTTTCCTATGAAAAATAGTACCAATGCAAAATGAGTATTTTTACTTTATGACAATTTTGTCTTGGCTTGTGCTGTATGCAGCGGATGTTCCTTGGACGACACATTCAGGCCCTCTATGCATATAACTTTTTGTACCTAGAACCCTGCAGGATAATTCGGAGCAATGCCACTTGTGAGGGGAGGTGGAATATTTTATATGTGAAAGTTTCTTAAATGAGCAGTGTGTGCGTACTTGATACTGTCTGGTCACATAAAAGGAAACCTGGTTATCTACTACAGAGGTCTCAAAGGATTTATCAAGAGCTACAGAGATGCTACTTCTAGCATATTGTCTAATAGCTCTAAATTCAGTGGAATTTTATTTTTCTAAAATCTCTTCTCTGTAATTCTGGCTGCATACACTCTGGTAAGCATGTGTGACATAGATGGTTGTTCTCCTATTATGTTCCACTTTATGTTTAGGAAGAAATTTTGTTTAAAAATCCGTTTTGTCACAAGTGCCGAACACTCACTTGTCTCCAAAGATGTGTGCCTGAAGCATTCTTTGCTTTTCCAGAACGTCCTTGGACTCTGGCAGCCCCATAAGAGAGCAGGCAGAAAATCAAGCAGGTTGTTGTTTGAAGCCTTTCTGCATTTCATCAGCAACTCATCAAAACCAATCTGCTTTTGCAAAATGCTTCTGTTTGGCAGATGAGCTTTTTGTGACAAAAGCTCCGTCTCATCAGAAAAATCCTGTTGAGTTCGGTTCATTATACGGTGAGAGAGAGACAAAACAGATGCATTTTGGTCTGCTAATCACAGAGCACGACTGACTGACTTTCCATCTTGTCTCTACCCTCTTTCTCTTATCTGCTGTTATCAATACCAAGACGGGAGCTAAAAAACCTGCAGCCTGCATTGCAACTTTTTATTTTGAACACTTTTTTCAAAATTAGCATGGAGCACTCATGTACTTAACATCTCATGTGTGGAATACCGTCCTCTGAGCTTATGTTGCTGGAGTGTGCTTTGCAGATGGCATTTGCAGATCACCTAAACTTCGGTTGAGTCCTCAGGAAACTTGTGCTGGTTGATAGCATTTAAAGTACACGTGAAAAAGAACACATTTGTAAGGGGAATTAAGGCTCTGGTTAGGATAGTATTTAAACATGATCTTAACTCAGAATTCAAAGTGAACTTAGGTATGGGATTGCAGATGGACTAATGTATACAAATCTTTTCTTGAATTAATGACTGAACACTGAGTAGTTAAATGTACAGTCAGCAAAGAACACATCTAAATTGTACTGGTCTAACAAATGGGACAGTTGTGACCAAGTATGTAGCTTCCAGCTAGAATAACTGAACAGAATAAACACCATAATTTCTTTAATATTGGATTTTGTTGGGAACACAACTTGTAATAAAATCATTGGTGTTCCTAACAATGACAAGGCCTCAGAATTAACTACTCTCATGACTTTTTTTTTTTTTGTTTTCTGTGCCATTGCTGTTATTTTCTTTAATAAGGATGAGGTTTTGTGAGAAAATACCCATCATCAAACCAAAAAGTTTTCAAGAAAATATATCAGAAACCTTCTAAGACTGGGCACCTCCCCCAGAGCAGCCCAGAGGAGAATGACTTGGGGCTGTTGTAGATGAGAAGCTCAACATGAACTGGCAATGTGCGCTGGCAGCCCAGACAGCCAACCACACCCTGGGCTGCATCAAAAGAAGTGTGGCCAGCAGGGTGAGGGGGGTGATTCTGTCCCACTGCTCTGCTCTGGTGAGACCCCACCTGGAGCACTGTGTCCAGCTCTGGAGCTGTCATCACAAGAAGGACATGGACCTGTTGGAGCAAGTCCAGAGGAGCGTCGTGAAGATGATCAAAGGGCTGGAGTGCCTCTTGTGTGAGGACGGGCTGAGAGAGTTGGGGTGGTTCAGCCTGGAGAAGAGTCTGGGGAGACCTTAGAGCCCCTTCCAGTCCCTAAAGGGGCTCCAGGAGAGATCGGGAGGGACTCTTGATCAGGGAGGGGAGCCATAGGATGAGTGGGAACAATTTTAAACTTGAAGAGGGGAGATGTAGATGAGATACTAGGAAGAAATTCTTTGCTGTGAGGGTGGTGAGAGCCTGGCCCAGGTTGCCCAGATAAGCTGTGGCTGGCCCACCTCTGGAGGTGTTCCAGGACAGGCTGGATGGGGCTTTGAGCAGCCTGATCTCGTGGGAGGGCAGGGGGATTGGAACTAGATGATATTTAAGGTCCCTTCCAACCTAAACTATTCTATGATTTATTTTTTTCTGAAGGAGAGATCTCATCTGGAATAGCCAGTTACTGTATGTTTGGGACTCTTGAGCAACACAAGAAAATGAAGTTCAACTTACTGCTTTGCCCTGAAAACATCACCACTCTCTACAAATGATCTAGTCACCTTGAGGCACAGCAGTCTTATGCTGTTTCTCCAGTATACAGTAAAATGTAGTTAATGTGTTTGTATTGTCACTTTTAAAGCTTTTGCTACAAAGAAAATATATGAGAAAATACTGCCTTTTTTAGGATAGACACTTGTTCAGCTGGTGTGGAGACACTTGATATAGCCTGAGGGCAGCTTTGCACAATCACAGCTCTGAATATCTTTCAGTGAGCCGTACAGAAGAAACAATAAATGAAGATTCCCTAGTGTTGTTATATCTAAAGAAACTGAGAAAAGTAATATACAGAGAAATAGCTCTGTGAAACTTGATAAATTGCTGTAAGTCAAGAGGTGTGATTAACACATATTTCCCTTCAATCTAAAGCCTACTTTTTGGTTTTATGCACTAAGAAACAACAAAAAGAGCTTTTCCTCCTGCTCGCTGTTGCTGATTTGTTGGTGTTTCCAATAGAAAGCTGAGTTTGTGAGGTCTTCTTTTTTTTCCTTAGCCTTGAATTACCAGTGGGTGAAACATGGAGAAAAAACAAAGACAGAGGGGAAAAGGGAAAGACAAATACGGCATTATTAAGGCTTTTTTTTTATGTCTTTGCTTAGATCCGGAACCTAAATTTACTTCTAGCTCTTGGCTAAGCATAAAAAATAGAGAAAGAGAAGAGGTTTATAAACAAACAGTTCTTACCCTTTCTACTGGACTTTGGGGTACGGACATCCACCTTTAATTTCTGCTTTATAGTAAAAGCAAACAAGGGTTGTGGTGGTAGGAAATAAAAGGTATTTTCATTTCCCCACTTCAGTTTTATTCCTGGGAGTTCACATGTATTCCTTCCCCACTTCAGATTTTGCAGCTAGAAAACTGAAAGTGATTTACATGATTTGATATACTAATGAAAGATAATGCAAAGGGGTAGGCTAGTTACCTAATATGCCTATATAAGGTAAATTAGATGATAGACAAGAGTTCAAGAATATATAATAAACACAGTGTTTAGCTATTAAATTAACAGACTATTTACTATTATTCTTCAGCTCCTCCCTTGAAACTTATGTGAACTTTAATGTGTCTATGTTGCTCCGTAAGAGAAGCTTCAATGCTTAAAATATCTAGAAAGAAAAAAGGTAGTAATGGTGAATCACAGACCTCTTGCATTTATGCTAAAACTGTGGTTCTCTGCCTGATCTGGGAATCCAAATGGAAAAAGTAATTTATTTTATATCCATGAACGGGAAAGTTCATTAAACTTTGGGCTTCTTGGGAAATGGTTTAGTATTGATTTAGTTAAGACCAGAGGCTAAGAACTGGAAGGCTTGTTTTCCATATTAAATTCTCACAGAAATTTGGTCTGTGACCCTGGCCAAATGAATTACCTTACATTCAACAGCTCAAATATAGTCCCTTTTTTCAGTCAGTTGCTTAAATCAAAAGAAAAATAATTAGATTTCTTGATCTTTTGAGTATAAACTAGCTGCAGTCTTTCTAAAATTTTACAACCATTTTAGCTGTGGCAAAAGCAAGCAGGCTTTACGTTGGTTTGGTTGTTGATTTTTTTGGGTTTTTTTGACTCCTGGATACTGTAAAACAACTGTCCAATTCCCCTAGTGAAATAAGTGTTACTTAATGATGAGTAAGGGTTTTCCTAGGGGATTCCTTTACGTGACAGGTGCTGTATTCATACACATTTTATAACGTTCTGCAGTATAAAGATAATAAAAGCTTTTGAGAAAGCTTTTTTGCTCTCCTTTGTTTACCTTTTTCATGATTTCATCCAATTTATTGGTAGCTGTTGTCTCTACAAACCAAAAAGGACCTTTACTGTGTTTTGTTTTAAAATCTCCTCTCCTCTCTTTAAAATCTCCAACAGTAAGCATGTAAAATCTACTGGTACTGCAACACAGAAGATTTGTTATATTGAAGTACCTTATTTTAAAATGTCTGAAAAAGGAATGAGAATCAGATCTTATATATTGATGGAAAGCTGAACATTTGTCTCACAATGACAGCCAATGTCTTCACTATTTATATTTCACAGGAAGTACAAACACCATCAGTTAGGCAGAGAATTTTGTCCCATTTCTTAAGAAACATATTAGCTAAAATACTCCAGATAAACCCTGAAATAGATAAGCCATGCAATACACATTCAGGCATACTGGTGTGATTGCTGTATATGATTTGCTTATTATCCGCTATTGACCAACATAGTTCTTCATATGTAAGTGTATAATAGGGATTTTGCAATATATAGCAAGAAAATATCTTCTGTTTTTAAAAAGCTGACAGATGAATCATAAAAACATCCATATATAATTTTTTTCATCCTTAGTCACTGTCTTCTGGAAGTAAAGCTGGTATTTATGAGATAAGGATTTGAGGGAGTAGGGAGTGTTGAAAGAGCGAAGCTACGTATACCTTGTTAAGTACGGAAACATGACAGCAGGTACTTCCTAATGGTCAATACCAATAAATTAAGAAACATTTAAACCAGAAGATTACCTCATCCCACTGAAGCTATAGCAAACTTTTCCATTGATTCTAATAGAGCTGAGATTTCATCTGAAATTCTCAGCTTTCAGATCCTAATATATATATGTTAATTCAGTCTTCAGAACAAGATTTTGTCAGTGGTTCTTTTAATTGCACCTGTCAGTGCCCATGATGAATGCAAGCAAATATTCTCTATTCCCCATACACCTGTAGCAAGTACTATTAAACTATCAGTATAAAAGCTCTCCTAGCCTTCATAAGTCATGTAACCCCATGCATTGTGGGGTATATTTGGGAATGATACCATGATTGCATGTACATGGTATCCACAAATCCACTCCCGAGACATAAACTATCCTTAAGCTTTGAAGAAATCCCAATTTTCATCCAAATCTTACAGCTGAGGAGTTTCTTATATGAATTTGGAGTCAATGGGATTGAGATTCAACATATTTTGAGTTGAGCAGTGGTAAACTTAGGTTATTCTTGTGCTCAGTCTTCAATAAAGCCTAATTTGACTTTAAATAGCTGTATGGAATTGGAGTTTTGGTTAGCTTTTGTCCATTGCTGCAACTTCAGGTAACCACTATTTTCAATGAGAAAAACGTTAACTGCTACTTCAGGCTATGTTTTACTAATTTGTTTTTCTGGGGGTTTTTTAGTTGTTTTTTTTTTAAACAAACATTTCATTTTTTTTAGAAATCTTAGTTGATTTTCTTGTTTTAATTCTCCAGACTATATATTCAGGGCAATACAGTACATCATGTTCAGTGACATTCATGAGGTGGCTGTTAAACTACCTGACGTGTAAAGTTTCTCTACATTTTGCTGCATAGCTTGTTTTGAGAGTTCATTGCACAGCTGCTTTGATTCATTTTAACAGAGGCATTGTTTCATATTGTGTTTGACTACAGTTCAATCATTATGCGTCAATTACCCATTGTATTTAACCGAATTAGTGTAATTCATGGATGTATCCATCATAGCCTATTCAGCTATAGCACTTTAATTTATTTCCTTTAGTCTTGGATACACTGGTCTTATTCTCTGCACTCTCACAGAAAACATGATGAGCTTTATTCTTCAAAGTGTTCATTGCAACGTTGCAATTTGCCTACAGCTTAGGTTTAGCCTCTGCTTGCTCTGTGGGCCAGATCTGCTCCTAGTTATAGGAGTGTACTTCCATGAATTTATGGTACACAGTCAAAAATAAATATATATTCCACAGCATAATATGGACTGATATTCTTATGATTCTTTTAATTTTTTTAAATAAAAAATCATGTAGGATGTACACTATTCCATCTAAATTCACATTATACCATGTAGATGCTTTAGGGCAGAGACTAATTCTTGCTTGAAGTGCAAGTACTTGAATATTAATTTTATGACTGCAGTGGGATTTTTGGGTTTCTGCTGAAATGAAGATCCCAGTAACACCATTTTGTGAAATTTTATAATTTTTACAATTTTAAATGATATTATTTTAATTTAATAGTTTTGCGCTACTGGGTTCAACAGCATAGCATCATTAGTTCAAATTAAGATGATCATCACTAATGAAGCATGAAATATCCACCAGCCAGATTCCAGTCAGCAGCTTAGTTATCTGTATTTTCTTCTGAATATAGGTCTGTCTGTTTGCTATGTTTTATTCTTTTTACATTAATTCTATTTTATCAAAATGCAGCCAATTCTCTAGCTAGGACAAGTGCATTTTGAGTTGAAGGTAGGATCAGAATTCAAAGTTTGGATTTCAAAATAATGAATCTTCAAACATGCCCCTCAGAAACAAAATCTATTCTTTTGCATTCCTTGCATTTGTAAAAAGGTGTTTTAGAAACTGAAGAAAAATTTCTAACCTTTGTGACTTAATTTTCATACTATATATATTTAATATTAAGTACAGCAATACTGCTTAAGACATTATATTGTAAGAAAGGTGAGAAAACATACGACAAAGAGCTAAAGGTTTGCAGACGAGAGCCGTTATGCCATTCCTTAACTTCTGATATGAGTTTATGTTGTGCAAAATTCTAAGTACTGTAAGTTGAATGTGTACTTCATTGCTTTAACGAAAGGGGGGGGAGGGGGGAGGCAAACTATATTTTTAAGTAGTGAACGTTGACAGAAGAGAAGTCTCAGTCACATTGACTGGAGACCAGGGCTAATCAGTATCGGTGGTGAAGCCAATTCGTGGCCCGTGCCCCAGATGCAGCTCAAGGTGGTCATTGATTAACCAGGGCGAACGGAGGACAAAAACCCAGAAAGCTCTTTCCTTGTACTCAGATTTTGACAATTTAATATATCACTTTTCTTATACATATAGTTGAATCAATTTAGAATTTTTAATAAAAATTGCTGCAAAAAAAAAGAAAAATAACAGCAGCACATATTAAAGTAGCCCATATCACATACAGAGATATGATTCAGTAAAGTATTTACACGCCTGTATTAGGTAGAACTGTTGTGTTGCCGCTTGGTTGTTCGGAAATTTATTTTTTTGCCACACTTTCCTTAGACAGCTGTATAAGCAATAACTTAGAAGGAAATAATTTCATTACCAAAGACACTTGAGCTCATGCTTTATAAAACTTTTCTATTTTACCTGTCTTCTGAAGTAATTTGAAGTAATGCAATGGCCTTAATGCAAAGGAAGTAGTAAAACTTGTAATAACATCAGAGGCAGTAGATCAATGTGACCTTCTGTAATGAGCTAAAAAGTTGTGAAGCATTTGTGAATCACTAAGTGATTTTCTTCTTTACACTGAAATATTTTTATTCGGATATTTTAGAGCAGTGATATACCTCAAGCTGATGCTTAATAATTTCTCTTTAGCCACATCTAGCCCTTGAAAAGGGCTCTTTCAAGACATATGCCTTCAAAAATAGTTATACAATGCTCATATATGATGTACATTTACTTACATAGATGTAAGGTGGCTGATAATATCTGGTTTCATCGCTCAAGTAGAGTACTTCTGTCTTCACTATTATACAAGGAGATTAGTACCGATTAATCCAATCTGGGCTACTGACAAAAAGAACTCTGCAAAACTAGATGATTCACTGTCCATGTCTGTGATCTATTCCTTCTGCATGAAGAGCAGCAGAGGGCCAGTGCCACTCCCCGAGTTATTACAGAAGTGACGTGTCTTGTCAGAAAAGGCACATGTTCTTTGTGTTCTTCTAGGGTGACAAATCCTCTTTAGCCCAACCTGAAAGCTGAAATATGTTGAATTAGTCATATTTTTTCCAACAGAGTTTTCCATTTTGGATTTTGTACCCCATAAATTTTACAGCGAGCCAGAACAAATTCCTGCAATGAAAATAGCAGTCAATAATGGTACTCAAGTTTCAGTAATACCCAAAATTATAGACATAAACCTGGATTTCTTGCTTTTTTCTTTACTGCAAAGAAAAGGCTGTCCTTGCTCAAACTGTATCTGATTCCTGGCTGAAAGTAATGAATAAAGGTTTGGAAAGGATTCTGCTCCAGACCTTAAATAAAAATAGATCTAGTAAAACAGCTGCAGAAGTTTGCAATTGAGGCCTAACTTTACGCATCAAGAAAATTCTCATATAAGTGTTGTCGCAAGTATTTTCTCAAGTCATGACTCCATCCCATATTTAGTATTACAAAACTTTCATGTGAAGCCTCACTTTCGTGTAATTTATTTTTGATTATAATTTGATGAGGAAAATGTCAACAAAATTAAGTCAAATCAAGGTACTTTCCTCAGGGGGGATAGATACATAACATACAGTTATTTTTATTACTGTTTTCTGTAGCAAGAAGGTGAATCTTTCTCTTCTGGGAAATCTCACACACAATGTTTTGTTAGCCAAATGTTGCATTTAGTAGCAATGATATTTAGGAGCATGCAAACTCTGTTCAAAGATGGGCTATAGCTAACACCTACTCAGCTGTTGTGCTAACTAGGAGTACCAGCAGAAATTTAGTAGAAAGAGAGACACTGCGTTAATTCCCACTGCTTCTGCTGATCAGCCTGCCACCTTACTATTCCTACAGGTGATATTTATAAAAGAAAATACAACCATGTCAATGTTTTAAAAGTACTTCAGCTCTCAGCACATCCAAAGGCAGTTGCTCCATCTGCTCCTGTGATTTCCATTTGTCTTTATCTTCTTATTGCTCCAATATTTCTGTCTGCATCATTTTAAATGGCAATAATACACAGGAACATGGGTTAGAAAATAGGTGTTGCATTTTACATTGTTATTTAAGAGGCAAAGATAAAATTCTGCCTCACCACACCCTGCTTTGTCTTAGTACCACTGTCGTCTTTAACAATGCCTTAGACTAAAGCCATGTAAAATATCCTCACTGAATCTCAAGTGTAATATAAGATATATATATATATATATGTGAGATTTGTTTATATATTTAAAAAACACAGTATTTATTAATGACAGCTCACAGATACTAAGGGAGGTTGTACAGATGCCAAATTTTACTCCTGCTATTTAACTCACAGCCCTGACTTCCAGAAAGCCTGAATGCTATTATTTTCCTCTGTGCTACCAGGAAACAGAGACAGCAAAGCCACTCTCACAGACCACTCTCTGTTCCTTGTAAGTACAAGAGAGCAGCTTCTCACAGTCTTCATATCCTTCCTATGCCTCCCCAACATGTTTTATAGAGTGCTCAGTGTCCTATTATTTTCTCATTTTCTGAAGTGTCTACATAATTAAAGCATTGCCTTCCTTTATATGGTAACCCACAAGGGGAAAAAAAAAAACAAAAACTTTTTCATGATTTTAAGAATAATTTGTTGATCTGTACCCATAATCTTGATTAGGGTTAAGGAGCAGTGGAACTGCTAAACTACCTGTGCAACTCAAAGGAATGTTCACATTGTGCTATTGCCTGAAGGTGTATATCACAACGGAGATGCAGTCGTGCCAAACGCTCTCCAAGTCCTATGTTAGGATACTTTTCATAAGAAATTTGTAAGCTAAAAAGTCTTGTAGCACTGAGCAGATCACAGGTAATACCACTTTAGCTGTAGAAGGTAACATAGTTTCTTCCCTAAAGAAATATTTGTTTAATATCATAAAACATCTGCCCAAGGTCTTAATACTGAGAGAACCCTGGAGTGAAAAAAACAAAAGATGTAATGAAAGTGGAAAGTCAGTTGTAGGAAGGAAATTAACAGGTTTCTATGATCCAGCAGAAGACACTGAGATGTGAAATTCATTTACATTTTTGGTTCACTTCTGTAAATTTCAAGATTCTTTTAATGAAGCCTTTCTAAAACTTGAAAATTTAGCACAGACTTCTAAAAGATAAAAAACCACAACCCATTCTCCTACCATAATGGCATCCTATTATTAACCTGTCACTTTACTGGATGAAAGTAGATACAGGAAAAATGAAGCCTGGCAATGTATTGTGCAGAAAGCGATTCCACTGGATTATTCATGAAGCTGCTGGTTCAAATAAGAGAAGGTGTTTTTTTCTCAGGTGTGAAATTCCATGCAAGTTGAAAGGGAGCCTTAAAAATAGTAATGGGTGCAATTATATTTGGAATATGTCGGATAATCATGTCATTTTTCAGTAATGAATTAATTAGTATAGTAATATTTTTCATATGCACGGTGTAATTGCTTTCCTCTGAGGAACTCAGAATAATACAAACAGTACTTAATTAGGCCTCTACCCACCCATTTGAGGTAATCATTATCTTTTTCTGCTCATACGAAACTGAGGTATGAACTGGTGAAGTGATATTCGTGGTAACACACCCTGAGCTAGAGGAAAATGAAAGCACGGGCCTTTTGCCTCATGTTAGTACAGAAGACATTTTCATTTGTAATGTTTAGTTAAAAATGCGAAAATGTAAGTACATAAGAATTCAGTCTCCATCCTAGAATAGGCAATGCATCTCTTCTAATAAAAAAGAAAAAAGACTACACTGAACCATGTATAAGAAAGATAACTTTTAGGCTTCAAACAATCTTCTTAAGTCAAGCAACCTAGAAGGAATTATCACAGAACTCAGTTTTATTTTTAGCAGAAGTCACTAAGCACTTTCCCTCATCCATAAAATTTATTCATCTAATAATTTCTGATGACCATTTTATTCTTTGCACACGAAGAGTTAGCACTTTTTTCTTAAGAAGAGGCCATTATTTAAGTGATCTATTTCTTTCTCCTGTTGGCTTGGCACACATCTGAGTACTGATGACCTTGAAAACACAACTTAAAAAAATTACAAATTTGAATATGATGAAAAAAGAAATAAAAATTAAAAAGTCTCTATCATGGATCATCTCTATCATGATCAAGTACCTGAGGGGCAAATATCCTTTACTTATAAAGTACGTGTATTTTATGCCAATTATATGAAGTATATTTTATCTATTCAGAGGGTTGTAATTAATGGAGCAGGGTCAAGTTGGAGGCCTGTAACCAGTGATGTCCCCCAGGGGTCAACACTTGGTCCAGTCTTGTTCAACATATTCATCAATGACCTGGACAAGGGGACAGAGGGTATCCTCAGCAAGTTCGCTGATGATACCAAACTGGGAGGGCTGGCTGACACTCCAGAGGGCTGTGTTGCCATCCAG
>JAOXNO010000041.1:19627561-19639000 GCA_028565335.1 Limnodromus scolopaceus | reverse complement strand
CCCAGGGAGGGTGTGGAGTCCCCTTCTCTGGAGATCTTCAAGCCCCGCCTGGATGCTGTCCTGAGTGATGTGCTCTGAGCAACCCTGCTTTGGCAGGGGGTTGGACTAGATGATCTCCAGTGGTCCCTTCCAGCTCTGACAATTCCGTGATTTCATGATACTTGATATTACTTATATCATCCAATCAGTCAATTTTCAGTTCCAGTTTCTCACACACCTAGTAAATTTACCCACCCATGCATTAATAAGGTAATAATCTACTGGCAGAAAAAACCTGAAAGCAGGGTCCACAATCACTGTTTTGCAGGACGACTAATTAAGACACTTTATTTCCTAATTAGCAAGGAGGTTCTGCTTTGCTAATGTCCCTGCCTGACACATTATTCCAGCTTGATTTTTGTTAGTTCTCCACTGAGATCAGCAGCCCTCAAAGGACTTTAGTTCTCCTACTTCAGACTTCTGTTCTGTTATTCTTATTTTACTTGAGTGTGACCTCTGGGACTGCTATGGTAAATATATCTTAAATATAGTTGTAAGACTTGATGAAGTAACCCTTACCTATGCAAAAGAATTTCTATTTTTTTTTATAATAGATCTTTTCTTGTTGTTGGACTATAAGAAGTGACCTACCATGAAAATGCACACACTATTCTTAGTTCTCCAAGCCAAGCAAATGTAGCAGCATAACAAAGAAAGATTAAAAACACATTCCTTTCAGCAAAACACCAAAACTTTAACACAAGTGCTAAATTTTAGGCATACTGATACGAGTGAATCTGAAAAGGTGTGTAGGTTCTCCTGCCCAAGAACTCAAATTATGTTCAATGCTCTGGTATTTATCAGTATTTCAAGATTTATTTTTGTTTGAGGAAAGCAGAAATGGTAGGAAAGCTGGGTACTTCAAAGTATCTTCAACATTTAAGTATTGCAGGATCTCAAAAAATAGAGGTTACCTTCTTCTGAATGGAGCTCCAATAATCCAAGGGGAGATGGTAGGGGACCTCTTACATCACTTAGACACACACAAGTCTATGGGGCTGGATGGGATCCACCTGAGGGTACTGAGGGAGCTGGCAGATGTGCTTACCAAGCCACTTTCCATCATTTACCAACAGTCCTGGCAAACTGGGGAGGTCCCAGCCGACCGGCATTTGGCAAATGTGACACTCATCCACAAAACAGGCCAGAAGGAGCATCTGGGGAACTACAGGCCTATTAGTCTGACCTCAGTGCCTGGGAAGGTCATGGAACAGATCATCCTGAGTGCCATTATGTGGCACATGAAGGACACCCAGGCGATCAGGCCCAGTCAGCATGGGTTCATGAGGGGCAGGTCTTGCTTGACGAATCTGATCTCTGTCTATGACAAGGCGACCCATTTGATGGATGAGTGAAAGGCTGTGGATGTTGTTTACCTGGACTTTCATAAAGTTTTTGATGCCGTTTCTCATAGAATTCTCCTGGGGAAACTGGCTGCCCATGGCTTGGATGGGCATTCGTTTCCCTGGATAAAAAACTGGCTGGAGGGCTGGGCCCAGAGAGTGGTGGGGAACGGAGTTAAATCCAGTTGGCAACTGGTCACGAGTGGTGCTCAGTACTGGGGTCAGTTATCTTTAATATTCTTATCAATGAATAAAGTGAAAGGCAAATGGATCAGTTTCCTATATCTTTATTTACTTTTTTTCCAAATCAAAGTAAACACTGGGACAACAGAATTATGCCTTTAACAGTCTCAGAAGAATTTCATGCCCCTTTAAAGCTAATAGAATTTGATGTGGATGTAGAAGACACTTTCCCTAGCACTTGTCTTTGTGGAATCACAAAGCCCCAAACTGCCTGTTCACTTTAACTTAAGACACAGGATGTGAACTGGATGGATTCAGATGAGCCACTGACTGCGTTGCCTCATTAGAGAAGTTCTCAGAGAAAGGTTTCATGAATATTTGTTCCAGAGACAGCAACTGGAAAGGTGAAAGCAGCAAAACTTAGGCAATAGCTGATGTTACATATACTTTATCTACTTCAAGCAAGACACAATATACAAGTTATGACGCAAGTACTTAAAAAAGGAGATAAGTGACAAACAGAAAACCTTGATAATGAAGCTCCTACTGAATGTCATTAAAATCAAACTAAGACCATGCTAAAGGACACCAAGAATAACAAAAAAGCAATTAATTTAAGCTTTGTTCTCATTAAGGTCCCATAATTACACTTTCAAGATGAAATGTATTTATGTGGGGGTCAAACCATTTTATTTGAAGTACTATATCATCCAGATTTATGTCACTGAAACTATTTTAAGGAAGGTCAGGCTAGTCATCTTAAATGTTAACAAAAGAAAAACACATTTGCCTGGAAACGAACAAAAAAAGGCTGAAATTCATAGCACAACTCCTTTCAAAAGCCTTGCAGCCTAAGATACATTTTTTCTGCTTGCAGTGCTGAATTTCATCTGCATCCATTAAGCTTGCAACAAAGAGTGGAAGGAAAAAATACTAGCATGAGGAAAGATAGGTTCAGAATTTAACTCTATGTTAATTTCAAAGACCGTAAAAGTAATGCTCCCACTGCCATACTGCACTGAGACCCTAAAAAAGAATGCCATGTTCATTCCTTGAACAGATTTTGCTGAATGGAAGATTAGATTCTGTTAATGGGCAGGAATTACTGAGGGGACATTTCAAACTTGGTTTGAAGCTGGGAAACGGATCAACTTCAGAAGAGTTGATCTTATCTTTCATTTAGTCTTAAGAATTTATAGCCTTATGTGGTTGAAGAGAAGACACAGGGAAGAGATCCTCTAGTTTATAAATGTATGCTCATGAACTTATAATTTCATTATTCAATTCTAAATAAATAATAGCGAAAAGAAACTAAAATATATACCTTGTGTTTTATTTATCATATGTTAAAAGACCTGTGTTTTCCTCCACAATTTTATTATCCTGTCAGTACAACTGTAAGATGGCAGAAGAAGGAATTTTAAAATAGCAATTACTATAAACAAAATGTATCCTATAAAATACTACTGGCTTCATGTGCTTGACTACTTCCCAGTGATACAAATGAAATAACTCTATGCACCAGAGTGAACCATACAGGCAAACAATACAGGACAGGAATGTCTAATCACCACAGGGGGAACATTTTCTACAGAACAACTCTTCCATTTCTGACCTCTCCAGTCACAATTCTCAAGGGAACGTTTATAGAATACTCCCAAAAGATGAACCTGGGAAATGAAGCTTTTATAACTCTGGAAGCTAGAAATGTTGACTTCAATAGAATTAATATCAGTTTTTATATTCCGGTGCAATTCTCTGTCTGATTCATCTCTGTTATACAAACGCTGAAACCACTTTTCTCTCTTTTCTGGGTGAGTTAATGATGTATCACTTGTCTCCTTGATAACACTCTCCTCTTTGCCGGTGTTGATCTCCAGTCCTTGCTCTCTCATTACGTGACATAGCCAGACTGAGGACGGTAGCATCCAATCCTGTATGCAGTCTGGATTTTTCTCCTTCTTGTCAAACCTGAAAGAAGGACTGTGATCTTGGAAGCTTTATTTGCCCCAACTGTACAGACGTGTTTGAAAAAAAAAAATACAATTTCTTCTGGCAGATTGGGCCTGTCATATATCTGTACACCTTTGTGGTTGCAAGATCATGACTGTAACAACTGAAAACTAGTATAACTCAAAAAACCTTATTTATTTTAGTGCCATTACATGCTATTTTAATTTTGAATCTTAATAACATCATAAGTAATATCTGGAATATAACTACAAAGGGAATATTGAAATCACCTAAATGTTGCTATAAGATCTTAAAGCACTTGCCAATTTTTATTTTTATTCACCACACGTGCTCACACTCTGTGCCATTATACAATGTGGAGTCTGAGGATTAAATATTCCCATCATTGATGCCACTGAGAAATTAATGGTACTTCAAAGTGTTCCTTCTGATCCATAGAAGAGTATGGTCAGTATAAAAGCCTAGGCAAAATCATTCTTAATACCAGTAGCATTTTTATAATATAGAATCCATAAGTCCTGAAGTCATCTCAAAGATTATCTATCACACACCCACTCACTGCCCCAAGGCGGAGTAAGCTCTTTCGTGCCATCCTGACAGAAGTTTGTCTCACCTCTTCTGAAGTTCCTTCACATCGGAGATTCCAGTCTTTTTGTGTATCTAATCTACTGCTCTTTTTGCTCTGCTCATTTAGCAGAAATTAATGCAAATGTAGGCATTTGTTTGTTTCCTTCTATTATATTTCTAAAAGGTATTCTCAGATTTACCAAGTCCGTAATGTTTGATGTGCCAATGCAGTGTTAGAAAGGCCATCCCATTTAAAAACAAGTCTCAAAAGGATTTTGCGAATAGTGGCAGACATTTCTGAATATTTCGTTTCAGCCCAGATAATTTTCTTACTGTTTTACTTGCAAAGTTGCCCCACAAAATGTACGGCACAACAGGAAGGAGAGTGAATTGTAATTGAAAAATGGCAGTAAGTAAACGCAGAATAAGTTTCCTGGTTTCATGAGCAAAGCTAATATTTCATAAAACTGTAAGCATCTCAGATCCAGTTGTGTCTTGAAGTTTGGTTTTTTTTCATTTGAGCTGTTAAGTTCTATAAAGCATTTTAGGATTTATCTAGATACGTGCTTTCCTGAGAGATGGCTATAACTGTTCAGCCAGATTGTTACATGGCATCTGTCATCATCTTATGTACAGTCTCAACTGCGAATTCAGGCTCTTTAAGGTGAGGTACCTGCATACCTCTTTTGACAGAGCTTTGTTAAATGACTGTGCTAATAGTCTTTGTCCAGCAAAGGCTGACAATACTTTTTTTTTTCCTAATTGCCCATACCTAAATTACATTGTGGGGTTTTATTTTGTTTCATTTTGGGTTTTTTGTTTTGTTTTTTCTTTTGTTTTTGGTTGTTTGGTTTTTTTAAGGCAACCTGATTATTCCTTAATATAGTATAAATAGAATTTTCCTCTAATATGTCAGGCTATGTGGAAGGAGAGGGAGAAAGAGGGGATATGACTAAAAAAAAAAGGAAGTAATAAAGTAATGAAAATGGGAACAAAATTCTAAATCAGGATAACAAAAAGCTGATTAGTCTCTTCTATCTGGAGTGAGAGATTATCATTGTGATACCACTGATGTAGCCAGCTACAATTTCCAGACAAACAATTCCATCTTTCATAGATTAAAATAATATTTTAAATTGAATGGCTTTGGCTTATTACAAGATCACACAACGTAGAAATACTTAGAGTAGAAAAAGACAGACAGATGGCTCGGTAAATTATAAGCAGCAACAGAGCATAAGGTTAGTTGCTGACATTGACTGAATGTTGTGGAAGGTGGTAGAGAGATGACAGTATTAATTAATAGCAAGCACATGAAGGTGAAAAAGGATAATGTAAAAGGGGATGAGATGAGTTAGGAAGCTGTCATTTAAAGAGAGGCTGGAATTTCACATTTGCGATTTATAATTGTACTTAAAATTCCCCACAATTTTGCAACATTTTGATTGAAGGCTATGGTTAAACACATTATGAAAATAGGAACATAACTGCAGTGTAAATCTGCGTTCTTCACTCCAATTTCAAACTCAGCCTCATTTTGAGTCTGCTCTGATTTTTTTCACCAATTGTAATCATAATGCAGTAAAATACATCATAATCTTTAGAAAATAGGTTATATGACATTACAAGTCACTTTGAATCACTTTGGTTCTTATGAAAGAGATATTGCTCTGTTCTTCCAAATTACTAGGCCATTTTCTTCTCTTGCAGTGTTTCCAAATGCAATATATTTTAGGGTAATATATTAGTATAAATTTGGAACAGGGGGTGCTCCAAAAACTACAGTTATATTTGTGGTAAACTGCATGCTGTATTCCAAGCTAAACTGTATTCTCAGCTTTTTAGCTCTAGAAGTCAAAACATCCTTACTCTTTAAACTCTGACATTATTGCAGCTATAAAAATGACATTAGATATTTTTCATGTATTTTAAATAAGATAATTCAAGTTCACTAACTTTTCTGGAGCTGTATAAATTCATGCTAGCTGAAGAGCAGGCACAGAATGTTTTTAATTTATTTCACTCTTGTTTCTGTGAATTTACCGAACCTGGTTTTGAAAAACTTGCTGAGCACTCCTGCAGGTACTGGGTATTGCTTGCAATTGAAATTCTACATTTTGAGCTCTTCTGATGGAGGAACCAGTGTCAAAAAACCACTGTCTGAGGATGCAAAGCATCAATATATGATTTTTAAAAATCTTCCAAAATTCTGCTGGTATTTTATTCTGCAGTAATCCATATATAGATACCAGAAATACATGATACAATGGTACATGGTATATTTCCATGACAGAATGGAACCAATGTGCATGTGCATGTTCATGTTCATTTCTTTATTTTATTATTCCTAACCAAATTATATTTTGTTATTATTCCCAACCAATGTACTTTTCCAAATGTATTTTGATAATGTAGAAAAGTAAACCTCCCCTTTTACCTGTTTTGGGTTTAGTAACCCTTAAGGAACAATAATCAGGCTTGATAATGTAAACTGGTGACACATATTTAAACCACTAACTTGACACTAAATTGGAAACCTCAGCTATTATTAAGTAGTCTTGTGGGATTTTCTACTGCTGAGATATATATCTTAGATTTAAAATTCAGAGCTGATGAGATAGCTAAGAAATGTTACTGTAGAGAGAAAGACATCCTGGATAAAAAAGTTCTTTCATACAAACAATTGTCTTTTTTTTCTGTTTCATTGGTGTTTTGTTTTGTTTTGTTTTATCTGTTTCTTTGTGGTTTTTTGGTGTTTTGTTTTGTTTAGTTTTTAATTGAAATACTATACTGCAAGTTTTAGGTTCACTGTTACTTGATATGATGGTCATTGCAGTAATTTCATAATTTCAGCTTGTTTTTCCTAGTTTTGCTCCGAAGTTATAAAAATAGTTATCCCAACAAACCAACTGCTAGAGATGGCGTGGCTGTGGAGGAGGCCTTCCATAACATCCTTGTCCATTGAACTGAGATATTTGCAATAATGCTGGTCTCAGTGAACTTTCAAATGGAGAGCCCTTTACAGTAATTCCTTTAAATAGTCTGCCTGGCAGCCTGGAATGATTTTGAAATTAATTTTCATATTATTCTGGATGTGATTGGGAAAAAAACCAAACAGAGGCTGCTTGAAGCAACAGTAGCAATGATTATTTTATGACTCTTTATAATGGCTTCTTCATTGAATTAAATAAGTTAAACTTCAGAGAAATATTTTTTAACCAATTGTTCTGAGTGGATGAGGAATGCTGGTGAAAATTTGCTTGCTTATAATAATGTATTTCAAACGACCTAGTGGTTAAATCACCATTTAAATGCTGCCTTGAGTCCTTCTATCTCAGTAGAGTGACTTTGTCTGTGACTTGAGTCTACAGCTCATGAATAAAGCATACCATGTGTGTGAAGGTTTGTAGGGCTGCAAGTCAACTGGGAAACTCAATCTTTCTTTGATAAAAACACTTTGCTTTTGCAAAAGTGATGGAATAAGAGCCCTGGAGTTGGAGACTTCTTTTTATTCATTTCATTTTATTCAAAAGGTGGTGTGAGCTTTCCTCCTCTTGTGCTGCCACTCTGCCTCTGTCCTAACCTCAATAAGATATGCTCCTGGGAGACGGTGTTATAAGGACAAAAATACAAATTTCATTCTACAGACATGTTCTGTTGCCATCAATAAAGGAGTTACTTCTTGCTGTTGTTTGGGAAAGACAGATCATTGGGAGTTGAGTGAAGGCAACAAAAATTCTTAATTTCATATGTTTTCATACACTCGTAAAGATGTAAAACAAACTGGACCCCGACACTTTAGACTCCCTAACAGCTTCACTAATTGTATAGTACAGTCAAATTTCAGAAGTCTTAAAGTGTAATTCTAGATGAGGTCACAAAGAAAACCTGCCACAATGAGAAAGGCTGTCTGTCGGGTACAGAACCCTGCAGGTACATGAAGCACAGATAAAAGTGGAAAGTTTCACTACTGCAAAATAATATGGTAGTAACTTGTGGTCACTGCCAGACTGGCCTTGGAACCAGCAAACATTCTTCTAAGTTGTTTTTCCAGACTTCGTAGCACGAAGCTCATAGCTTGTACGACAGCTACCTTTGGGCATCTCCCTTTTAAGGTTTTGAACTCTTGATCCCTTGCATATCACCGGTACATTTTTCTCCTTATACTTTCAAGATTAAATTAGTCTTGAGTAACATTGATGTTCATTCACTTCCTGGTAAATGGATACCAAGAAAATTTACTAGTTAGAGCTGAGACTGAAATCTAGTCAACATAATTGACCTAACTTAAAAATAAAACTTAGTATCAGGGACTTAGATAATTAACGAAGTGAGAAACGTAAAGTGGAGAAAGTTAAAGTTAATTGAGACTGATCCCACTCTAGAAATCAATTCCCTTAGTCTCTTCTTTAAATTATATTGTAAGGACTTTCCTGTAAAATGTCCCATCCCAAAATTCTTGAAAAGCTCATGTTTTAGAAAAGTAACACAGGTCATTCCACCTATAAGTGCACTGCTTATCAGACTAACCCATCTTCTTGTTACCAATTGTCACCCAAGTTATTTGGTGGCTTCAGTCTTGCTGCTGAGCCAGAAAAAAAAAAAAGGCGATCTTTGGAAAAAAATAATCTGCATATCACAATGACTGTATTGACTTTAATTTTCATATAGCCCCTTTAAAAAGAAAAAAAAAAAAAAACTAAACCCAAAAAGTATAATGGTTCAAAATTTCATTAATATATTCAGTCTTCACTGAATGTAAAATTTAATGAGGTAAATGACATTAGAATTTTCTTGATGTATGATAGCAGTTAAAAACAACAAAGCAACTACCTCCTGAGAGAGAAGTCAAGGGAAAGTGTTATTCTGACATCAGTCCCTGAGTGCTGAGAAGCCTCCCACCATGCTTTGTGACCAGGACAGGGAAGACCATGCTGCGCTATCCCTCCCCTGTCCATCCTTAGTTCTCAAGGCTAAATCTGAACGAGTGTAAATTTGAGTAGAAAAGTGATCATCAACACAAGGCTGGGGAGGTACTGTTTGCAAGGACATGTAGCAACAGGACGAGGGGCAACGGTTTAAAACTAGAGAAGGGTAGCTTTAGATTAGACATTAGGAAGAAGTTCTTTACAATGAGGGCGGCGAGACACTGGAGCATGTTGCCCAGAGAGGTTGCCCATGATTCTGTGCTTGTCAATGCCACCAGTTTGCTAACTGTGTGTCCCTGATTTCTGGTGTTGGCACTTCCTTCATCATCCCCTGCAATGGTTAAACCACACATCACTATATCTGCACAGGAAAATCAGTTCTGCAAACATTAGCACCGAATCACTAGTAGCTAGAATAAAAGATTGCTTGGATTATTTTCCAAATGCTACTAGAAATTCATGTAATAGACTCACCTGGAATAATTGCAAAAGATAAAACAAAACCAGAATAGTCCAAAATATTAATTACACGGTAGCTTTCACAATGTTTATCACAATAATAGTATATTTGTTGTATTATCCAATACTGACACCATTGTCATCTGTCATCTGCTTTTTTTCTCTATTTCTTTTTCTAATTTAAACTGCCTTTGAAATAATTGCATCTATAAATTCTCATTGATAGGGAAGAGAAGGAGAGGAAAAAGTGTTGATGTTATCCTCCTTACAGAGATCAAAATGAGATTTATTGCTTCAAATATTCAATCTATTTCCTTACACTGTATTATAAATGCACCCGTGTTACCTCCTGCATGTCATCAAAGATCACAAGCGATTTGTTCCACAATAAAACTGGGGAAGTACAATCACTGTTAAACAACACCTGTGGATATCAAGGTGATGCTGATAATTTTGGAGAAGGCCTTTTTACCATCAATGCATTTTAGATAATGGAATATAACTGGCAACAAGTGTATAACCAGCTCCTAAATCAGTCAAGAATATTTGATGATATCAGAAATGGAGAGAGCAAAAGTGGAATAGTACAGGACTCCATCTGAAGGCATAACGAACAATTGTCAGTAAATTCTTCCTGTGTCTCCTCGTATCAAAGGAAAAATACCTACTGAGAAATCTGAATAGTAATCTAGTAAATTGGACCAAGTATTCCATGTAATTATTTAAAAATAAAAGAATTTATCAAAATATTGACAAGTAATGTAATAACAGGCTTAGTCTGCAACTAACAGATTAGATATTTTTCTAAAATAACATAGTATTCAAAACCCGCAGATTCTGTTATGCTAATAACTAATTAAGTAGATTCCTCCCATTCTTTTTTATATTATTCTAAATAACTATGCAAACCTGTTAAGCATGTTTGTTCCAAGCATTTATGAATAATGAAATACATCTTGTGGTCAAAGAATTTCCAGGAAAAAATAGGAGCAGAACCTTTGATGATAAAGAGCAGGTAGGCTTTGATTTGACCACCTGACCTTGAAACAGCTTGTGAGCACCTGTACTGGTGCTGGTTCTATCACAGGAGGATGCTTCCTCCTCTTAAAAAAAATGGAAGTGGAAAACAACAATATTCAGATTCCAGATCCTTTGATCCTTGGAATGTGTTCAACATAGTTTTGAGCTAAACCTTGAAGGCTTCAACAAATCATATTCTTGAGGAGAGTCCATGGAAGATCAAAGTGTGTATGTGTATGCACATGCGTGTGTGTGTCTTCTTCCATTTACACAAAAACCTGAAGGCCTTTTCTAAACCTTAGAGTGTTTTGAAGCAAGATGAAAGGAAAAAAATAAAGGTATTTTTTATCTATGTAGGGATTATGTCTGTTAAGTTATATAGAATTTTGGAATTCAAGGTTATAAACAATCCTTAGAATTAAAAAATACAGCCCTTATTAAGACATATTTATTTATACCACACAGTATCTTAGTGCACAGAGAACTGTATGCACATTAGGCTTGGGGAATGTGTATATTTATGGGTAAATTAGTCTTCAGAGGATTCAAAGCATTTGTTTTATGGGGTAAACATTGCTACTACAACCATTTAAAGGAATGAATTTATAAAAGGTTTTCAGGAATAATGTAACAATAATATCTAATTCCTCCCAACCCAAGGGTGCCATTTAGGGATGGGGGAGAGGAAAACTTAAAACATGCAGAGTTCCAAATACGAGCTAACATTAAGTTTAAATGACTTTTCCCCTCATTCTAGCCTGTGTTGCCATGTATTATGCTGTCATGGTTTCAGCCGAAATCACTGCAACCGGACCAACAGATGGCCCTTCCCCCCCGCAAAGGAGAGGCGAGGAAGAGATAAGGAGATACAGAAAGTTTAGAATGAACTAAACTACTTTAATGAAGAATTAATATTAAAATAAAAA
>JAOXNO010000041.1:19607306-19627461 GCA_028565335.1 Limnodromus scolopaceus | reverse complement strand
TCTCCACAATATGCCGTTAATTTCAGAGAGTTAGAGGAGGCCTAGCTAAAATGTAAAATTACAGAACACAAAATTGGCTCGGTTTTACCTCAAACCGGGACATATGCGCAACACCAAGCCCTTTCAGATAAACCCCTGCCTCAGGCAAGTGACGGCTCTGTAAGCACATAGAAATGAGGGTCTCTACCTCTTGGCCACAAGCAATTCCTTGCCATTTCTCATGGTTCCACAGGCAATGCTTTAATGGCACTAACATTTGTGAAATGTCTGCAAACAGTTAGCGATGGAGCTCAGCACAGCTCGTTTTCAGGAACGCTCGAGTAGCTGTTGGTTTTGACGTTCACAGGCCCAGCCATCGCTTTCTGTGCCCACTCCCAGACCTGCAGAACTGGGCCATGGCTCAGACCAGAACATGACATCCGTTCTTTCCTGCTGTCTGTTTGAGACTCAGGGATGTTTGCTTGTTTCCATCTCCTTTATGCTACCTGAAACAGTTGAGTTGCAAAAGGCAGACCGATGTGATTTTGTTTGAAAATAATAACTTAGGTTTTTTAAGATACTTATGTGGATAGAAGCCAGAAATATATTTTATGTTCACTAATGTGTAAATCATTCCAGAGGACAAACACTTACAACTCTGTCCTGGTGATGTTTTGAATCTATTATCCTTTTAGGTTAAAAGTGCACTGTAAAATATAAAACTCCTTATTTTTTTCTGAGCAAAAATTAGCTGGAAACACGTAAAGAGAAGCATAAGCTTTAACATACTTAGTAATTTATTGCAACCAGTCTCACTTTTAAGAGGTTTAGCAATCACTATTTAATGAAAAATATCCTAGCATTGGGAAGTATATATTTTTTCAGAGCCATGTTGTATCATTCATTCTATAGAATGATTATCAGCATCCAGCCACTACTGTGCCTTCGATCCCTTCTTTTATAAATTACTTTTTTTACTATCACACAGCATTTCAGGACCTGAGTTTCAGCATCAAACATTTTTTGGTGGAACACGTCCCAAAGTCAATCATCTCCCTCCCTTCTCATCTCCTAAATACTCGCTCTTTAGCTTCTGCTACAAATTGATTCCTCTCATGTCTGTCTGATCCATGGACCATGCCAAATTCTTCTGAAGCTTTAAAGTTGGATTTTAGGCAACAGAATTAAAGTGAAGTGCCAGCTAAAAAAAATGAATAAATATATTGAAATTTTTAAATCAATGCTGAGCTAGTGTCAAATGCTTTCGTATTTGCAAGCATTATTTTTACATTAAAATCTCTATCATGTATAAACAGAATTAAACATACTTTTACTTTCCTTTTTTGCGACACAATCATTTATAAATAAAAGAGCTGACAAACAGAAAAAGATACGAGCATTTGCTTTCTTATGGTCAGTCTTGGTCTCTACAAATCTCAGAAGAGGTTGAGAAATTGAGAGATTACTTTCTTGCTTCTATTCTTTAAATAAAAAATAATTTTAACCCGAAAGACTTTGTATGGAAGCAGAAACAGGCTAATGAGAAATGTGTAAATATATACACTCAATTCATAAGCCATCTGGAATAAAAGAGGTGGAGTATGATTAAAGCAGAAGAGAATTACATTCTTATGCTTCCTTTCAAATTTCACTTCTAATAGTGTGGTCAATATGAGTAAGAAAACATTTGTTACAATTTCTTCTAGTTGAGATAGAGAGATATCTCTTAATGGAGAGAAACCTCCAAAGGGAAGCACTTAAGGTAGGTCTCTATCAAGAAAGAGAACTCAAGGGACCCTGTTTCCCATACAGCACACCAAGGTGTTTCTGAGAGCAGTCAAAGAATTCTGTCAAAAATGTTATTATTTGGTATGCTATTTGCCTTTTTTTTTTCTTTTAAATTTACTTGCTGGAAATAATACAAAATTGTCACCATTAGGCTGTCCATGAATAAAAGTGGTGTCAAATATCACTAGAAAACAAATGAGGGAATGTTTACTTTTTAAAACAGACATAAAGCAAGGCAATTAGTTATTAAAATAAAAATATAATATCTCTTTATTACACTGAGCCAGGAAGATTTCCCCAGCTTAAAATAGAATGTATGAGTTTAAAAAAAATATCTAAATGCCAAAACAACTATTTTCAGTTCAAAAGGATAGAAACTTAGGAAATTACTCTTCTGAACAAACATATGCATCTACTTTAAGATGAGATTAATTGCTTTCTCAGAGTTCTCTTCTGTAATGACTAGATTTTGGTTATAGAAACCTTTGGAATACAAGCATCTCTGTAGGAAAAAAAATAAATAGATAAAGACCACCTTCTAATAGCACTGCTCTTCTGCTCCTGATACTACCTTTGTGTGTTGTTTTCCTTAGGTTTGGGTTTTCTGACAAGGCAGCAAATGACAGGGTTTAGTCAGGTCCTTGGGTGAAGGTGGTCTCGTTATGTTGTAGTACATGCTGACTAGGTTAATGACTTTGTCCTGAGATAAAGATTTGTCTTGGTGTGCAAAAGTCCACAGACAAAACAGCAGCGTTTGGCACATCAAATGTAAGGCACTAAATGGACTTACTGATTACTTTTACAGTTCAAAAACTCATGTTGAAAATATAAAAGTTCACAGCTGGAGCGCTTCAGCCTTCAGGGAGTTAATTAGGAAGAGCCTCTCCAGTACCCTGTCTTTAGGGCAAAAAAGGGAGGTTCCTCAACCTCATATCTTATATTTATGTGCTGTCTTATATTCCTATAATTTACAAACATTTCATTCACTTTCTTTATTTTACTGTTAGGTAACTGATAAACAGAGAGGATTACCTGTCCTGAAGATATAAAAATTATTCAGTGGTAGATCTCAATGGCAATTTTTTATCTAAATATCTTTGAGGATCTGGGCCTCACCATTTTGTTGTTTGCCATCCTCTGCTCCAGCATTGCTCTTTGTTGTCGGCGCTCCTGACTGTTACTCCCTTAATAGCAACAGAGATGTGCCTCATCTTCACAGTCGGTTATTGGATATACACCAGGACTACTTTGCCACTTGAGCAATTGCTGTTGCATTCTGAAGTGTTTCTATTCGGGTGAGGTACAGATAATTATCTGCTAAATAGGAAGCTCTAAAGAGAGGTAACAAACCTCTCCAAGTCTCAGAGTGCTGTGAAGCTGTAAATGGAAATGCTGCTACTGTCAGCTATGACATTGGACTTAAAACAAGAGTGAAAAATACGGTGCCATCCTGAGGTAATGCAATATATTTCATATATGGCACAGCTTGATAAGAAATGAGGAGCAGAGCAGCGTGAGGGTTGCTGAAAAAGCTGCTGAGAGAGAAGCGTGCAATGTAGGGTGGGAAAAGCACTATCAAGCCAAGGAAGAAAAGTGCTGCAATATCTCACAGTACGAAGTAGTTGCTTCCTCACACGTACAGCTGTGTTGTTACACCATGACCATCCATAGAGAAGAAGGAAAAGGAGATTCCACGGTCTTGTTTTTCACATTTTAGTGCAACTGGCAAAAGAGACAGCGTGTGTATTAGACAAAATAGTTCAAATCACAGGCAGCAGAATTTAAGAGTTAAAAATGGGAGTCACGGCAGCTGAAGTGGATATGAGTGCGAGATCACAATCATTACTATATTTTCTATCTTGTCAATATTATTGTTTACCAGACTTTTTTTTCCCTTTTGTTTATTTAAACCTAATTGTAGCTGATAGAATTTAATGGTCATGAGACATTCAGAAAATTAGACTAAAAAATACTTCTTTTTAAACAGTAAATTCTGTAGTGACCACAAGTTTGGATTTGACAAAGAATGTTCTGCCAAATGGCAGCTATTTTAAAATATCTATTGAATCTTTTTCTTTCTTTCCAACACTTGCACAGATTATGTTTCTAATACACTATCACCACATGGATTTAAATTGATTTCCAAGGTTTGATTATCTCATCAAGTAAACTCACCAAAATAAACATTAGAAATATATTTGAAGAAACATTTCTAGAAATATTTTGTCATGAAAAATGAAAAACAACCACATGTCTAGCAAGACTTTAATTTTCTTCAAGACTGTTCTGTATCAGAAGATTGAAGGAGGAAAGCTGGATTTATATGGCCAGCTATAGCTTTTTGAGAAGACTCAATAATGCCATATGTATATTCATAAGGAAAACATTCATTTAGTTCATCAGGAGGAGGGTAATCACCTCAGTATGCAGATTTTTGCAGATTTTTTTCTTCAGTCACAATTTAACGCCATCTATATTTAGCTCAGATATGATAAATCCACTGAGCTTACACATATGCATTTATAAAACATGGGAAAAAAATAAACCTGAAATAGGCAGTTAAACAAAAGTGCTATAATTATCCACACATGTATGGCCAAGGCATATGTCAAGTCACTGAGAGTAATTCTGGTGAGATATATCACACTATAGTATTACTTCTGATTGCTATAATAATTAATTTAACAGATCTGTACCCTCTCAATGTAGCTATCTATGAAAATCTCCTAAACCAGGAAAGTCATATTTATTTTTTTATCCCACTGTACTTTGGGTCCAAGGGATTACATTCCTGAGAATATTTAGGAAATTTGAAATCTAAATCCAGTTTTGAAAAAGGACATTTAACGATATAAGGAAAAGTTTTCTTATGATTCAGTACAGTGTCACTTGAGCTAGTTATCATGGGTACCGAAAGTAGTTCAGCAAAAAGAAACTAAGAGCAAGTGACCTACTCAAACATTTTCTCACTTTCTTGTGTGGATTTCTTAGTAGTGACTGGTGTGAAGATACAACCTGTAAGCACTTTTAAAAACCTGCTTAGATTTTCCAGATGCCTTTGAAAAATCAGTGCTGAACTATGGTTTACGTTAAACATCATTTGTTCAGAATTCCAGTTACAAAGAGCAATGCACAGTTGTACATTGCACATTTTATATGCTTTAATTAATAGATTTTCATGATGATGTAGGTGCTTTACTACAATAAATCTCAGAAAGAAATATTATTGATGACTTAGAAAAATCTTAAGTAATACAGTTTTTCCAGTGCCTTTCATTTCACAGGTTGCTGAAATGAAAAATTCAGGTCCAGGCCATCAGCTGATAAAACCACCTCCACCAGTTGGTCCTCTGAGCCAGGAGGTGTTAGACATTGTTCAAAATGACCCAAAGGCACCGCGTTCCCAATATGCAAAGGCATCAAGGTTTTTTTTTTCCCATCTGTTTTCCCATGCAAACCTTTCATAAGAATATGAGAATTACGTTAATATGACAAAAAAATCTTGTTTAATCTCCAGTGTTTGCAAAGTCATTACTTACTCCCACTTCATTGGCTATGGCACAAAAATATAACAAAAGGAATAGATCTTATAGAGCAAACTGATTACATACCTGTTAACTTTTTTCACAGGAGCAGAATGTCAGCTTTAAAAAAAATGCTGCTTTTATGCTTAAAATCAAGATGTATTTCTGTGCTTTCAATTGTGGACATTATTGGAGATAATCTGATAACTTTGAAAGTACTGAACCCTGTAAAATATTGCAAATTTTATTCAGTAAATTGTATTCATTATTTATTCACATAACTGTTGTCTTTTTTTAAAAGGTACAGAAAAAGGCACAAAAGCCCTTAGAACTGTTTCAGTGTCTTGGAACATCAGTTCTAAAAGTTGTACAGGCTTTTCATGATGACTGAAATATTTCTGAGGAGCAACTAGATAAGAATGTATAATACAATAAAATGACTGTGACTGCTAAAAGGGAGGGCAGATAAAGAAAGAAAAAAAATATTTCATTGAAATTGCTCATTGGGCTTTTATCCTATCTCTCAAATATGACTGGTATAATTTGACTGATATAAATTACTATTGATTGCCAGGCTCTGAGAAATCTTTTAGGCCCCGAAAAAAGATTTTAATAATTTTGGTGGTTTTGAGTAGGATTTTTTTTCTTTTGGAATATTCTTTACAAAAGGTTTTATGAAGTCATTAATTTGATTATCTCATAATAATGGCTGTAGTTAAATAGTGCTCTTACAGAAAATGAGAAGGAACTGCTTCATCAGAAAGAATTTCACTTCTAGAGAGAAGCCCAAACCCATGCAATCTGTACAACACATACGGATGTCAGTAAAAGCTGAATTTCTCACAGACTAAATGAATGCATTTGATAGAATTTGTGTCAATGGAATAAACAGTAGCTCTTTGGAGGAAGGCAAATCTAAATAAACTGACAGAATCAGGTTCGTAGACCTCCTAATGGCTCATAAAAATGTGTGATGAAAAGGATCTCAAAAGATCAGCTTGACCAAAGCCTTTTTCATAGGCAGACTCTGATATTGAGGGCTCTCAAGATATCCTGAAAGGGTGTTCACACCATGATGTAACACTTCCTTTATTTAATCTGATGGATCACGTCATATCCTGCTCTAGTAGTTAATATTCAGTAGACTAGCAAATACACAGGATGCTCAGTGACCTGCTTTGCTAATGTGTGTGGGCTATTTTCTGTGACACATTTGAGTATTGCTCATTCTCCTTTGAAGGCCTGCGGGGGAAGAAGCAAACTGAAGCATCAGTGTAAGCTTCACATCTGGTCTGTCACCTCGTAGAACTTTGTTAGTTGAACAAATATACACCAGGATTTAGCATATTTGAAGAGACGGGGGCTTTAATCCATAAAACTGGCTAAGTGTAGTTTTATTTCTGCTATGAGAGAGGAGTCACTTGAAGGCCACATGTCACTCTCATGACCTATTAAAATCAACAGGAACCTTTCCATTGACTTTATTGTATTTTGGATGAGACCCCAGTTCAACAGTAACCTCTTATTCTGTTTATTGTGCTGATGTACACAAACTCTAAAATTTTGCTGTGAGGCATCACCTGTACATAAATTCTGTAATAGTGAAACTGCTATTTATAGTAGATCTTAAAGGTGATGCTTGAAACACTTTCTAACAGATGTAAGACATAAAACCCTGAAGTTCAAAATAAGAATTTCAGAAAATCTGCTCCAGAAGGAAGTTTGGCCACCGCACTAGAAATCAGCAGAGACAGGGTTAAATGCTGTTGACGATAACTATGTGTGTCCCAGTTTGAGATAAAACTGAACCAATTTTGTGTTCTGGAGTTTTACATTTTAGCTAGGCCTCCTCTAACTCTCTGAAATTAACGGCATATTGTGGAGAAAACTGCTCGTTCTCAGAATGATAAGACCAATGTTTGTGCTCCATGCCAAGGAATGGTGAGCAGAGAGGCCCTTGCTTATACTTATTGCTATAACAACCAAGGTCAGCCAGTTTTTGTTATTTGCCCCTTAGAGGGTCAGAAACGGAAAAGAGTAGAGGGCTCCCACCTGTGGGGAGGAACAGAGAGAACAGGTGACCCAAACCTAACCAACTGGGGTATTCCATCCCATCTGCCCCATGCTCGGTGTAAAAGCTGGGGGATCAAAGGGTCAAGGTTCTTCCTTCCATGGCGAACGTCTGAAGAGGACCCTGTCTGTTCATCTGCCTTTCATCCCGATCCATGTGTTCCTGACTCCAGAGCTGGAACCCAGTTCCCATCCGTTGCTGAGTCCAGTCTGGGACTTCCCCAGTGACTGCCAGTGACAGGACTGTCATCCTGGGAGCTTGATACGGTTTTGTATATATTGTATCTATTTAATTCTTTTTTTTTTTTTTTTATATTAATTCTTCTTTAAAGTAGTTTAGTTCATTCTAAACTCTCAATCTCCTTATCTCTTCCTCTCCTGTTTTGTGGGGGGGGAAGGGCCATCTGTAGGTCCGGTTGTGGTGATTTCAGCTGAAACCACGACAATGTGAAACATCAATGCATGACATTTCACAGCAGTTAGTATGCCCAGATGCCCCCAGAGCCCAGCTCATTCCTCCTCCATTCTCCACGGCACTTTGAAGAGTAAGACACCGCTAACAGGCAACTAGCCCCTGTGCTTTTGAGCCACTTTGCAGTAAAAGAGAGCAACTGAGTTGAACTTTTGTCAAATCCTTTCTGGAAATCCGAACATGTGATGTCCAATGAATCCCATTTTTGTCTCCTATGGTAGTCTTCTCTTCAAAGAAACCTAACCAGGTGGTGAAGCCTGCCTTTCCTTTCTTAGAAGCCATCAGTCTTTCCTCACGCTGTGTATTTCTAAGTGTTTTTCCTGTTTTGATCTCTGAGAAAGACTTTGTAAGACACTTTCTGCAAGTGAAGTTTAACAAGATTCTCAGGTATGTTCCAACTCTTTTGTTAATCCATGGCCCCATGATAATTACCTGAACCTACTGAGCTTCGACTAAGACATCTTGCAAAAGTAATCCGTGCAGAAGCTTCCCTGCAACTCTATCATACACCTCAGCTCAGCCTGAGTAAATAATAATGACTTCCATTTATAAGAGCACCTTTTAACCCCTAAGATCCCAAAGGTTTTACAAGCTATTGTCCTGATGCTGCAGTCATCTACTTCAATCAAGAGAGGACAAAGTTCCGCTCCCGCAGATGGGTAACTTCAAACATCACAGAAATCACAGACATCATGGGATATTTTTTTTTTTTGGTATGAAGTAGAATAAAATAAATGATTAGGAAGTAATTTATGTTGCCATCACTTCAGAAAATTCAGATGCAATTTGTTCAGGAAGTTTAACATTATCACTCAAACCGCAGTTTGGCTGAAAAACAGAAGCCAAGATTCCAAAATTTAAACTGAAGCCGACTAGTTTTTGGACGGGCATACATTTAAAATTAGTCTTTGAACCTATTTTTCTGTATTTCCTATCAATATAGATTCAAATGTGCTCTACTACTGGCTTCGTGGTACTACCTCAAAGAGCAATTACGTATTCTTGGTAAGTCTCCTATTCATATACAATCTAGGCCAAACCCTTTCTAGCCTTTAAGAGTGAAAAACAATGCTGAAAGTTATGCTTGATCACATTATATTCATTCATATAAGAACAATAATAGTAGTGTTATTTCCTATCAATTGCCTCCTTACTTTTTTGGAAGGAATAGCCTCCAGAACCTCATTCGTGTTTGTTTCACTTCAGTCAGAAAACATCAGTTTTCCATGTGGATCTTATGCAAAATCAGAATTTTAACTGAGAGACTGTTGAGCAATATCAATCAGTTTCCTTCAGATAATATGAGCAAGTGTATATTCTATGTCTGTGTTTTATAGTTTGCTATATTAATTTGTTGCTGACACTTAGGTTGCAACTGAAACAGCATTCCTCTGCGAGATAGGAAGCACCCAACAGACATCGCCTACTGATAGCACTAGATGAACTATTTGCCATGAATAATTTGACAGTTATAGCCCTCTTCTGTCTTTGCAATCTATCAATAAATAGAATGCTATTGTTATTTTTATTTCTTGTCATTAGTAATTCCTAAAAGTTTGAGTCACGAACAATGTGATTTCTGTTATTGATTGGGTCACTTAAGGTACATTATATTGCTTCTGTTCTGTAAATCAACAAATGGGATTATTGATGAAAACACAACTAGTGACAATACAGAATAAATGCTGTTTATTCTTGCGCAAATGTTGTTGTTAGTAGGCAAACGTAGGGGAAAAGTGTAGTAATACTGAGAAAAATTTGCACTATTTCCCCAAACTACTGTAGCACAGTACAACTACAGCAGGTGGGTAGCAGCTACTCGGGAAACTGAGGAGAAAGTTGTAAAAAGATTAACTGAATGAGAAGTGGAATTCCAGCTCCTACATTATGGGATTGAGAGGGCTGACCCAAACTGGGGACTCTACCTTCAGCTCGTGTCTCAGCTATCTATATTCTCAGATATATAGAGAGTTTATATATCTTGGAATTTAGTTCCATTTAGTGAACAATCTTTGATTTCTTATCCATGAATAAAGCACAGTCAAGCAATACCATGTCTTTTCTTCTAATCTTGGCCTTTCTTCTCTAAATTCTGTGAGACAAAGGCATCATGATGCTTAAGGCATATCTTGTTCAATACCGTGTTGGTCTGGGTGGAAGAACCTGTGTGCAATAATACAACTAATGCTTGTTATAAAATATAGTAGTGATATTGTATGCATTTTGCTCTATTAATGTGCCCATCTCTGATTTTAACAGACGAGTTGATTATGTTTAATTTTTACTAACTGAAAACCATAGAGTTGTCATGGTTTGGGTGGGTAATTTCATGTAATTTCATTCAAAGATTATAACCTGAGGATTGAGAATGTGTACAATGTACTGCAGTAATTAAAAAAAAAAACACAAACTCAACCAATTTTCTTTCTGTTGATTCTTTTGTCACCATTGTCTTGTATTGAGATAAAAAGGGAGGAAGAAGATGAGAGTAATGACAGCCTGAACCATGCAGGATGTAAAATTGCTTTTGGGTTTTCATTTAGCAAAAATTTGTGATTATAATTTCTTTGTGCATCCAGGACTGGGGGAATACATGGGAAAACTATGTAAAAATAGCCTAAGTTAGATATGTTCTTGGGGGATTAATAATTAATATTTTACTGAGATGGTTTACTTTTGCTGGAGAATTCTGTGTAAGGTTGTATTCTTTCTCTGCTTAAAATAACCAAGGGAATCAAACGTTTCAGAAAGTAAATTCCAAAGGGAAGGATGTTTAGAGTTACGTGTTGCTTTACATAGATATATAAGGCTGTAAAAAATCACACTTTTTTTTTTGCTAGACAGAGGTTATTGTCAGTTCCTCAGATACAATGTCGTACTTCCATTATTGACCAACTCTTGTTTCTTCAAAAGAGGGTAACAACTTCTTACTGTCTTCTTGGTCAGTTGTGCTTGCCACAAATAGAGAAAACTATCCCTTCTTTTCTCACAGTGATCAATTTATGTCCTGAATTTATCTCCCTTTATGTCCTATGTTTTCATTTGCGTAACACTGACAACTGCAAATATTTGATAGGAAATCATAAATGTATGTAACTTTCCAAAAATGAAATATTTAGACATAAGGAATTAAAATGGAAAATGATACCCTGCTTTTCAGCATTAGTTTTGAAACAGTCACGCTTGTGGTTAAGGAGAACTTTCTCCTTTATCAAATCTTCCCTTATTGTGCTTCCTTGAAAGTCTAATAAAGCTGCTATGCACAAATGATTCACTAACAGTTTCTGTTGGGGTATTTCCATTAAAATATGATGGCAAATATTAACAGAGAAATTTATTACACTTCAAGATGACCATCAAGTAAATTGGTACAAGTCATAGGCATAGTCATGTAAAAGTCTGGTTGTCTGTTTTTTGGTTTCTTCTTCATCTGTTGTCAATTCACAGATTGATGGTATAACAAATGCTTGTTTAAATTCTGTTCATTATTTAAAAAAAAAAAAAAAAGGGGGGTAGTAGGTACTTTCAGTATTTTCTGTCCTGATTCAAATAAGAATATATAAATGGCTGTGGTGGGTCAGTCTGTCTGACTTAAAAATATGTCTACATATTTTTGCATATGTCTACAGCAGTAAGCAGGTGTTGATAGAATAACAAGAAAAGGAAAAGTATGTATTAACAATACCTTCCAATAAACTCTTCCAACCTCTAACTATTTATACCTGAAGACATACTTGAGGAAATTTTCACGTATTTAGTAACCCTCGGTTCAGTTCTGTTCAGTGTTCCCTGTGTCCGTCAAAGCTTTCAGCAGCTACACCATCTTTTGCTGAAAGTAAAACAAAATACTAGTAGACCAACCCAAAAGACTCATATCCAGCTGTTAAGCAACTTGTATACAACAACACAAGTTTTCCATTACAACAAATATGCTCTCTTACATGGCCAGTCAAAAAGGCAGGTCCTGTAATTATGACCCAAGGTATACCACGACACCTAGTAATATTAATTTCTTGATACCTCATAAATGAACCTGCTATTATCAGATAATGGTTCCAAGATTTATATCAGGATGTCTGGAAAACCATATACAAGGAAAGCGAAACTTTTAGCTCATTTAGTCTTTTGTTCGACAGAAATGGCAGGGCTCTTGGCCACAGATGACTGATGTCAGCAAGTTCTTGGGGAGAACTGAGCTCTCAGCTTGTTTTCTCTTTGCCTCTATACTGATATAATTGTGTTATTGTGGCTCTTGCTTATTTTCAGTTCAATTGAAAACCCTTCTTAAAAGATGAGTTTTTCCATGAAACAGAGCTCCTATGTCTAGGTCTCTCTGTATGTTGGTATGAAATTCAAAAAGACCCCGTGGAAGTTTCATGCCCTCCTTCTACATACTCCTTTCAACTAGTGCCTAAAGGGAGATATTATTTGATATCTGTCGTCTTAGAATAACAGTAATTTGGTGCTGAAACTTATCATTCAGTCCATATAGATCGCCATTTTGAAAACTTTCAGGTACATCATTTGAATCCACACATTCATGACTGTATTCAAAATACTGTAACACATCAAGAACATGACTGTCACTTATTCCTTCACTGTGTCACCTTAGCATATGCATATTTCACATTTACATTAGCACATTGCTTCATGTTTTGCCCTGGCTTGATTGACATTCAGCATACTAAATTACCTCAGTTCTTGAATATCTTTAACTGATTATAGCCTTGAGACACTCTCTGATAAATGGCTGTGTTCTAATTTTCAGAAGCAAACACTCTGATAATCAAAGGAACCTTCTGTTTATGCACTTCTCATCTGGCAGTATCACCAAACTGCTTTTAAATTAGTCTGTGAGCTTTAAAATTTATAGGCTTATAAATACTATTATCTAGTTTCATGTTTGAAGTTATAAATCTTATTTATTCCATGTCACTTATTTTAAGTTTATTCAGATTTCTATATTGTCTGATTGGCTTCTATTCCAAGGCAATTCATTGCCTGGAGAAAACCTTTTTTTAATATAATTTTGAGAAAGATTTAATTATGGCCATCAGATCCAGCTAGTAACTGGTTATAAGAGCCATAAATCACCTTTCTCAGGGTGATGTGGCTATGAGGAGGCTATAAAAAATTAGTGTGGTGCATTCTCTAAGAGCCTCTATCCATATCAACCTCCTATTTTAAAGGTTCAGAATAGATTTTAGGGGACACTCAAACCTATTTTAGAGATATAGATGGCAGAGAAGTTCTAAGAAGCAAATACCATAGCAATAAGAAAGATGTTGGTTTTTATTTATGAGTTAGGGCACAAATCTTGCCAGTGAATTCTGATCAGAGTTTGGAAGATCCTTGAATAAAATTGAATAGCCTGCTCATTCTTATTATAATTCACAATCCTAGAACAAATAAGAGTTTTTTCAGCTTTGGGACTAGCTTCTGCAGGTCCAGAAATTACATCTTGATTAAATTAATTATAGCTAAAACTTATAATATTATGAAAAGTCCTTACTATGATGAATTCCCAGTTTCTCATAGACAAATATTCTGTTGGAAACAAATTCTTATCAGACCCAAAAACCAGCACCAATATGAGGCCAAATGAACATAGGATAGATTTATTTTCCCCTTCTTTTTAGTGCATTGATAAAAGCTGGGAAGAAGTTTACGTCTTTAGCCTCACAAATGAAAATGGAGCTGCAAAGAGAAAACTGATCTTCCATGGTCTTCCCTTTTAAGCATCTACTAGGTAACGTAGCCTGTCCTCCAAATAGCATGTTTCTTTTAAATTTTTCAGCATTTCGTCAAGTATGACATTAATTGATGATCTGAAATAGCAAACATATGCAATAATCAGGGCTGAGGTACCACGTCTGTGGTGTAAACGCATCATACAAATACAGTCCTTTTTTGACACTACCATTTAGAAAGAAGTAAGATTAATTTAGTGACTTCCTTTATCAATCAAAATACTATCCACATACAACAACACAACTATCCCAATACAAACAAAATACTATCCTCTCTGGCTATTGTTTATAGTTGGCAGATGGATTTAAATCCCAGATACTTCACACTTGTTACTGGAAGCTGTTACTAGCTTTGCTAAATTCTGTCTTATTTTTGTTGTTGTTACTGTTCACAGATGACACTTTCTGTTAGGTCCCCAGAGCCTGACTTATATCTGTTCCTGTTGAAAACAACAGCAGTAAAATAAATAAATAAATCTTCATATTCTGACAGGTGGTTTGTGAAGTCCTGACTTCTTCCTTCTGAACACCTTTAAATGAATTTGCATCTTCACTGAAATCCAAGATCAGTTTTTTAGAGTAGGAGCAACTCTCAAAAATTAAGCGTGAAAATACTGAAGAGTGTGAATATAGTTAAAGCTGCAGTTCCTCAAAGGGGACTTAAAATGTCAGATAAATAAAATAATCAGATGAGAGTCCTCTGGACTATCCATCTGAACTAATCTTGTCTAAATGGCTTGTGAAGCAGCTTCTGAACCACTCCAGTCTATACCAGTCTAAATGTGGCTTATTAAATTAAGCCACAGTTGGCACCATTTTACTGTCATTCAATAATTTGTGAATGGCAAAGCCAGGAACTACTTCCCAAGCTACTCACACATCTCTTTGTGTGGACCACAGCCTCCAGAAAAGAAACAAGTAACTCGGGCTGCTAACTGCTTCTGCTGTCTCACTCTAGTTTTCCTGGGTTCATGATGTCAAATAGTACGTACTTTTGAGATGTTCTCTCTGCAGCGCTTCCTTCAGCTGAGCCAAATGACACTTCTTATCATTTGGTAGTAATCATGTAGATGAGTCCCTGGTTAGCGTGCTGCTAGTGTCAGCAGTTCTTTGCTTTTCTATCAGTGAATTATATAGGCTGTCTATGGATTTTATTTCAGTTGAGAATTTTAAACCTCATAAGCATTAGATAACCACTGTAATTCAAGACCTAAGAAGTTTGGTTGACATGGCTTGTGTAAGCCCAATGAAGTTCAACCAGGCCAAGTGCAAGGTCCTGCGCCTCGGTCATGGCAATCCCAGGCACAAATACAGGTTCGCAAGAGAATGGATTGGGAGCAGCCCTGAGGAGAAAGGCTTGTAGGCGTTGGTGGACAAGAAGCTCAACACGAGCCAGCAATGTGCACTGGCAGTCCAGAAAGCCCCCTGCATTCTGGGCTGCATCCCCAGCAGTGTGGCCAGCAGGTCCAGGGAGGTGATTCTGACCCTCTGCTCTGCTCTGGTGAGACCCCACCTGAAGTACTGCATCCAGCTTTGGAGTCCTCAGCACAGGAAAGACATGGATCTGTTGGAATGGGTCCAGAAGAGGGCCATGAAGATGCTGCAAGGGCTGGAGCACCTCTGCTGTGAGGACAGGCTGAGAGAGTTGCAGTTGTTCAGCCTGGAGAAGAGAAGGCTCCAGGGAGACCTTAGAGCCCCTTCCAGCCCCTAAAGAGGCTCCAGGAGAGATGGGGAGGGACTCTTGATCAGGAAGGGGAGCTATAGGACGAGGGGTAACAGTTTTAAACTGAAAGAGGGGAGATTTAGATGAGATATTAGGAAGAATTTTTTTGCTGTGAGTGTGGTGAGACACTGGAACAGGTTGCTCAAAGAAGCTGTGGCTGCCCGCTCTGTGGGGGTGTTCAAGGCTATGTTGGATGAGGCTTTGAGCAACCTGGTCTGGTGTCAGGTATCCCTGCTTGTGTCAGGAGGGTGGAACTGGATGATCTTTAACATCCCTTCCTACCCAAACCATTCTATGATTCTATAGCCACTGTTATTCAATAGCTAAGAAGTCTGGTTGACTTAGAAGCTTCAAAGAGAGCTCCAATACCTCATATGGGAGGAATTTAAGCAATGGATACAGAGTGATTATTGTTGCAGAAGAGTTTCTCAAATAATTTTAACAGGTACATTTTGACTTTGTGTCTTACCGTTTGAAAGAAGTCCTCGGAGGCATTTTGAATTTTCATAGTGCTTGGCTGTTGAAATATGTATTTAGGCATTTCTTTCCCTCTTCCGAGCATTTCACAACAGATGCTGCAGAATAACTTTTATTGTGAGAGTTCTCACACATCTTATTGACAAAAATGACAGGCTACACTTGAAGACATCCTTGTCTAAGATGAAGATACACAGCCCCAGCTTTAACACAGAACTCTAGAAAGGACCTAGTATGGAAAATGCTGGTGATAATAGTACTTTTTGCTGTCTACATAGAAGTATTATTGAGGTCAGTTTGAAATCAGAGCGAAGTTATTGGTCAACTTTCTTTCTTTGTGGACAAGTTCTGATTTTGTCAAAGAGGAGATACTGCCTTTATATAAAGTTTACTGGACAACTGTAGTTAGCTCTAGCAGCATTCAAATGTAGTGTCTACGACAACTTCTATTTTAACTTCATCTACTCTCAGTGTTTAACATCAGTAGATAAGGACTTGAATTCAGTGAGTTTAGCATGTCTTTAGCAGGGAAGTTGGACTAGATGATCCCTAGAGTTCCCTTCCAACTCCGACAATGTTGTGAAAATTCCGTGACAATTCTGGAGATCTGGCTTTTCCCTTGATTCTTCATTTTTCCATTGTTTATGGCTTATAAAATGTGGATTTCCTTTGTTCTGGATTTATTGCTTAAAACAAAGAAATAAACCGTACATTTATAGCCACCCACCAAAGATAAGCAAGTGTCTTCTCAAAGGCCAGAAGCAACTGAGTTGTGTTAATTTTAAAATAAAGTTATCTATAAAAATGTATATCATTTGAAGAACTACAACTTCTGTCTTAAGAAACCTTGCAGGAAGTTTAAATGTAAGTTACATTGACCAAACAGAGACTTAATTCAGTTTTTCTTTCAGTATACAAATGAAGGTCTCTAATTCAAAGTGTGGGCTCTTGAGAAATTTTCAGTTTCGCTACATTAGTGAATAACTGAATGGAACAGAATAACAATGGTCGTGCATCACTGCAGGATGATACATCACAAAATATGGTTTATTCAATTATCTTGACAACTGAACTGCAGTTTTATTATTTATGATAATGCCTTCATAATATGGCAGTAAATATTTTATAATGTGTTTTATGAAAATAACAAAGCCCTATAAATTCTGCACTGCACACAATAAAAGGCTGCAGGATGCTGCTATGAAACCATTGCCAAGAAGCAGGGAACGTGGAGGCACTTGGTGTGTAAATCATAAAGCTTGTAGATTATTAAAATTATTAAAATTGTTTTATGTATTTTTTGAAGAAATAGCACTGTGAAGTTCAGTAGCAGAGTTAGATCACATTTTTATCCTTTCTAAAACCAACGTTGTTTAAATGAAGAGTAAAATGCTTCTGGCTTATAATGGAACAAGATTTTTGCCTTCAGCTCTCTTTCAGATTTTTCACATACAGGTTGAAATTGTGACAATTGCTTCTGCACAACTCCAGATATATTAATGTCTCTAAATAGTCACTGTTATTCATATGTAATTAGATAAATGTAGTGTACTAGCTTGCCAGAAGAGGTTTAAATCAAGGACCTCAAGCAAGATAGCTACTTGACATACATTTATTCTCAGGTCCATGAGATTTGCTTATATTTTCAAGATATTCTCATAATAAAGATGAAAACCTGGTGTCTAGATAGATACTAGTACTCTGTAGCCTAACTATTTTGAATGTTACCTCTGGTTATTTTCACAGAGTTGGATTTTATAAACTTAAATTTCGGGAATATATCCAAATTATTCTTACAGACTTGTTAATTTTCGTTATCTAAGTGAAACAACATTTTTTCCCAAATGAAGCACAAACGAAGTAATGAAAACACCTTACTTCTCCTGTCACTGCAATGGCAATTAGAGTAGGCAGACTGCTGAGGAGGGTTAAACAGGCTTTAGGAAACACAATTTTTATGGAAAAAACCATCTTATGTGACTGATTTTTCAAGACAAAATAAAATTGAGGAAAAATTTAAGCATTTTTAATTGCTTTTTTATTGAGACAGAGAGAAGAAAACCTCTGCATGATAAGAACTTGAAATAACATTTTTTTACTAGGCATGTTATTTTAATTCTTTCTTTCAAATAATTGAAGTAGGTGTTTAAAATGAAGATACTGTCTAGCATTTGGATCTAGCCTTATGCTGTAAGAAAATTTATCGGAACTGTATATAGAGAAGGAATATGGTCAATATGTAAAGAAAAACAACACTAAAATCAGCACTAAATGGTTTATATAGAAACTCATTTTAGAAAATTTGAAAAGCTACTGTCAGCATCCTGTTTAGAAAACCCAGACTGCTCTAAAATACCTGAGCAGCTGAATTTGTTAACAAAGGTCATCTGTCACGAGCTCTTTTTTCCGGTATCCCAATTAGTTCTCTTATATAAACAATGTGTATTGCAAAGCCCCTATTTGGAGCTTGTCTATATTCCTTAAAAATGCCAAGTTGGGTGGTGTAGGAAAGTAGTATTTAATCTCAACAATTTTCAAATACATCTGTTATTGTGATTAAATATCAAAATAGCTTCTTTGGACATATACAAAACTGTGAATACAGTCCTAGTGTAAAAATAATTTATGGCTGGATAGCAGACCAGAATCTTTAAGTTGTTTTCTATGGAGGCTTATGTTGATAAAACAAAGGTTGTAGCCACAGTCTTTGCTTCACTATTATGCTGTTGAGGTAACTTTTAATCACAGAATCTTCATGGTTGGAAGGGACCTTTGAGATCATTGAGTCCAACCACCTGAGTCTTCCAGAGAACAAATGCATAGGCAGCCCTAGTAATTATAAGTTTTTTTATTTATTTTAGTCCATTTCAGGAAGTCCATTATCTTAAAGTTTCTGTAGCAAGCAGTTGGTATAACATAGCACAGCTGGCACTTCTCATGGTGAATACTATAGCATAGGTTCACTTCCCTTATTTTTCTTCTTCCTTCTTCTTTTCCCTCTGTTAAGTAGGTCAAAACAGGAGTTTATAGAACAAATTAAATCAATTTCACACATAGGAGACATTTCCAAAGAACCGTAACCATTTATTTCTGACTTTCCATTTAGCAGAAATGAAATTGTGTAGCTTGCTTTTTACATTTTTTAAAGCTGGGAAGCCCAGATCTGGCAGCTTCTGTGAAGGATTCCATCTGTTTTGTTGTTGTTTTCTTTTTTTCCCAGCAGAGCCTTTCTTAATCCAACTGCATTTTATATTGGGAGATTATTTTAGGTTCAATTTTCAGTGCATGCATTGGCTTGGCCTTCTGTTTCTTCAGCACAGAATTGTTGCTCTTTCCATTTCTAACATATAGAATATTTGCCTTTTTTTTTTTCCGGTTTTCTCTATACCTCCTGTTGATATAGCCTTATTTCATGTGGGATGACTATGCATTAGCTCTTATGAAGTCTTTGGTGTGTAACTTAATAATATAAATTAACCTAAATATTACATCAAAATTCTCACTAAAAGTTCCTACTTGCAAGGAAGTTTACATGACTTGGCTCAACAACATTGTATTTCTTGCTAGAACCAAGGAAGAAATAGATCTACTGCATATAAAACCTCCACCTGGGAGGTGGAGGAAATGAGCTACCTCAGAAAATCAAAACTGTAGAGTAAAAGGAAGTAAGCAATAATGCGCCCAGTTTCTTTCCTTCTTTGAGAATGGTCAAGAAAGATTAAAAAAAAAGATCTAAATCCCTATCGTATTTAAACTACTCCCTACAGTATTCCTAAAGGTAAAATGACAGACTGATTTCTCAGAAGACAAAGATTTTTCCGGCACTGCGCAGGGAGTAAGCAGATTTATCAGCATAAATAGGTCCTAAGTAAAACTATAGTTCATGGTACACAGATAAAGGGATGATAATTTTCTTCTCTAAAGTATCGGCTTGGTGTGAAAAATGAGAACTGTGGAATAGGAACAAGAAGAAAGCTATGTGTGGAGGGATCTAATATGCTTCCAGAAGCAAAGCTGTAAGGGTCTCTTTATAAAGTCTCAAGTTTTCTGCTCTGGGCATACTTCATCACTGGTGTGCATATAAAACCAGCACCACCTCCCCACACAGCGAGAATTGCAAGCAACCTAAGGACCTACACTTGGCAATAGTAGCTCGAGCTATAAATTTCTCTCTTGAAAGAATTCTTTCTATTGGAAAAAAAAGATGTAAAAACCAGCAGGAAAGACATTACTAGACAAAGATATGTAATTGTAATATTGTATTGATTCAAGGATTGGAGTATCTCCTTTATGAAGAAAGGCTGAGAGAGCTGGGACTCTTTAGCCTGGAGAAGAGAAGGCTGAGGGGAGACCTTATCAATGCTGACAAGTA
>JAOXNO010000041.1:19592406-19602498 GCA_028565335.1 Limnodromus scolopaceus | reverse complement strand
TATCGTCCACAGGGCAAAAGGAGGCTGCTGCCTCTCTCCCCCTGCCTGGCTCCAAGGTACACGCTACATCTTTAGCGGCAGTAAGATATGTATAGCTGTGCTTCACTGCTCACTGACACTTCCAGCAAAACCATGAATTCCAAGCACAGGAAAGCAAATGTTCAGGAATCTCTAGACAATATATTCATAGCATGCTGTTTCCCTAGTATCCTGGAGGCTACAAATAACTGCTCAAAAAATAACTAGGTCTTCCTCTAATCCTAGTTATGGGATGAAGATTTGGCTCGATTTAGATGTGCAGTGAAAAGCCTGATCTGCAAACATACAGATTTTTAAATTGTGGCAGTACAGTATTTTAACATTTGCTGCAATGCTGTTAATTTCTTTTCTTTTTTTTTTTCTTTTTTTTTTTTTAATCATTCTGACACATTCTAAAGGCATTTCAGTAACAAAGCTTAGATATTGTCCTCGTGATTTTTCATATGGTAATTGTTGTGTATTGAACACTAAGTTCACTTTGGTTTTTTAAATGTCTCATGATCAATTGCATCCATTCACATTCTATGTGAAAGTGAATGTCTAGAGCAAAAATTGCTACCACAATTTACTCTCTCACAGTAAAAAGGTAAAGGTTGAAGTCAGGGAGAAAAGCCCTCCAAGACCACTCCTTTTATGCCCCTTTCACTGTTTCCCTAATCCTGTTATGAACCATTTGCCAAGAATAGATCACTACAAATGAAGCAGTGTTTTAAAAAAATAAAATAAAAAGAAGCTTGAATGATGACAGGTTATTTAATATTTACCAATTATAAACACAGACGAATAGAAGAAAATGTTGTGAACGCCTGCGAGTGTTTGTTCAACTGCCATGGAATTCTTTAGTGTAATACTTTAGAGAATGAAAATAGCTGTAAAAGGAGGGAAAAATGTAAGTAGAAGTGGAAAAAATGTACTCTGAATTGCAGAAGGGAAGTCTTTTAATGGAAGAACATCTCTTATTCGTGAAAACTGCTAAAGAATGTAGTGGTGTCTATAAAGAAGTAGCGAAAACTTCATCCAGTGTGGTAATAAGGAACAGAATAACTTATTAACAAAGCCCTATAATTAGCTCAGAAAAAGGAATATGGATTTCATGTAATCTAATATATTTCTAAAATTCAAACTTCTTAGAGGATAGAAATTTATTAAAAATAGAGATTCTACCTCAATTGTGCAAAATATAATTTTGTTTTCTTTTGTTTTTTTCTCTTCTGTAGATTGCCAATCAAAATATGAGGAATATTCTGAACTTCAAATAAGAATAAAACAAACATTCAGTCTTTTTGAAATGACAGCTCGCTGCTCATATGGTTAGCCTGGAAGACAACAAGAAGAGAAAAGGAAGGACAGCTTAACACTCAGGTTGCCTTCAGTACTATAATACTCTAATTTTTGAGAGAAGCCATGAAAAGGCTAATTGCTTTGAACTACCTATACTACTCTGGAATGACAGTTATGGACCTGCTGGCCGTGATCTTTTTAATGCACCCCAGGAGACAATTGGCCTTCTTGGTCACAAGGACACACTGCTGTCTCATGGTCAATTTGTTGTCCACCAGGACTCCCATGCTCCTCTCTGCAGAGCTGCTCTCCAGCAGGTCAGCCCCTAACCTCCAGCTGGACTCTGAACCACTGATCACAACCCTCTGAGCTCTGCCACTCAGCCAGTTCCCCATCCACCTCACTGTCCTCTCATTTAACCCACACTTCCTAAGTTTACCTATGAGGATGTTATGGGAGACAGTGTCAAAAGCCTTGCTGAAGTTGAGGTAGACAATGTCCACTGCTCTCCTTGCAGATAGAAGACTATCAGATTGGTCAAGCAATTCCCCTTGGTGAATTCATGCTGACCGTTCCCAATGACCTTTTTTCCTTCTACATGCTTAGAGATGACATCTCTCCAGGGATGGAGGTGAGGCTGACCAACCTGTAGTTTCCTGGATCCTCCTTCTTGTCCTTTTTGAAGACTGGCGTGACATTGGCTTTCCTCCAGTCCTCAGGCACCTCTCCTCTTGTCCATGACCTTTTAAAGATGATGGAGAGTGGCCTCGCAATAACATCTGCCAGCTCCCTCAGCACTGGCAGGTGCATCCCATCAGGGCCCATCATTTTGTAAGTGTCAAGTTTCCCAAGATGATCCTCCTTGATTAAGGAGAGTCTTTCTTACTCCAGGCTCTCTCTCTTACCTCCAGGGTCTGGGACTCCTGAGGGCCAGCCTTAGCAGTAAAGACTGAAGCAAAGAAGGTTTATCTCTGCCTTCTCTGCATCCTCTGTCACCAGGGCACCCACCCTATTCAGCAGCAGGCCCACATTTTCCCTGGTCTGCCTTTTACTGCTGATGTACTTGAAAAAGCCCTTCTTGTTGTCCTTGACATCTCTTTCCGGGTTTAATTCCAAGTGGGCCTTAGCCTTCTTTATTGCATCCCTGCATATTCTGACAACATTGTTATATTCCTCCCAAGAGGCCAGTCCCTTTTTACACATTCTGTAAACTTCCTTTTGTATACGAGTTTCTCCAGAAGCTCCTTGCTCATTGATGCAGGTCTTCTGCCTCCTTTGCTTGATTTCTTACTCCTAGGGAAGCACTGATCTTGAGCTTGGAGGATATAGTGATTGAATATTAACCAGCTCTCTTGCACCCCCCTACCATCTAGAACCTTAGTCCATGGCATTCTTCAAAGTAGGTCTTTGAAGAGGCCAAAGTCAGCTCTCCTGAAGTCCAGGGCTGTAATTCTATTTTAGCCCTGCCTCTTCCCTGCAGCATCCTGATCTCCACCATCTCATGGTCGCTGCAGCCAAGGCTATGGCCGACTTTCACATCCCCAACTAGTGCTTCTTTGTTCATTAACATAAGGTCCAGCAGTGCACCGCTCCTCATTGTCTTATCCTCCGTGACAAAAATTTACCATCAATGCTCTGCAGAAATCTTCTGGACTGTGTGTGCTTTGCTGTGTGTGTTGTCTTTCCAGCAGATACCAAGGGAGTTGAAGTCCCCCATGAGAACTAGGGCTGTGATCGTGAGGCTATTTCCAGCTGCCTGTAGAAGGCCTCATTGACTTCCTCCTCCTGATCTGGTGGTCTGATCTGGTAGGCAGTAAACACCTACAATAACCTCACCCATATTAGCCTGCCCCTTAATTCTTACCATAAGCTTTCAACACGTTACATGCACCTGTATGTAAGAACTGTGTTAGAATCACCCTTTAGTTTCATGTTGTGGAAGGAACGAAGCAGCTCCTTCCATTTGAAAGTCTTATGAGATCTTTGGAGATAAGGAAGCAAAATATTTAATAGAATTACATGGATCCATGGCCTTAGTAACTGGCTTTTATTGCCATAAAATGATTTTCTTTCAAAAGAGAAAAAGGGAGGGGATAAAAGGAGAATGCATTATTGTCAGCCTCAGAAAAGCCATTTTGGTTCAGCACAGAGGAATGACTATATATGAATAAACATGATGGGATATTTTTTTAACATCTGAAAGTATATAGAGAGTCAGGGAACCCTGCACTGTGAAAGGAGGCGATGTCATAGTTTGCCTCTAATAATTGCACTACATAGGCTTTTCCTGATTGACTAAATAAGGTTCAAAGACTTATAGACATGATAACAGAATGTAAGTAATTTGTCAGAATTATGGAAAATATGTCATTGGAGATGTTACATAGTAATTACTTAGGAATATTGATGGCATGCCTGCAATACGATACAAAGGAAAGTGTATCTCATAGTTGCCTTTCTAGTGACTAAAGGGGGCAAATTAAAAAAAATGGGATATCTGATTGATTCTACTTTCACAGTTCTCTTCTTTCTGTGAAAATTTTATGTTTAAAGTGGCAGATTGCTGTGCTTTTCTGGTGTAGATGACAAAGATGCAAATTTGTAAGTGTATGAGCAAACAGACAAATCAGACTTCATAAATTCAGATAATATCCTTTCAAAGGATCACAAAATATATCAACGAGAAGGATCCACTCTTAATATAGAGATCATCAGGTCCAATTACAGGTGCTACTATTTCAGAGTGTAATTTATAGCCTTGATAGGCTGTTACATTGTTTGATAAAAGCCGACACCAATATTGCTACAACAGCAATGTTTTCTCTCTGATTGTCCCTCATGTTGCTTCAAAATACATTGCCCATTTGAATTTTATTTTTTTCACCGATGACTGGAAACACTGCTTCTTTCTTCTGTTTTCCTTCCTTTTCTTTTTTTTTTTCTTCTTTCATTCCTTCATCATCCTATGTCCATGTCCAATATATCTTTATTTCTGTGGAAGTAAGTATTCCACAAATAATTATGGGTTGGTATTTCTAAGAAATGTGCATGAACAAACCTCTTGAACAAAACAAACTGGTAAGTCCACTTCTTCTATCTTCACCGCCAGGACAATTGTTTAGGGAGCTAGAAATTGGAACCTATGAATTTGAGCCCTTTCATTTAGTCCAATTGGGTATTAGGCAAGCTGTAAGTGCTACCGTACCTGATGAGGAGCCAAAATAGAGATACAGAACAGGAAACACAACATTGTAAATCCACTTAAAAGCATACAAGCTAGTGGGAGTTACATCCTACTCCATATTCTTACCATTGCTTTCCATGGCTTCAAAGTAATTCTATGATCATACAGCTGTATGGTTGTGTTGCTTTGAGTTAAAGGCCAAGAGTGTTTGAGTAGGAATAAATGAAAAAAGGTTTTGATCTTTGATAGCAGAAGTGTGTACATCCGTAGTAGGAATGGAAAAGATTGAACTTATCACCATTTAAGCTGGCAAGCTGTATCACAAGGAGGCCATGAAAAAAATCAGAGAAATCAATCAGAAATCAGTATTTCTAACTAGAAATAGCATCCTTGCAATGAGACTGATGAATCCAGGACAACCCATACTCTCTCTCCTTGTTATTGTCCATGCTCTGTAGAGTTGCTGAAGGGTTGAATGTTGACTGTTCACCTGATGTTTCTTCCAGCCTACATACTTGCATCACATGATTCTAATAATGTTATTTATTCTTTGATAAAAATACATTTTATATAACAGGTCCTGATCTTCCTGTCTGAGACAGAGATTACAAACATGAGAAAAAATATAGATATGAATTGAAGAAAGTCATAACAGTAAACTTACTGCAATTTTTCCCTTTTCTCCTGCCACTTCATGCAATTCCTCAATATCCGTTCTCTGTTCTCACTCCCTCTGAGAAAATTTTACTACTTTGCATAATGACTATCTTGTTTTACTACTTTATATGTTTCACTAGAGAGGTATTACCTTCTTCCTTTACGTTGCTCATGATAAAATTTAGACTTTCAAAACTATTGCTGAATTTGACTGGTGCATTGCTTCCTTTTTTTTTTCTTTTCTTTCTAGATAAAAATGAATTGTCTTTCAACATGATAGTAACAAAAAAACTTTCCATTAATAGCCTGTACTCCCTTATCTGGTATCCTTTCATCTTTTGTCTTCCCTTCTGACAAAATGCAACCCCCTGAGTATATATTATTTTGTTCTTTTGACTGTTAACAACCGCATTGTAATCATTTGTTTCAAACCTCAGGTAGGCCAACAGGTATATAAATGTTTCATTTTTGCGTAAAAAAATTGATGTGTTTACCTGTGCCTTGCAGCTTTGCAAAATCTAGCTGAAAATGTACCGCAATAGTTATCTCTTTGGGTTATTATTTGCTGCTATCACACCAAAATATTTTTTAATCAGAGGAACATTGACTTTTTTTCTTCTGTGAGCCAATTTTGTGATGAAGAATAGTTGAAAGAAGGTTGGGATTTTTTTTCCTCTCACTCTAAAGGCAAAATACTAATTGCTTAAGAAAACAAATGTCCAATGCGTTTGCTTTTCCTTACTGTATAGCTGATTACAGATAATGACATTTTAATTGAAAACTTCTTCTATGAACTAGGAAGGATGATTACTTCCAATCTAGAAATGTATGGATTGCAGATGAAGAAGGTAAGAAACATTCTTTAGAAAATGGAAAAGGAAGCTGGAAAGGTTAATGATTTAATTTTTGAATTCTACATCCTTTCAAAGCTCCTCATCCTTTCTTAACGCTTTCCTGTGCTCTGAGACTTTACGTTTATTTTACTCTTTCTTCTTTATTTTTATTTTCTACTTTCATAGTTCTGGAAAACTTTGAAGACATGAGTCAGTCAGCAGGAATATCTAATCACTGGCTGCTGAGAAAATGCATAAATATTCATATGAATAACTATATGAGTAATACTGTTGTTCTCAACCTTTTACATGGAGTCATTTAGACATTTTTCTTAATATTTTGGAGAACTCTAATTGTATCACAGATTATGCTAAAGTATCAGCACAATATATGCTATTTTTAAAAGTTCCTTACATATTACTATATTTTTTCTGATTCTTAAAGTAAAATAATTGACTGTTCTTACTGTTTGGTAATTCATAAATGTATTTGATTTAGAAAATAAAATTATATGAAGCTTTTTCAGGTATGTCTCATGAACGTGGTCAGTGATTCTAGATTTGACTTTTGAACACTTATTTTCAAATATCAGTTTCTAAGGACTATTTACCCATGTAGGCATTGTTCTGTATGAACAGTTAGCCTTAACTGACGTCAGCCTGGTTTACAATGGCTATAATTTAAACTAATATCCTATCAATATTTTAATTTTGTCAGGATAGATTTAGTTCAAGTTTTACATTAAACATCTTGACCACTTAAGAACTGTACTTTTAAATAAAACTTTGTTTCATAGTTCTTTATTCTGTTGAACCTAACACTAAGAAAAAACATAGAATTTAGCCTAATCCTCAGAGATACATTTTAGCCATTAGTATTTGAAGAGAGTTTTATAATCCTCTATACCTTGTCCTTTTTTCTGCCATTAGTAGTGTTGGCAAAAGGTTATTTTGGTAAAAGGTCACAAACAACGTTGGCATTTTAGGGCTTCTCAAAACACCAGTAACTGTTTGAGCGTTTAGGAGCTGTTTGAGACTCCACCATAAGAAATCTTGTGATGTCAGAGTTGAAAGTGATTTCTAAGGTCATAGAAACCTCCTACCCCAGCAAGTCTGGCCTTGCGACATTCCAATACAATGAGGTGCAAATAAGAAATATAATCCCTAGCAGGCCTGTGTAATGTATTCCTTTTTTGATTCTGCTGTAGAAATCTCCATTTCCATGGCTCAGGCACTAAATTCTCCATTTCTTATTCTGTCATTTTTCACTCATGATAATATTTATCTTCCTCATAACATAATTTATGCGCTGTTGATGGTTCTGGACACTAATTTCCTGTCAGCTCATCTTTCCTTTTTCTTGTTTCTACTAGTCCCGTTTATATCTACTCTTTCTCCATGGATTACATTTATCAAATCTTAATCCTGTTTATCTCAAAATAATTACTCCATTTTATTAATGAAGTTTTTGAAATGGAAGGCCTGAAGCTGACTGTAATATTTCAGATGAGACCTACTCAGTATTGCATGGAAGAGTGTAATTACCTGGCTTATTTTGTGAGTGATGTTACTGTTATCATACCCCATTACAGGATTTATTTTTTGTTTTCACCCACAGTCACTTCTTAGACTTAGGAAATTTATCATCTGCTGTGATTTTCAGTTCAATTTTTCATAACACTGCACGTTAACAATTTTAGTTTTCTTTCTTCTCTTTATTATTCTTGCTTATTTAAAATTACTTCTATCAAAGATAAGATCAGAAATATTTTAAGAAGGATTCTACATTTAGAATAATGCCTAAGCGACTCAACACAAAGATGAGTCCAACATAAGATTTGGTTTGGAATCAAATTCAGCTGTATTAAACCCTTTACCAATGATTCGGTTTCTCATTTCTTCTGTCATGGAGTTCTATGTCCCATTCCAAACTCTCCCTAAACTCTTTCTTAAAATCCTAGTTGTAATACAAATATCAAGAGTTAGCTTAAATGCTGTGAATCTAATTCTAACTTATCTGGTGTCAATTACGTGGAAAAAACCAGAATACCTGTAGTCCTCTCTGGTCTCTATTGCCTATTGTCCATTGCCTGTTAATCTGACTAAAATGTGTGTGGTTTGGAAACCAGACATATACACGGGGTGTAGGCACAATTCTAAATTGGTAATGTATTTATTTCATAGAGTTGCAGCCATTCTCTTTTGAGTGACATAATACTGCTCCATGAATTGCATACAGTAGCCAGATCTGAAATCCGATAGATTTATTGAAATACGTATCTGCTCTAACTTTTCCAAAAATTTCCTAAGTTACATCATTTTTTTTCCCCTGAAGTTAGTCTTGCTTTTCTGTAACAACAGTCAGTCATCACTGCTGGATAGAAACAAATTTGTCTCTGACCCTCTTCTCCCCGTATGACAAAAACTAAATTTTGTCTGTTATGACTTCTGCAATTCACGGGCAAAGGCTGCATGAAAAATATGACAGTTTAAAATGCACTCCTTTGATGCTTCCTCTGTGTGCAAGTTCGTTATATCGTCTCACAAAAGAAACATTTCTTTTTACTAGATTTCAATCACAGATATTTTGGAAGGCACTGAACAATGTTTGGATGTAAGCTCAAAAGTTTAGAAAGCAATGTGTGACAAGGGAAGCTGTCTCAGTTTCAGAGATATTATCCAGATAACCCAGAGATACGTCGAATTCAGACCTAGGTACGTGCAAGAAGCACTGGCAAGTCTCCATCTCTGGAGACACTGGCTGTGGGTGAAAGAAAAAGGTGGTCAGTCAGAAACCAATTCTCATAAGCAACGCCTAACTGGATGGATTCAAAAGCTCTGTTTTACCCCTGTCCTATTACAGAAATGTGAGAAAGGCTCCTTGTCCAATAACAACGGCTCAGGCAGCGATCAATACGAAGCGTATTTTATTTAAACATTCTTGCAAGAATGGGTGACCTGGCAAGCAGGCGCACCGGGTTTTGGCGTGTTTTGTTTTTATTCCCTATTCCCAGCCAAAATTTCCCTCCCCTGCTTCCCCATTGGCTGGGTACTCCAGAGGTTACAGCCTATCAGAGACACCTAAGACTATTTCCATTTGTCCCGCCACTACTGCCCCCCATCACTCCACCTGTATCAATTACTTCACTTATTTATTTATTCCCTTTGGTAATATTGCTCAGGTTTGCCGGTCTCAGTTAAATGTTCATCCTCCATTAAACCACCATTCTGGCATAGATTGATTTCTCCTTTGTCCAAGGGATGAGCATTCTTGCATGTCCCTTGTAAGACTTTGTGTTGTTAATCATTCCCTAACTGCCTCATTGCAGACCAACCAAATTGTTCTTCTGCAAAAACTGGCCAGGCTGTTCCTTTGCAAAAACTATATCTTAATTTTTCTTGCAGAAATACATGTGGATATAGTGCATTCTGCACGCGTAAAGGTCACAGAGAACAACCAGAGGATTAGACCCATGGGACAGAGGTGGCACTTGCTCAACATTCAGTAGAGTGGCCACTGTACAGCCAGAGCTAAATGGAAGGACCTGTTGTTAGACAGCATGTGTTGGTATCTATGATACTAAAAAAGAGAGAGGAAATCAGGGCCTCACTGAATCAAACAGATTTTTTTCCTTGAATCCATGAAGCCCATATTATAGTTGTACAATATGGGTTTTTCTTTCAGAAACGTAATAAATTTCCAAACTCTATTTCAATAGTTTATTCTCACCCATATTTTTATTAGTTTAAAGAAGAAATATTAGGTACTTTTGCTCTTCTTTAGGCACACATATTTTCTTTGTCAGCAGAGCTGCATCCATTGTACAGTTGTTTTCAATATAAGGTAATTCTGATCTCTGCAAAGAGCTGCAGGAAATTACTCCTTCCCTTCCCCAGCACCTCAGCTTAACCTGAGAATAAGGATTAGCAAGAGGTAAGCCTTGGTCCTTCTGAGGATTAGCCATAGATAGTTTGAATTTCTGCCCATCAGCTGTAGGTCAGAGCTGTGTCTAAAGAAACTTTGAGGTTCAATAAGGCCAAGTGCAGGGTCCTGCACTTCGGTCACAACAACCCCAGGCAGCGCTACAGGCTGGGGGC
>JAOXNO010000041.1:19565588-19583089 GCA_028565335.1 Limnodromus scolopaceus | reverse complement strand
TCTGCTATGAGGACAGGCTGAGAGAGCTGGGGTTGTTCAGCCTGGAGAAGAGAAGGCTCTGGGGAGACCTTAGAGCATCCTTTCAATATCTGAAGGGAGCCTATAGGAGAGCTGGAGAGGGACTCTTTGTCAGGAAGTGCAGTGACAGGACAAGGTGTAATGGTTTTAAATTGGAAGAAGGGAGATTTAGATTAGATACTAGAAAGAAATTCTTACAGTGGGGGTGGTGAGGCACTGGAACAGGTTGCCTGGGGAAGTCATGGATGGCCCATCCCTAGAGGTGTTCAAGGCCAGGCTGCATGGGGCTTTGAGCAACCTGCTGTAGTGGGAGGTGTCCCTGCCCATGGCGGGGGGGTTGGAACTAGATGATCTTTAAGGTCCCTTCCAACCCAAACTGTTCTATGATTCTATCAAAGAGGCAGGTATTTTTCAGTCAGATTTGGGGATTCATAAATGCAGCCACTTCTCTTTTGGTTGTCTTTTTGGTTGCAGCATAACTGTAATGAAACTTTGTCTCATGTCAATATGGAAAGCAGATTTAATTTCCCTGATGCTCAAATGGTTAGTAATGCCCCAAAAGCAACACCATAGCTTTACTTTTCCCAGGGGACACCACATGAGGTAGAATAAAATATCCAAAGATGGTTTTGTACTCCATAGACCTAAATTCTAGTAGTGGAAACGGTCTCAAGAAAATTCATTCAAGTGATTCAAAGTTTAGTTTTACCAACTATGGAGGTAATGTTCAATGCTGAAACAGTGGCCATTAATAAAATTATGAGAACTGCTGCTTCTGATGCTTGGCCCAAGGCTCTTTACTCTTGCAAAACTAAATACATTTACCTCAAATTTGTGATTAACTTAATTTTTAATGTAATTATGAGAAACGTTACTACTGTTGTTCATATTATTATAACCTTGAAGATAGCCTTGGCTGTCTTGTGGCAGCCTTTTCAGTGCTTTGCTCTGATTTTGGTCTAATATTTTAGTCTTATTTAATTGAGAAAGAGAACACCTCCACAGTTGACCTCATTCAAACAGGTGGGTTCAGTTTCCTAAAAGAATGATAGAAAATGAACGAAACTTCAGTCATTATTTTTTGTGTTCTAACCTAAATTTTTAATCTTTATTTCTTGAATAACAGTGAAGGAGTTATTTCTTGTGGCAGCTGTTTTGTCTAACTAGTCATCAAAACTTAAATTGTTGAAAAAATCTTGAAGTTTTATGAAGAGGTGTGTTAAAATCTGGCCTACCATACCTTATTTTTTTAGATAATGTTTAATACTTTACAATAAACTACCACTGTACTCTTAAAAGCCTGAAACAAATCTTACTAATGTTAATTATTTGCAGCTGAAATGGTAAAATCCGAATGAGAAAAGTTCCTTCTACCTCTCTTCTGTTCCTTTCAAGCTACCCTGTAGATATCGTTGCCCCTTATAAATCTGTGAAATTCGTATCACTCATCTGTGCTAACTGTTCTACTACTTAGAGGCTACGTTTCTATGTCATGGAAAATATTTATCAATAACAGTTTCTATTCTGTTCCTGGTTAAACTGGTGATATGACTTGCATAATATAAATTGCAACAATATCACGTAGCTTCATGAACAGTATTTTGGTATGGTGCATGGGTACGATGGAGAAACGGAAGCAAAGAAAAGAAAGAAAAACGTGATAGGTCAATTTCTCTATTAAAACTCACTCTCTGCTGGTTATTTTCTGCCACTTTTTTCAAGAACTAAAAAAATAAATTGTTACACAAAAGGAAACATTAGTTTCCAGGTAAGCTGAGGTCATTGGTATCATGTAAGCATGCAGTGGATTTGTCTTTAATATCAGGTTTAATCAGGAACAGAAGTGACATTTCTCCAGTGGGAAGCTTCATCATTTTTGCAGAGAGCTGTCTTCACAGGAGCATGGGAAATTAAAGAGAAAAACTGTGATTATGTAGTCGTACCACTAATGATGAATATTCAGTTATTATACTGAACATTTCCACTAGGGTTATGTGGGACTACGGACAAGATTATGTGTAGGCAGTGATTTGCAGTGATGACCATTGATCTACATTCAGGTTACATTCAGCTGAATGAAGACAGTACAGATAAGGCTGGTAGCCTGTGTCTCTGGCTGAGAAAGGAGTGACAGACAGACTTGTTTCCATGTAGACACACAACCCTTTTGAGAACTACAGAAGTTAAGAGATAGAAAATTATATCTTTGAATGTAAATTCATCCCACTGTCAGTGGAGGACCATTTTATAATGTTTATTGAATCTTGCTGCCCAGACAAAACTGTACTACTCTAAGCAGCAGATCTGCTCCTGCTTCTGGAGAGAAAAGTTCTTCTATCCCAACAGGAAACCTATTGAAGAAAATTTCTCCTGATATTCAACCGTTCCATCTTTTGAATTAATCCCATTATTTCTACAAATAACCCAGCTAATTTTAAATAATTCATAACTTTTCATTTTATTATCGTCCTTCAGATCTCCTAAACTCTTACTGTCTCTCCTGTGCTAGATTATACATAGTTATTATCTTTCTTTCCCCAGGTTTTGAGATATGTTTTGGTAGAGATAAAACCAAAGCACAATACATACAGCATGGTCATTAGTTGCCTTCCAAGTAAATATTCTTTCATTAGTATGGCTCAGGACAAATACATAGGCATAAATGGGGGGACTGATATTAATAGCTCGATGCACAGAGCTGTAAATAGTAGTAACAAGGTGAAATTAGGAGCAAAAAATTTCAGTATGAATATCAAGAGAATATAGCACAATATATGTTCATATGCAGAGAGAATTACTGGAAACTCCAACACCTGAATCAATTGACAACACAGTGGAAGAATATTAAAGTACATGGTGTACACAATAACTTCAATGACAGAGGAAGATAGATTAAATGACACAAGTAGGCCATTCAGGTCTCTTATTTATGCAATTCACTGTCTGAAAATTATAATTGTCTCACAGCAAAAGACTTCTAATCCACATATCATGTCTTTGTCTTAAATAACGTTTTAGTAGAATGTTTCTTGAGCAAAAATTTATCTCTTCATCTTAAGTGATTAAAATATAATCAAAATTACAATGTAAGCATAATTTAGGTGCAATAATAATGAATAAAACCCAGATCTAGAATTGCAAACTAAGACTATGAAACAAGGATATATTTACCTTGGATTAAAATGGGATATTACTCTAATAATGACTCTAGGAGAGGATGCGTCACTTCAGACAAATGCCAGCAAATTATGGTATGATCTTACGGCTGCGTATGAAATATATGAGATTATAAAACAAATTATAACAGTACTCTTTACGGAAGCCTGGTACTAGTGATAGGATAAAATATTTTCTGTAGCCAGCTAGTATCTGCAACAAAGCCATATGAGTATGGACTTTTACTGTTTCTTCCTTTAGAGGATAAGAGATTATGATAGTGTTCAGGCACTAATTGAGAACTCATTAAGGCTTTGCTTTTTTTTCTTTGTGACCAAGGTGCCCTCTTTTAGACAAAAATATTCAAAGAGAAATAACAATTTCAAAGATGTATAACAACGACCTGCATTTAGAAAACCTCTTGTGTAAGCACATATGTGTGTGAGGGTTAGAATAGAAAATACCTCCATTAGGACAGTTTTACGTTGGCAAGGGATTATGTTGTATTAACAATAAAATTCTTTTTTGTCTTAGAGAGAAATACGCATGTGTTTGCTTTGGCAAGAAGGGAGAGGAGCAATCCATATGCAAGTAACCAGATAATGCAAGAAAGTTTGTTAAATTTTTTATGATTAAATGAATTTTATAAATTTGGACCTCAAATATAAACTACACCACTATGTTTAAAGAAATTCACCCAATATTGGAAACAAAAATCAAGAAAACCAAGGGCCAAGCCAGGTGAGTGAAGAATGGCCAAAGAATTGACTGCATGTGTGAAATATGATCATGATATTCCCACTATCAAAAGATGAAAGAGGTGCTGAAAACTGGTCAGTGAAGCAAGCTAAAATATCAACATCTCCTGAGTTTGGACCAATTTCCTATTGGCCTTTACAATTCACCAAGTAGGTAGCATGGAAAAGTTTACCTTTTTAAGATTAACTGACCTGAAAAGCTTTTGTTGATCATCGCTGTGTCTGTAGAAACTAAGACTTACCTGGCAGACAGCAGTTTGTAGTGCCCTGAAGAGCTGTGATGTTGTATGATGTCCGTAAGAAGTGAGCCAATACCATTAAGCTCTCCTAAATTCCCTTGGCACAAACAGGTGCATCGTGTTTCACAAGAATAGCTTTTCTCATTTCCAACAAATAATTGTCTTATATTAAACTAGTGAAGTCTGAGGGTCTTTCCTCATCCCGTGTTACTTAGCCAATGAGGTCTATTTTCCTCAGACACGTGCCCCAAGAAATGACCCACAGTGACACAGACACAATTGAATCCTAAAGTTTCTTTACTCGCTGTGTTGCTCATGGAGTTCCCAGTCATGACAGTGCACAAAGCAATGGGTTCATAAAGGCTCCAGGAAAGCCCCCAGTCCACTTAAAAAAAAAAAGAAGCAGTTTATCCAAGGCACTAATTCATGCCTTTCCATGCCTCTCCCCAGTGATCATGTTTCTTCACTATTTAAACCACACATTGCTTTTAACAAGACAAACTTCTTAGGGAGGAGTCATATTTCACTACATTTCCAGAGGTATTTGGGGGAGGAGGGAAAAAAATAATAAAAAGGCAAATATACCCTTTTTCGGGATTATACCTGTTATAGGCATTTTCAAGAAGGATCACTTAAGTGCTGGGAACAACAAAAGAAAAATTATGATAGATACTGCATTCTGTAAGATATTTCCAAGCTGCAAAAAGCCAGGCAGCCTCTGCCCCTGACAGCTGTTCTCAGGGGTGAATTAGGAGCCCTTGTCCTGGTTGCTAATGCAAAACCCTGAGCTAAAGCCCAGCCATACGCTGGCGCTTTGCTGTTTGATGGGTGAGGCTCTTCTTCTTGAAACACTTACAGCGACAATATCAGTTGGTGATTCTTCCACTGTAAGCTGTCAGGTATGTTAAATCATCCCCAGAGCCTGATTTGTCAGGACATAATCAGTTTCTTTCATAGTACTAATTTTATTTTTTTTTTTTTCCAAAAAAGTCAAACCATGTTTTTTATGCACACAAACATCAGGGACTTTGTAAGCCTCTGTGCAATAGTGACTTTCCCAGTTGTCCTGGTTTAAGGTAAAACAGAACTAATTTTCTGTTCAGTAATTTTACTTTTTTAGCTGGGCCTCTTCTAACTAACTAAACTCTGAAATTAACAGCATATAGTTCAGAAACTGTTCACTGTCACAGTGGTAAGACCTGATTATACCAAGGAGTGGTGAGCAGAGAGGCTCTTGCTTATACGTATTGCTATAACAACCAATGTCAGGTAACTTCGTTATTTGCGCCGTTGGAGGGTCGGAGGAAGAAAAGCGTAGAGGGGTCCCACTTGTGGGGAGAAGCAGACAGGACAGGTGACCCCAAACTGACCAACAGGGTATTCCACCCTATCGGCATCATGCTCAGTATAAAAGCTGAGGGATCACTCTCTTTCTTCAATGGCCAACATCCGAGGATGACCCTGTCTGTTCGACTGCCTTTGGTCTGAGCAGATCTGATCTGATACAGTTCTGTATATATTGTATACTTCTTTTCCTTTTCTTATTATTATTTACTATTTCATTATTTATTATTTTAATTAAAGTAGTTTAGTTTTTTCTAAACTCATAAATCTCTTTTATCTCTTCTTCTCCTCTCTTTTTCTTAGCTGGGGGAGGGAGGGGCTGTCTGTCATTCTGATTGGTCAATCCAGTCAAAACCACACCACCAGTAAGGTCTTTTAATTAGTTGATTTGATTAAAAATAAACTCCTTTTACAGAGACTATATGTGATAATGTTGGCTTCATATAAATTATCTAGCTAGCCTGTTAGCTTACCCCCCAACACTCCTCTGTGTGACACTATCTTTCCAGATCTTTGAGTAATAATAGTGATATAATGGAATATACATTTGAACGACTGAAGTGGAAGACAAGTGAAATACTTCTATCATCTTTCCTTGCTAATCTTAACTCCCTAGCTGAGGGTACTCACTGTTTTGTCTTGAATGTGCTCTGTAAACTCATTTTATACATGTACAATATCACAGGAAAATGGTTTCATTATTTCAATATTTGCTGTCTTTCAACTCTGAAAAGGTTCTCCCCTTCCTTTTCTTGGAAAACAAGCATAACACCTTAGCCTATTTGCAATGCTTTTATATCTTAATTTTAAGCTGGAATGGAAAATGGCTTGCATCTCTTGCAGAAGTGAAAACTGCAACAGCTAAAACTTCTGGTTCTTATGGAAACAAATTAATTTCAGCTGAGTTTATTGTGAATGTAAAGCCACATAGAACAAATAAACAGATTGTTCAATTAACAGTTGAAATGTTGATGAGGCGCTAATCAATGCATGATCTTTCCTACCCTCAAGAATACGTGGTACTGTCATGAGTGTTAATAGGATGTTTTGTTCATTCATTAGGGAAAAATAAATCCATAGAGCATTAGCAGTCATTATCCCACATTAGTCCAAAATTAATAGTAATAGAAGCTTAAACTGCCTTATGCTTTTCTTTGTCCCCCAGTGATGAAGAATCTTTGGTAGTAAACACAAGTAATACAGGGGCAAGCATTCAGAGTACTAGGCTGTACGTGAGCATGCTTGTTTTCCTGGTGAGATGTACTTTCTTTTAATGATCCTATTCTATGAGCCCACACTTGTCAGAATTTCAGCAAAAATGGTCTGTTAGTTTTCATATGCAATAAGCACTGTTTAATTTTGGGAAAGTCTCCTATGTTATAGCCAATATTTAAAAGTCAGCTTCTGACTCAGTATCTAAAAGTCTGTTGGAAGAAGCAGTTGCTGCCTTTGTTAATGTGCAAGGAATTTATATCCACAAAATGAAAACACGTGTCTTTGGGTGCCTACAAGATGAAGGCTACAACAGATTTCATTACCTACAGAAGGGGTTCAGAGATCTTCTAAAACACATATGTGTATAACTTACATTAATACTGGAGATGATTAAAGTAGGCTATAAAGAAAAAAATATTTTCACATAAAAAAAAAGGTACATCAGTATAAAATCACCATGGAAACAGAAATTATGGTCATTCAAACCTTTAGAAATTACGAACATATCAGCACTTTCAGCTTCGGCCTTGCCTCTCACACAGTCCATATTCTGTCATGATTTTGAGATCCAGGCTGTTCACGTGTAAGTGAAATTTCTCACCCAGGAATCTGTCTCAGAAGGCATGTCTTTTTTGCTTCATTTATAATATATTGGGGTACGCAGGCAGTGTAAGGGGAGTGGTCCCACACAGACTCCTCGGTGGTTTTACTCTTTGACCAGCTGCTCTGTTCTGTGGGTGTATATCAGAGGCCCAGTTCAGAGAAGCCTGACTCTGAACAGACAGGGACAGACATCACGATTGCACTTTGATAAAAGGAGCAAAAAGGCTTTGTCCGTTTATTAACTCTCTAATCTCTAAAAGCCAGCTTGCCTGGCTCCATCCTGTCTCCTACTGTGCTGAGTCCAGGCAAAATCGAGGGACATTTGTCATTTGCTTATTGGATGAGCCATCTCCAGAATCTCCAGAGTAGCTATCCTTCCCAGGAGAGCACAAGCACTAGCAGGAACTGGACGTCTTCTCTAGCACATCCAATTCCTGCTAGTGATTGTGTTCTCCTGGGAAGGATACGTATTCGTACAGGAATGTTTCCAGCCTTAGCCTGCAGTTCTGGCTAAGTGGAATATTGGGGAAGAGTGGCTGAAGATGCCTGGCCGAAAAGGACCCGGGGGTGTTGGTCAAATGTCGGCTGAACATGAGACAGCAGTGTGCCCAGGTGGCCAAGAAGGCCAACAGCATCCTGTATAAGGAATGGTGTGGTGAGCAGGACTCGGGAAGTGATTGTCCTCCTGTACTTTGCACTGGTGAGGCCCCATCTTGAGTCCTGTGTCCAGTTTGGGCCCCTTACCACAAAAATACCCCATTGAGGTGCTGGAGCAGGTCCAGAGAAGGGCAACAGAGCTGGTGAGGGGTCTGGAGCACAAGTCTTGTGAGGAGCAGCTGAGGGAGTTGAGGGTGTTCAGCCTGGAGAAAAGGAGGCTGAGGGGAGACCTCATTCTCTCCAACTCCCTGATAGGAGGGTGTAGAGAGATGGGGGTCAGTCTCTTCTCCCAAGTCACAGGCAATAGGACAAGAGGAAATGGCCTCAAGTTGTGCCAGGGGAGGTTCAGATCGGATATTAGGAAAAAATGTTTCCACAGAAAGGGTTATGAAGCCTTGGAATGGGCTGCCCAGGGAAGTGGTTGAGGCACCATCCCTGGAGGTATTCAAAAGACAAGTTGTCATAGTGCTTAGTGACATACTTTAGTGGTTTTTTTTGTCAGAGTTAGGTTGATGGTTGGGCTAGATGATCATAAAGGTCCCTTCCAACCCAGACAATTCTATGATTCTATGATTGTTATGTACACGAGCTGAATTCAGACTCAAGTGTAGTTCAAGTAACTAAATTTAAGTCTATTATTATCACATCATTCTTATGTGCCTTTGATAATAGAAGCTGGGGCTCAGGGCTGGTCACGAAGGACAGGAACAATGGTTTGAATATCATGCAGCCTGTGCCTGATTACCATAATGAGTCACTGCTATTAGTAGGCTCAGTGTGGGAACCCCTGAGCGAACAGATACATAAGGTTATGAGCAGCTTAGTTTATTTTGAATTAAGTGATTTTTTTAGATAAACACACAGTATTTACAGAAACTGAAGCAACTACCCTACAGCTAAGAAAAACTGGTTTTATTTATCTACTTGAGGAAAAGATATTTAAAATGTTTAAATGACCTCACTTTGTTAAGGCACTTACCTGACCGGTCACAACTTCTTTGAACATTGAATATTTGACTGTTTATAGATTTTTTCCTAGTTAAATAATCAGATTGATATTCAAAAAATATATTTTAATTAACTTTCTGTAATAGATCCCAAACCTGTTAAGGTTTTTTTTTTCTGGATCAAATTTATTGAATACCTTTTTTTATTACAGTCTAGTACTAGAATTAATTTTTTTCAAGTCTACTCCAAATACAGTCGGTGGGATAGAAGAGCATTTCCACAGGGTAACTTGTCCCATAATACAAAAAAAATATAATAAACTGTCTCTGGTGTGCCTGTTCCCTCCATTGACTAGAAGAGATCTAGGTGCTTAGTCTGCATGATTTTCTACCTTTGAGTTCCTTATATTAAATGTAATTAATGCCAACTAAAGCACTCGGCTTTCTATACAGTTAAGCATGTTTTCACTCCTTTCCCGTTTTCTTTATTGAAGATCTTGTACAGTGCTGCTTGATGTTCTGCATTTGACTAGGAAATTCCTGGCAAGGGAAAAGTGTAATTTAGCTAGAAATTTAGATTTCATGTCTTGGGACCCCAGTCCTGAAAAGTCATTCTAACAGAGAGAAAGTGGGCGTTCCTATTGCATCCCTACTATAGGTTCAAGTTGCATGCAGTTTTCTAAAATTTGTTTAAGGCACTTCTTCTACCAAATGAAAAAATCTTCTCTGTCTCTTTTTGCTGTGACTAGTTAGAAAAAATTGTCTTTCACAACAGGTATATATTCAAGCACCGTAGGAACAGAAAGGAAAATTTCCACAACCCTGTGGACATTGCACAAGATGTTAGCTATATGTTATCTATTTTACAGTGACAAAAATTGTGAGAAATAGTCTGAATCTCTAACCAAATCAAAGTGCACATCAGGTATCAGGTTTAATTATTTTTGTGAGCATCATTCCGTGCTCATTAACACAAAAGCAGATCATTAGTAAGAACTTCTGTACTCCTTGCCTAGCCTCCTTCTCTTCTGTGAATGACACTTGTCTTTTCTCAGCAATCCAACTGACACTTTTAAAGGAGCTTCTTATGGGGGAATTAATAGGGCTGAATTAGGAAGTTTTCCTGGGAAATATTCTGTGGAGCATTGCACTCTAAATCCTTTCCAGCTAAAGTGATAATACTGTAACTTTATGACAGCAAACAAAGTGTGAGCCAAAGAAGATTGAAAAGTCTTCAACTGAACTGTTTAACCTTGCAGAGAAAGGTGGTAAATACACTCATTATCACCCTGTTAAAATTTATTTTTGTACTTTAAAGGATGATACCAGGTACACTGAGCCCCAAAACAAATACTTTCTGTAAGCAAACAGAAAGAAAGGTGCAAGCCACCAACCCTCTGCTAAGTCCAAGATTCAAAATGTATTGGTTTTGATTTTTGAAAAATAGGACTCCATCATAGAAAAGAAATGGTCAACAGGGATGGCGAAAATTAATCTAACACTTTACTTACTTGTAAAAAAAAAATAAAATGAAGTACTAGCTTCATGGGGGATTTTTGGTAAATTTTAGATATTAGGAATTCATCCTTTTTAAATGACTGTTAAATACTGAACAGCCCTTTTATATTAAAAAAGAACCTCTGCTTGTTTTTCTTATGTGTTTTCTGTTTCAGCTACTCTTCCAGACCAAGTTTATGAGATTCGTTAGTGGTTAGTTCATGAGAACTTTTGTCTCAGATTTTAAAAACCTGAGAATTGGCAACCAGGAGCATTTTCAGTGTCTGGTTTTCACAGCTGATGTCATCTGGTTCCATAACTTTATTTTCCTGAAACTCCTTGTTGATCGGGTTGCATGTTGTGGTTTGCTTGAAAATTATGGAATATTCACATTCTGAGTGGGACTCTGGGGACTTGCTTTTTTTGTGTGCACGCTCTCATATCCACAACAAAGAAAAACCTCCATTGACTCTAGTAAAACATCACCATATTACAACCATCAGGGCATTTAATTTACAACTCAAATCAATTTGGACCTGCTGATGCTAGACAGTAATATACTGTCAATTTAAAAAACTGCATATTGCAGCTCAATGCAGGACAAGCTGTCAGTCTGCACAGTGACAAAACAACAGTTTATGGTTTGTAAAAATCCAGCAGATAAATTGCAAGACAAATGCACTTTGGCTTAAGCAGCATGATGTGTGGAATATGTTTTTGCTTAAAGGACTGGGTAAGGTGGGAGAAAATTGCCTCCATTAAATTGAAATACTTTGCTCTCTCTATTATATCTTGTTTTAAAGGACCTATTTAATGCTTGAGATATTTAAAGAAATGTCATAAGCCAAGATGTATATATTGGACATTTTTCTTTGTACATGTAGGGGCTTCTTCAGTAGTCACAGAATCACAGAATGGGGCGGGGTGGAAGGGGCCTCTGGAGATCATCCTTTCCAACCCCCTGCCAGAGCAGGGTCATCCAGAGCAGGTTGCATATGAACGTGTTCATGAGGGTTTGAATGTCTCCAGAGAAGGAGACTCCACACCCTCTCCGGGCAGCATGTTCCAGGGCTCTGACACCCTCAAAGGAAAGAAGTTTTTCCTCATGTTCAGATTGGATTTCCTGTGTTCCAGATTTTGCCCATTGCCCCTTGTCCTGTCACTGGGCACCACTGGAAAGACTCTGCCCCCATCCTCTTGCCGCCCACCCGTTAGATATTGATCAGCATTGGTGAGATCCCCCCTCAGTCTTCCCTTCTCCAGGAAAAACAGCCCCACGTTTCTCAGTCTTTCCTCAGCAGATTGATGCTCCATTCCCTTGATCATCTTTGTAGCCTCTGCTGGACTCTTTCCAGCAGTTCCCTGACCTTCTTGAACTGGAGGGCCCAGAACTGGACCCAGTGCTCCAGATGTGGCCTCACCAGGGCAGAGCAGAGGGGGAGGACCTGCTGACCACGCTCTTCTTAATGCCCCTCAGGAGACCATTGTCCTTCTTGGCTAATGTCATCTAATCTAGTCGTCTAACGTAGATCTGTGTTACTTCACTAAAGCTCACCTGAGCTGTATGGAAGGGTGGTAAGCGTAATGCAGCAGGTGCGGAGGGAATCCACACTGCAGGCTGCTTCTGTGGCACAGAAATACCCATGAGTTTGTAAGAAACAGGACACTTACTAGAGTTAAAGAAGCATGAAGAAGACAGGAGAGGCAGATCCCTACCTAGACAAAGGTCTAATATCTCAAATGTCACAAGGCCAAAAAGGAGAACGGTCTCCGCAGTATCTTCACAACCTGTCTGATTGAAGCAAAAAGTGAGCTGAGAAAGTGTTGGGGTCCATCTGAAAAAGGTTGAATTGAACAAAAAATGCTCTTATACCTAAGGCTTCTACTTCCACTGTACCCTAGCTTTTGACAAGAACCATAAATAATTTTTTATTTTCTGATGGGGGTGGAGAGAAGTTGTGTTTGTGTTGGTTTTGGTTTTGTTGGAGGGGTACATGGTTAGCCCTTCTGGAAATGTAAAAATAGCTTATAAAAAGTTGCAAGTTTTCTCCACATCAAACCCAGCCAATCCTGGACAAATGGCTTCAGCCATTCAATTAGCATGTGAGTTTATTTTCACAGGGTGTGCCACCTTTTCCTTCTTCATGAACAATTTTGAAAGAAAAGAATTGATTGGTGAGTACATTCATGACATTGTAAAAAGTTGAAAATATTAATTCATATGGCATGTAAATTGGGAAATGTCATGTATAGTGAGTATGAACCATTCTTTAACCTAATTTGCAGAAAAGTGAATTGCTATAAATAATCTACAAACTGGGAAAGGAGACAAGTTTATCAAATTCCACCTAATTTGTGTATTTTTAAGCAAAGAGTGATAAAGTTGACTTGGAAAATCAGCAATTATAGATTATATAGAGTGAGTAATTTTACCTTGGCTCTTGGAATATACATGATTTGTATCCTAAACACATATTCTTCCGTGTTGTACAATTTTACTGCTGTTCTGGTCTATTGCCTACTGTAATTAACATACATTCTCCTTTTTTGATTGAATTCTGCTGCCTCCAAAAGCTATTTGAATATGAAGTCCCCTACTACACTCTCCAAACAAAAGAGTATTAAAAGCATAGCAAACAATGATTGCCTTACGCACCTTCAGTGTAACTCAATCCTGATCCCTAGGGGTATTTAGTTTCTAAATTTTAATAGAAAGGTCGTCATTTTGTCCTCTTATCCTCTTAAGATTTGGTCCTTCTGCTGAAATTCTCAAAGCTGACGACAACAAACATGAATGTTTCTTCTATGAAATATTTATGATATGACTGATGGTTATGAAAAGTCACCATATAGAAGTTATAAGTGTTATAAGCTACATAATGATCAATAAAATGCTCACAGTCTCACAGTGACTCAAAGTGAAAAAACATGTCATCTGACAATTTCTAAGTCCAAAAGACATTTTTCTACCATGAAATAGATTATAATTGATGGCATTCTTCATAAACTGATGAAAAGATCTTCATTCTTCCAAAGTTTTCTTATATAGAAGTCACGATAAAGACATAATCCTGGAGCTCTTGAGGTCCAGTAATTCTGTGTTAAATCTTACAGCTCTTTTTTATGCATTTAGTATTCCCTGAATTCAGAATGAAATTCTAATATGTGTTCTACACTGGGGCCAATCTTGTATTTCTAGCGAAGACAATTCTTGTTGGAAAAATACCCTGCTGATGTCAGAATTTATATTTTTGAGTGTCTGCATTTTTAAAAAATATATATTCGGTGTTCTATTGCAGTGAAAAAAAACCAACAAACAAAAACAAACACAAAAACCCAAACACATTCAACATATTCAAAATAATGAGAGGTACCTGTGATCCCAATTACATTGTTTGGCTCTTCCATTCTCTCTCTCTTTTTTTTTCCCTTTTTCTTTCACTTGTTCATCTAGGTGAAGACTTCTATCAGATGTAGTGGGATACAGTCATTAAGAGTTAAGGTTTAAAAAAATCCAGCTTCACATCAATACTGATCCTATCTATTGTGAAATTACTTTTCCACCTCATTTAATGGTAGAAATGTGGCAACCATGATGTGCTTTTGTTTCCTTTTCAACTTCACTTCAGTTAGATGCATGTGTGAGAGACTTCTTGAAAATTACAGATGTTTTTGCTACTTACTATGAACTAGTCTGCTGCTATTTAGCGTGCAGCAGGATGCTACTATAATATATGAAACTTTTGATAATTCATACGTGAATTCTCAGAAGATGATTGTGATGCCTGTTTCTGTGCTAGAGATACATTAACGTTTCAGTACATCTGTGTCTGTAGTCAGCAGGAATCTTTTAAGAATCAAGATTCCAAATCAGGACCCTAAACCCTTCCTATGATTTATGAGTATTTTTCCCAGCCTGTGCAGTGCTTTTTGCACAGACCTGGGGCCTTTTCAACAATCAACCAAGAGGGGCAGAAAGCCCAGGCTTCCAGTAACAAGCTTCCTAAGGTGTGTTATTAAGGGAGCCTGAGGAGAGGATAGGGGTAACACTGAGGGGGTGAAGGTTAGCTTAGTTCGGAGGTGTGTTATTCAGCTTTGTAGGATGCTATTTCACGTCCCTCTGGGCTCAGCTGCTGTTGGGTGACTTTGTTTTGTAAGAATGTACCCAGGAATGTGTTCTTTGCCAGAGAAACCCTGCTGTGTGACAGCGAGTTGTTTGCTTGTAAGGCCTTTGGGAAATGATCTATTTCTGCAGTCTCTGCTATTAGGGACGTAGATAATCTGTTCTGAATTTATTTTACTGAGAACCAGTAAATCTGGACTTTTGCTTATTTTCATCACTAGAATAGTAAGACAGAAAAGATAGAAATTATTAGCGAATCAACTCATCCTATGTGTCATCCAGGGTGTGATTCGGGAATGTTGAATCAGAAAAAACAAAAGCTTGAAGTTACAAAATGTACTCTATCTGTCATGGAAATGGCCAGGGTGATGGTGTTTGGTAAAAGTAAGCACAGATTCACAGTTGGGAGAGTGATGTACGCTGTGCTAAACTGGTGGGACTGTTGAAGTATCATAGGGTGATGCAAGCTCTTGAAAATTGCAAAGAAATTCTGTCTGTGACAGAATATAATGAAAGGTGAAAAGGTCATTCCTTTGATAAAGTAAAGACATATCTCCTGTCAATCAGTTGGCTTTTCTCCTGCTCATTTTGTCTGCAGCAGGTATACTGTATCTTCCTCACAGTTGCATAGCAACTGGTCCCTGAATGTATTAGCGTTTAGCAGTAATTACAGTTTAGCTGAAATTGTTTCAACAGATATACTTCTTCTCTGCCTTGCTTACCACTCCCACCCTGGTTTTAGTGTATTTGCCAAGATTATGGCTTTCTCTTTGAGGAAAAATATCTATCAGAAAATGGATTGAAACAAGGAGTTGTGTATCACCCCACTGACAAAGCAGGTCTGTTATGCTTTGTCTGTAAGCAATCAAGGTGTAATGCTTCCCAAAGGATGAGGGTATGGAGTCCAGTCACTTGCCTAGCTCTGTATATACACAAACATTAACTGCATAAACCAACTAAAAATTACCTGGATATCTTTGAAGACTGCTGTTCCAAGTATCAAAGCTTTTACATCTCTAATGTATGAAACGGAGGGCATTAGCAACTGATATTGTTGAATTATCAGCTGTCCCTGGAAACAAAAGGCATCTCTGTGCACAACGATGAATTTTAAAACAGAATAGTGCACTGCTAATAAAAAGTACACTAACCCCTAGTTAGATTCTGTAATTTAATAATTTGCATTGTGGAGGCATAGTCTTTTTCCTTAGTGGGTACAACTTTCATTACATTTAGAATTGTAAACAATTGAATTCTTAATAAAGCTGTCACGGATGAGACAATCTCTGCCATGAGCTTTCATCTCTTTAGCCTTCTACTGCTCAAAAACAGCACATCACAGGGCTTATTTAAACTTTTAACCTGAAGACATAATTAGCTTGCATTTTTATCTGCATTCCCTGCATTGCCTTGCTTAAGACGACAGGATTCTCATTCAGCAAGGTGGAACAGTATCTCTGTAGTTCCTATTTACAACTATTTAGAAGGTTTTTTTCACTTATGAAAAAACAGTATTAAGAACTCCTACAATAATTTTGCAGAAGGGAAAAATACATATTTATCAGAAGTCTTTGCATCACACAAGGAAAACTAGGATAAAATATTCTAGCACCATTTATTTACCTAGTTATCATAAAAGGATTATTTCTCCAAATCAGCCACCAAATAAGCTACAAATTCGTATTTAGAGTATTTCACCAATCTTTTCTAGAGGATATAGAAATACTTTCAGATTGTAAGTTACAAAAGAAAATTTTTTTACTACAGTCAGAATAAGACAACAGTAGGAGGTTTTTTTCTTCTTCCAGTTAGCAAACTGTGCTAAATATCTTTATTTCCTGAAAATTGCTTTTCAATGAAATTAGCAACATACCTCAAACTGAAAGAGAGTGGGGGTATAACTTACTAACTACTGGACTGCTTTGTCATAGCACCTTTAGCAAGAAAATAGACTTTCCTTCCTTTCCCCTCCTTCCCTTAGGAATCAACTTGATTAGCACTTAGAAACACAATAAATAATATTTAAGCCAGCTTGTTCATCTCTTTCAGGGATTAGAATTTGTGCAGAAAAAGTTAAGGTGAAGAAAACTTGGCAACACAAGTCCGGAACATTTCTTATTTCAAAGTTCATTGATACTACTACTGCACAGAATAGTTTGGGGTTGGAAGGGACCTTTAAATGGTAGGGTTGAAAGGATGGAGATGAATGCCACAATACATTTCAATAAAATAGTGGTGCAACTATTGAATAAGTACTTTATTTTTGTCTTCAGTTCCAGTGTTGTACAACTGTACTGAAGGGAGTCCGGCTCCCTGAGATTATTTAGAACAATACAGAAAATAAGCTGTAAATATGAATTGTAAGTATAATTATTATCCAACCAAAACAGCATTTTTGATGTCTTACTCTATAACCACACCACTTCTGCAAAACCTGGTAAAATGAAGTATAAGCATCAAATTCACGATTGAACCTGGTTAAAAAACTCCCCTAGGAAATACTTTTCAAGAGACTCTCACTCCTTTTAAATAAAAGGCAATATATCACAGTGAGGAGCAGAGATTGACTAATTAGGGAGGCCACTAAGAACAACAATCTCACCTTTGTGCAAGTGGGACCATTCAGCGGAAGATCAATGGGTAATGGGAAAGCACTGTGCTGGGTGCCTCTCAACAACCTAGTTTTAGTGAAGGATCCTGCCTCACTGTCCTGGGTTGAGAGACACAGGACTAACTTTTCGTCTAATACTGGGGAAAATTGCACTTCTAGAAGACTCTAGTGTCTGAATTTGTGAAAATATTTATTTTATAGCCAGCCAGGCTCTGTGGGATTCAAGATCTTAGTGTTTTTGAGCCTTGTCAGGCGCAGGGACAAGGAGGAGCAAGGCCTGGGCATTTGACCCAGGCTGGCCAACAGGATTAGTTCATACCATGAACGTCACAT
>JAOXNO010000041.1:19547677-19564528 GCA_028565335.1 Limnodromus scolopaceus | reverse complement strand
CTTTGGCAGGAGAGTTGGACTAGATGATCTCTATGGTCCCTTCCAACTCTAAAAATCAGTGAAATTCAGTGAAAATTCAGTGAAAATAAGATTGTAAAATAATTATTTAAGAAGTTAAGTATAGGTCATAAAAATAGTAAAATTTCCCTTTAAATATTACTACACTAGAATGTTTACTCATCTAATAAATATATTCCCAAATATGCCAAATAAATTTTACTGCTGTAATTATGGCTTGTGGTGTTTTCCATGATCAGCATACATAAAAATTTACATTTCCTGAACACAGAAATAAATAACCTTTCATAAAAATATTTTGACAAATCAGGGTAGAACTCTGGTCTTTCAAGTTCACTCTTCTATCAGACATCTGTAGCAAATTCCTAGAAATTTAAAAAATGACACAGTGTCCTTGGCAGACTGTCTTGTCCTTTGAGAGTACATGGGTTTTCGTCAAACTTGGAGTAGTCACTTTTCATTCTGAAACACAAATCTGAACCTTAGCAGTTGTAAAGCTTAAAGATTCAAAGTTATACAAACTCATAAAAGTCAGTCCACTTCAGATGTGCTGCCTCTGTTTTTGTTCTTTACTCTGATGTCAGACAGAACCCAGTTTTCTTTCCAAAGTGCCAAATGCTTTTTTCATTATATAAAGTGTTTGGTTTTTCCTGGTTTTCTGATCAGTCTCACAATGATGATCTGCTAAAGCCTTAAACTCTTATTGAATTCTGTAGTTGACATATTAATTCCATAGAATTCTTATACACATCCTAGTGTGGAAAGAGTAATCTGTTTCTCTTAACATTATAACTATGTGAACTTATAAAGAAGACTGAGTGATAAGGAACTGAGTGATATCCCACCTTTATTTTGGATATCAAGACAGAGAGGATTAGGTAAAGTACAGTAGGTTTATAATCCTAAAACCATGATGAAGCTTGCTGGGATTGCATTTGAATGGGTTGTTACCTGGATCCCTGTTAGCTGTTTATTAAATGAGGGGCTTGATGGGAGCTAAGTGATGTGTAAGGCTAGAGACAGGTGTTGTCTTCTGTAGGTAAACCTTTTTAAATACAAAAATTTAGCTATGAGTAAGGAATCAGTCGTATCTGATTATGACTGGCATGTATAGAGGAGAAAAGGAATAAAACTGGTTGTTACTTAGTGTCTTACTGTGGTAGAAACTGTTAAACCGTATTGTGGGGATAAATCTCCATAGATTAGTGAGACATAATTTAACTCCTCTTGAAGAGATATTCTTAGTATAATTATTTCAACATTAATATGAATTATAAAAAATAAAGTTCAATTCAATAGGAGAAATGGAAGTGTGCTTTACAGATGAGTTTTTTTTTTTTCTTAGTATCTTTTAAATGTCCCAAACCGTAATGGATTTTTTTAGCACTTTTTAAGAAATCTATAGGAAAAGTCATTCACATGAGAAAGGTGTTAAAGTACAAATAGGAAAACGAAAAAAAAAAAAAGGAAAAAAACCCAAGACCTGTCTTGGCTGCTCCTTTTTTGTCTGTTGATTCCTGATTCAGTAGCAAACATGTTTCAGTGAAAATAGGCATCATACAATAATACAAACTGATGAGAGTTGTAATTACATAGGGTTTGAGAAGCCTCACATTCTCAGATGACAGGGGTACAAAGAAAATGCTATTTGATGCTATATATCATGGGTTTATAATCAGGATAGATGAATAATTAATGCTGGGGAAAGAGCTAATGCTGGCAGCTCCGACCACAGCAGAAAGAGAGCTCGTAATGCACATCTCAGAACAAAATTAGACTGAAGAATGCACCATGTACTGACTTGTGGATCAAAACGTTCAGCATGTTATGTTTAATAGGAGTTGCCCAAGTTAGTTACTATGCACGTTGTAGCGTCCCCTGGTAAGAGAATATCTGGTGAAGTCTGATGTGCAACAGTTGCAAAGAATTTATTAGCTGTAACTTTTAATTCATATCTACAGTACCTTTCCCTTCTGCAAACGCCCATAAATACCTTGATAAAAGGAACAGGAAGATCATCTGGCTAGTTCTCCACACCTCTAGTGCTGGCATGCGGTTATTGTTTGTTTAAATTATTCTTATATTCTAATAACGCACACTGTTGAAATACCTCCAGTTAACCCATTATTAACTATCTTTCAGTTAAAAAGCTTTTTCCTAATGTGTGACATAAATATCCTTCAAGATAAATTTGATTTTTGTTTTACTGCTGTTTTGTGATGTAGAGTAGTACAGATGATTGCTGCCAAAACAACCACCTTTCTGTGCATGAGGAAACTTCCTCTGTGTACCTTTTGCTGCTTTTCCAACTCTATTTTGCCTATTTATACCTTATTTTGATAGAAAAAATTGAGGATTGTGTACCCACCGAAACTTCTTCAGGGCTGAGTAGGCAAAGTCCCTCAAGCATTTTAAACTTGACACATCCATGAATTAAAGTTACCTTTTCTCTGGGATAAAACCATCCATTAACTAAATTGGCTTTGAAAGCTGCTGAAATCTGGAGACTTTTTTTCAACACTGTATATGATAAGATAGTTATTTTCTATTTCTCTTTTGGAGTAGTCTTTCCATAGATACAGAACTCTACAGTTTAATTGCATTGCATTTTCTTTATAGACTATTTTGTCAAGTTCACTTTGAATTCCCATTATTTTTCTTGAAAGTACTGAAGCTTTGTCAGCTGGATGACCTTCGCAGCTTTCTATTCTGTTGTGCAAAACCATTGAGAATATAAAAGAATTTGACTAGGGGAAAAAACTGTAATGGTTCCCACTTGAAATGCCTTCCTGGGTTCCCTGAGTCACCAACAGTGGCTTGAATCTGGATTTCCAGCCAGCTGCAAATACCTTATTTCACCTAGCTGTATTTCTCCCCTTCACTTAGAAAAAATTTTTATGAGACAATGTCAAATATCAGATTGATTTGATAGGATTTGTCCTTGAGAAATGTTTTTTAGTTACTTTCTAGCTAATTTCCTAGGGAAATTAGGCTTCTGCAATCATACTCCATGGGTACGTTCTTCCTGATTAATAACCTCTTTTCAACCAAATTTGATATTGACCAGAGGGACAAAAGTCTCAAATATAATTAAATCCCTATGCACTGCAGGGAAGTAGGCAGCTAGGTAAATGAAAATGCCTTCTCTAAGATAAAGACTGAAGATTCAAGTAATCCAGATTCACCCTAGTGAATCCATCCAGGAAAGACATTACTAGTTCCCTGACCTTGGAGAATTTCCAGTGAGTTCTCAACGCATCACTAGACTCCAGAGAATCTGTAGGGTGCTGTTCCAGGTGGAAACAATGCCTACTTTTGTTAAGAACCATGTTTGAGTAAAGTACCTGACGTTTTGTTTTAGTATTTTTTCAGTCATGAAGGTTAGCTGATAGGTTTACAGTTTAAGGTGTATCTATTCCAAATTTTATATATGACCATGATCCCTCTTCTTCCTCTTGAAACTTACCTTGCATGAGTTTTTGTGAAGAGCTGATAATGGCTCAGGCTGCTTCAGAAAGTTTGACAGCTCTAAGTACGGTGTTTTTGGCAAGCTCTACCAGTATAAATATATATAATTTATCTAAATATTCCTGAATCCTTTTTTCCCAATCTTAGCATTTATTTTCTTCTCCTTTAAAAGTAGTTTTTTCTAACTATCAGCCTACTTTAATTATTTCTATGAAGACTGAAAATAAGGAAATGATTTAGCTGGATTCGTATTGTTTGTCATATGCTTGTAACATAACACTCAGCTTTCCTTTTGTTGCTTTTGTCTCTTATGTTTTTCACCACATTGTGGCTCTTAGTTCCTGTACTTTTCCTTTGATAGACAACTGTATTTCCATTTGTTATAGGATTCTTCACTTTCAGACTCATATTGAACCTCTGCAGGCATACATGTTCATCATCATGCTATGGTGTGTTTAATACAGTCTCTTTTATCAACTGCAAACTCTCAATTATTCCTTTTACTGTTAATACTATATTCCTCTACTAAAACCGAGCGTGAGCTGGAAGATGAAGAATCAAGTTTTGATATTGTGCAGAATGAACCACAGATATTCAAATCTATTCCAGAGATGTCCTTTTTTTTTTTTTTTTTCTCTAAATTTTAAAGCTTCTGTAAGGTTTTGTGGATGGTCTGAATTAAGTTTTCTCCAGTTTATCAGAGTTTATAACTGCAGCTATCTTGGGGATCAGTAGAGAGACATAAATAATGCTTTGCTTATGCCTTATGATCTGACTGACTCATTTCAGAGCATCTATGTACAACAAAAGAAAGAAAAAAACCTTTTGGCTGAGACAGTTGGTTTTTGTACAAAGTGTACAACTCCTCAGATCCTGTGTCTGTCATTACTTGCTATCTATAACGGAAAACAAAATGCACATAAGAAAAAGGCATACTCACTTGAGTGGTACTGCACAAAATTGCAAGGAAACCCTGTTTACTTACTTTATGGTTGTGCTTTTCTGCTCGGTTTGCTTATGTCTGGAGAAAGTAGTCTGCATAGCAAAAGGGCAGATGGAGCTGGAAAATTAGTCTGCAGAGCATGGCTAGGAGTGCAAGCTGCAGAACAGAATTGCATGCTGTTATATTGTCCCCAAGTCCCTTTCTTGCTTTATTTTAGTCTGCTGAAAGATACACAATTCAGGAAGAAGTAATTCTGGCACATTGAATTAGCATGAGTGGGAACAAAACCTTTAATTTTGTTCAGCTACTTAGATGCTTTTGATAAATATTTTTCTTCCATCCCACCAAAATACCTTCAGTTTTGCATGGGAAAATTCTTTATTGTATCACACTACTACTCAGCGCAGAGTAAGTATGGGAGGGGGAAAAAAGATGCTTAACTTTTATGGAAAAGTTTATAACATTAACTACATATAGAAATGTGTCCTAATAAACTGGTTCCAACAGACGATCAAAATATATTCCCCAACTCATATAATTACACCAGGTCTCTTCCTCTAATAAAGGAAAGCAGCAGGAGTCTAAGACTATTTTGAGTGTTTATTTTGTAGGATGAATAGCTTATTTTTCCTTTCCACTTCAGTTTGTATTTCTTAGTGTGTGTGTATATACTAATTCATAGCGTTATTACTGAGGTTCCCCTTTAGATTGTCACATAGTGAATGGATGGGCTCGTACTTCAAGGGGCTTGGGCAAGGTTATTCTTTGCTTGTGTATTCATCATGGCATATGTAGCATGACCGAGATACATCAGAAATGGTAGGGATGTTTGAATTTGTCAGCTGCAGCTCCATTTTACCACCGGTAACAACATCATGCAATCCCTTTCAGAACTGATAAAGCTTTTTCCTGAATGTAGTTCAGTTAATAGGATCATTGCTCACAAAAGTGAAGAGTTTGAACTGGTAGCACTCACTCACCACAAGTGTGAATTCATATGTCAGTTCTCCAAAGTGAAACACAGTGACTCAGACTGACAAGTATGTTCAGTTAAGGCTTAGCCCAGTGCTAACGATATTCTTTAGATTATCAAGAAAATCCTATAATGTCTGCAAAATTAGGAGATTTCTACTTTTTTCTTTCCCTGTAAAAAGACAAATGTTCTCACACATGCTATTTAAGGCAAGTTCCCAAGTAACCCTTCAGCTGATATTTTTATTGTCCTTATTCAATAGCTAACTGGACAACTGAACACAGTAAAGTTAGATATAACAGCTTATTTAGATAATGTGATGGTATCTTGCGTTATAATTATAGACTATGAGTCTATATGCATTTGAGCATACAAAACAATTTCTAATATGTTAGAAAATTCTTCATTAGCCAAAAATTTACTTTAGTTATACGAGGTTAAAATCAAATGTGCACACATCAGTCAGTAAAAGGAATCCAAGAGGAGGTACAGTTGTTAAAGTTCTGTGCTTAGTGACCTTCACTACATCATCTGAGTCCAAACTTTGGGAAACTGTGGTCAGGCTGCTGTATTGTACTACCCCTTTTTTTCACTTGCAATTAGAAGTAATTTTTACTTGTAATAACAAATATTATTCTACACTTGCAGAATCTATGAAACTGCTGGTAGAGTACTTTGGGCTATCAGAAATCAGTAAATATATCTTGTTACCTTCTTGTGTTCTTCCAGACATAGCTTATGTCTATCCATTACCTACATTTACCTGGATCAATTGCTGCTGTGAAAGGCTTGTATGTTAACTGTTCATGAAAAGAAACTTCATGGAAAAACATTCAAACTTTACATAAAGGTTTATAAAAATCTTTGCTGAATCTACTTGCCCCCTAAATGCAGAATTCTTATTAATGAATCTCACAAAGAAATAGAAAAAAGAATGAATCATTGTTAAAACCCTAGCAGTATCATCCCTGACAAACAGACCTGCATAAAGTATATATATAAGGAAGTGAATGAACTTTTTCCTTTTAGTGACTGAGGAATGCAACTTCTTGACATTCATCACATATGAAGAGTATTAAACTTGCTTTCAGCGCAGCATTATAAAATGATCCTTTTTGATTATTAACCAGTAGTAATCTTTCAGACTTCAGTGATAATGAGATCAATTGGATTACTGGGCTTCTGGGAAAATGATATGCATTTGTACAGAAAAATCACCTACAACAGGACCTTCTCTTAGATTTTAATCAGTAAAACTATTGTTTTCATATACATAGAAAAAAATTAATGTAGTTTTACCTGTATTTAAACCCATTTGCCGAAGAATCCTAGTTTGGTTTGATTTTAATTTCTTCTACCATTTGATCAGTTGTAACTACTAAAGCAAAAATGTAATGAAACATTGCTAATCTCATTCCTTCTCAGAGTTGAGTAAACAATCTACAAAGTTTCTACAAATCTTCCTGAAACTACCTTCAGCTGCCTTAGTCCATCTCTTTATTTACATAACTTTAGTTATATACATATATTTCTATGGATATAAGTTCATATACTTGTGTAGATATATTACTTTATTTATATATAGCATATTAAGGTTAAGTCATATGACCAGGTTTACAGGTCATTAGTAGCATCCACTCAACTCTCCTCCTTCAGAAGTGGAGCTTCTCAGTGTAAGTCATGTTTCAAGGTGCAGCTGAGCGGGTATAACGTGCTGTGGATCAGCAAATGGAACGTGCTGTTACTTGGAGTTTAGTGTTGGATTTAGTTTTTTAAATAGGCAGCTATTCATGGATTTGGTTCCAGCACCCCATGTTTTAAAACCTTACCTCCTAGGGAGGATTTGAGACGTAGTGGAAGCAGGGCTAAAAGGTGGAGAAGCCCTTACCCTCCAATTTGAAAACCTGCCCATGGAGAATGTCTGCAGCAACATTAGCAGGTGCCTTCAAAGTCTAGCTGAACAGCATGTGTAAAATTTGAAGGGCTGAATAAGGAGTGGAAGGCTACTTTACTGTCCAGTGAATTATTTTTGTTTCTTGGACAAAGTTCTTTCACTTATTCAGCTCTAAATTCATTCCTTTTGAAATCAGCAAATAATAAACAGAGTACAAAGCAAATGCAGACTTTTTGTCTGAATACACAAAGAAGAAATCTTTATGTGAAGAAACACTGTGTTTGTTTCCTCCTAGAAATCTGTCACATTGTTCTAGACATCTATGAAACCTCCTAATTCATTAGACAAGATCTTCCATGCGCTTTGTTCGGAAAAGGGAATTACAGAGTGAAAAATGCCTTAAGTTATGAAACTAAAATTAATACTACTTATAGATATTATCTGTACTAGATTTGATTTGGCTCTTTGTGTAGGTGGATTTATTTTCCTTCTATAGAGCCGTTTGCAGGCTAATTTTTCATCGTATTTTTATGCTTCTCTAATGAAACTCCAGAAGAAAATGACAAAAACTACTGTATCAGTCCTCTAAAACATTCTATAGTGGCATATATTCATATAGCTTTTTACCTGGGAAACTGTTCTTTTGATACCATCTAAAGATTTCTCAAGTTGTGTCCATTCAGTCAGCATAAACACAGTAAGAATCTACTCCACTACAAATGAGATATATGAAGTCACATTAATATTTTCAGTAGCAGAATCTGGTTCATCAAGGAAATCACTCAGGAGCACCAAATTTAACCTGATTCCTTGACACAACTTGTTCAAGGCTTTTATTCTCTGTGATGTCAGTGGGATCTGCATATACAGCCTGATATAAATCTCAGGGGATCCATAGGTCTACCTCTTACAGAATTGTAACAGGTCTCTACCCTTGTCTTGTGGCCCTAACTTTTCCTGAAGGTCATGGGACTGTGGCAATGTTGTTCTTTCTACAGTGCTGTCAGTGGCTGTAGTTTTCACTCACTCAGATCCTGTGGAAACATACCGGTATTTGGTTGGTGAAGCTTCAGTGAAACGGTAAAACTGAGGACCTTCTCAGGATTCTCTTGATTTACATTGGTTGGTTTCAGACTGAGCACCTCATTAAGACAAGAATATATGGGAGCTTAAAATACTCAACAGTCAAGTAGAGCTAGAAAATATTCAAGACCTTGCACCTGAGTCAGGGCAATCCCAGGCACAAATACAGGCTGGGAGGAGAATGGATTGAGAGCAGGCCCAAGGAGAAGGACTTGGGGATGTTCGTGGATGAGAAGCTTAACATGAGCCGACAGGATTTGCTCTGTGCATCTCTGCCCGTTCATAGGCTTTTCATTGTAAAAATTTTTAAGTGCCGTAATGTTTTCCACTGTCTGCCTGAAGCAGCAGTTATTCAAGGGCTGAATTTCTTTTTGCTTAAAACTTACTTAACTCTAACAGGAGGTGAACAGATGAAATTGTACCCTCTGCAAATCATAACTTGTTCAATGAATCAGTTTATTCTTGTCACAAACTCCATGAAGTCTTTAAATTCAGCAAAATCTTTCACCAGCTTCTTAGTTGGCCTTCTTGTATTAACGAAGTTAGTTACTGGAACATGCTACACTTGAATGTAGCATGCCAACAAGATATTAAACACTAATGGTTAGAGTTTTCCAATCGACTTTGCACGTGCATCAATTTAAGAAACAAAATGCTTTTGCTTGCAAATGCTTAAAGAAAACATCTTTCGTGTAAGTTTGAAGTGTGCTGTACGTGTCTCTAACATCCACAGTGAAGAGTCACTGTCTGGGTACTTTGTCACGCAACTTAGCTGTTGGAGTTGACTTAAAACAACTATTTTTTTATTTTATTATTTTATTTCCATATTGCATATTACGGGATTTGCAGTACAGTAATCATGTTGTAAAACATGAGACTCTAAACACGATGGGAAATGGGGGAAAGCTGTGAGCCAGATGTGTCTGCTCTATTTCTTCCTCCTGAAATTCCCTTACTGGCAGTTAAGAGCATCAGATGTTCTTAAATCTCCCGTTTGGTGCCAGCTGATTGTTTTGCCTTGCACTCTGGGTGAAATTCAGGTCAGCCCGTTGACTTCACCCGACTGCTCAGCTGGAAAAACAGCTGAATAGTGTTTTAAGATTTAGAAATCTAGATGGAGCCCCAAGTAACACTTGTAGCGTAAAAAGAACAAAACTTTATTTTATTACTTTAGGGGGGGGTTGGTTGTGAAATGAAACTACATTAGGGAGTAAATAATACAGTTCAGAAATTTTCAGTTAGATGTCAGCCAGGCTTTTCAGTTAGTACAATGTCGTGGTTTGGCCTCAGACGGCACAAAGGACCACGTGGCAGCCGCTCGTGCAGGCCAGAGCCCCCACCGCCGCCGCGGCCGGGAGGGGGAAAATGGGAAGAAAAAGGCAAAACTCGTGGGTTGAGACAAAGGCAATTTAACAGAACAGCAAAGGGAGCAAGAAACAACAGCAACAATAACACTGACAGAGGAATATACAACCGCGATTATGATATCACCACTTGCAGACCGCACCCAGGACGCCCCCGACTGCCCTGCTCCCCCTGCTCCCTCTCCCCGGGGGGACCTCCTCTTCCCCCCCCACTTCCTGTCCCTCTCCCCTTCCCCAGCAGCTTCTGCCACCCCCCTGGGCATGGCTCACATGGGATGGAATACCTGTGTCCCTGCTAGGTCCTGGGAAGAATTAACCCTCTCCCTGCCAGACCCAGGACATGCAATAAAGTAACTAGACTTATTTCAATCCTGTAATAAAAATAGAGTAAATACATTGCAAAATTATTTTTGTAATAAAATAAAATCTCACATAATCTAGCTTCTCATGCAACATTGCTAGAAATATCTGAGGCAGATCTGTACAATGAAGTCTATCTAAAACTTCTCAAGGCTACACAGTTGATATTTGTCATAATTATTGTTCATGTGTGCTCCGCAACACAGCTGTCAAAGGAAAAGCAGTGCTCATTTCCTTAGAGTTTAATAATGAAGAAGTAAAGAAATAGTAAGAAACAACTCCATAACTCTTCAATTTCTGAAGCTGCTATTAACTCTTCTGTTGCCAGGTTTCATGAAAAAACACCTCCTTTGCCTTTTCCAGCCAGTGTTGTCATCTTCTGCAGAAAGGGTGAGCCCTTCCTCTGTGGGGCACGTGCGGTGCAGTGCTGTCAGTGCCCATCCTCTACAAACCCCTGAGTCGCCATCTGAAGTTCTCAACGATAGTACCAGGAAGCATCACATTCCTCTGCCAACTACTTTGAAGAAATTGGGACAGTGGGGGCTTCCAGAGCTTATTCCGAGAGTATGGCATGACTTTTCTGGTGTTGTGCCTAGTGGAAAGGGCTTCTCTGCAGCACTAGGGTTTGACTGGGAAGCTGGTGGAGCAGCTGCATTGGCCATGGTGTATCCCGGTGGTTTGATGGTCCCTTGATGTGCCTTTCAGACTCCTCTGGAGACTTTGTATGCTCCCCTTGGAAGTTTGTTACATTTCAGCACAGGCACATGCTCCGACACAGCATGCTGCTAAATGTGCCACCATCATCACAGCCCACCCCGTTTCCTTGCTTGTCTCTCTGCTACTGCCTCTCCTTGTAGAGCCGAACATACACACTAGAGGTCTATGGCAAAGGGTGAGGATGAGGTGGTTGTTCTAAAATCCATAGTGAAGATGCAGTGAAGATACTAAAACCACTTTGAACCACATCATTAACCTTTGGTATGCTGCTGCCTCTTTCTTCTTTCATGTAGCTCGAAGGGATTATCTTCTACTTTTCTGTCAGTAGATCTTTGCTGCTTTATAATTTGCTCTGCCACTGTAAAACTGTTTTATATTATCCTTGAAGCCATTCTGTCCCCAAAGGGTGTTTTACTTGAGTTTAAATCCACCCCCGAGTGGATGGCATAAGTTATTTTATGTAGTTTTGACTTTTTCAAGGCCTGTCTTTGCTGCCTTTGATGAAGTCCCTAAGCCTAGGGGCAAAGGCCTTTGCCATCTAATGGATACTTTGACTTTGTCAGAATGAATACTTGTATGCATTGGTGGGAAAGTTAGTGAAATTGGGTTTTAATGCATGTGTTGGGATAAGGCAGTAGTATATATCCATCTGCTGCATACAGGTAATTTACCTATGAAACTTCTTGGGGTTACAAAGGATAACATAAACACGAGGGTACAGAGCAGGAGGGCAGGACATGCTGTCTTTCAGGAAAGATGCCTTAGTAAATTGAGACAAATGCAGGGATGCAGCACTTTGAATGATACCTCTGCCTTCTAATTAAAAAAACTTGGTTTGAGGCATTGCCATACCTTATTGAGTCACTTACTAGGAAATATCTGTCTGAGTGTTTTGCTGGCTTTTCAAGTTAGAAAATTGCCTTTGTTAGATTACATGGCACTGCACTTAAAATGGCTTTTGAAATGTATGTTATATGTATAATAAGAAACCAGAATCTTGTAGGGAAAAATTCAGCAGCAACTCACATGAATGAAGTTTTTAGCCTAAGGAACCAAGCCTGTGCTTGCATTTTGGAACCTTTTTCTTTTTTATTTTTAGAAACTGGCCACAATGTTATTCAGAATAGAGGTGCACTATTAAAATGTTGATTAAAATACCTTCATTTCATGTCTGTGGAGCGTATGATTCATAATGAATGACTGTGAAGATATCATTTCTAGCAAGCTCACTCTTTTGCAACTCATATTTCCTTGAAAATCAAAGCATGGATGCAATTTGAGAAAAGAGATGGAGAAAAAGCATTGACTGTTTATTTTCATTTTATCTTCGTGTTTGTTAAAAAAAAAAAAATTCAAAAAGATGCTCACAAGTTCAATTTGGATGCCCAGGACGTGATTTACTGTAGTGTATTAATCTCTTCACTGTGACTGTAGGCTATGGGCCTGAGAAAAATTGAGTCAGTCAGGCTTTATCTCTTCATTTCTTTCCTCACCTGTCAAGAAAACATTGACATAAGAACAGAAAGAAGGTGGAATTTTTCGGAATGGCAGCAGAGGTGAAAGCCAAGATGCAGGGTCTTTCCCATATTCCGTTCAGCTAGAACACAAGCACTGTTCAAATGAGGGGCAGCGTATCTCAAAGCTTAATTTATGAACACATGAGAATTTATGTGCATGGACTTTGCATTAAGATTCTAGTGTTGTACTAGAGAAGAATATAAGGGAACAAAGGTTAAAAACTCGGTCCAAAGATGCAGCAACACTTCTGTTGCTTCAGCAGCAAATTTGCATAATATGCAAGCCTCTGTCAGACAGATTCCCAGGGCAGGGAATCCAAAAGGCTGATTTATAAAAGCTGGCTACAAAGAAAGCAAGAGTCTGTTTGCGTGAAACAAATTGAATCTGACCCACAAAATCCAGAGGACTGCTCACAATATTGCTGACATCCACATGCCACATACTTGCAGCTAGTGAATATTTGGGAAGCGGATAGGATTAAGTGCAATACATGAGCCCCAGAAGATGCAGAGCTTAATTTAAAGCTTCGGGAAGGGCACTTGCTAGAGCAATTGGTGAAATGTAGGTCATAACTCGTATCTGAGGCAACCTTCCTTGCACCGGCCACTGACATCTTCCTTTGAGAACAAATAAAAGAGTGTGGAATACTTGCTTTCAAGAATAAAACAATGTAGTTAATGCAAGGAATGCTATCAGGGAGAGAAAAGTATATATGCCTTATTTCCAGAAATAGATACACCTCTCCAGCTGATAGAATCTGAGAAGTGCCAGGCATCTCTTTCTTCTGCAGAGTAAAAAACAGATATTTGCAGAGTCATTGATCCTCGTCGTCATCTCTGCTCAATCGGTCTGGATCACCAGGGTTATTTCATCTACGACAAGCACTTTTTCTGCAGCCCTTTTCTAAAATGAGATTTCTTCTGAAATAAGTGCATCAGTCAAGCTGCCCTTCCTTCCACATACCACTCAGATTCAGAGTGCAGGGGCTGTGTTTCCTTCCACAAATGAGCTGATAGGTTCAGTCACTCCCCTCATGCCCTCAACAGTTTTCAGTGCAATTTGCCTTTCACCTCATACGGAAGCGCTCTAGGGAATGCTGTTGTAAACTACTACCGAATCACAGCTTTGACTACAGAGATGCGCTGCTGCATCGGTATACGTGTGTAGTATTGAAAAAGATACAAGAAATTCTAGAAAACACCCTATTTGACTCTAAGCATTTTTTCCCTGAATGCTCTCAATCCATATTCACTTAATCTGTGTCAAGTATCAGACTAAAATATAAAGAAAATCTCAATGGAGTTTTTCGGATCTATTTCTTCTACTGTTTTGAGTAACATATACATTATATGACAATGGTCTTATAATAATGTGATTGCTTGTAAAACCACACCGTAATCACAAACATGTTTAGCAAAAATAGGATGGTAAGCTTTACTTTGCAATGACCTGGACTGATTTCAACGTTTTTCAGTTATAGTCATTAAAATAAGAAATCAATTAAATTTCAAATCCAAAAAAAAGTCATTGAAATTTGGCACATGAAAAAGAATAAGATGAGATTCTGAAAAAAACTATGTTTGGCAGAATTTAGCTGATGGGTTGTTTCATCTCATTCTGTCTCCAGTGTTAGTAGTACAAAATTTCTTCGCTGTAGAAATAGAGTAAGAGTCAGACCTAGCTTTTGAGTGAGATGAGTTTTTGTTAGGAAACGGTAAATCTGTGAAGTTCTGGGAAAAATACGGTTTCTTCAGGTCAAAACCAGATGCAAAATTCTCCTTCCAAAAACTAAGAAGGAAACTTATTGAAATGGAAGGAAGCAAATACCAGCACTGTGTCGTTATAACAAATATTTTGTAGAAAAAAGCGTCCAACAAGGAGTGGTCTAAAGAATGCCTCCTTAAAACTAAAAATATTTATCATAGTAATGAATTCTGACCATATTGCAACAGTTATGTTCTTCAGTTTCTCTTGTCCCTTTAACACAATTAGCAATGAAGTCCTGCAGTTTTACTGCTAGCTGGGCCGTCATGGCAACACTTTACCCTCTATCTTCTCCAAGGATACATTATATGGGTTGTGTGATCTCCAATTCCCAGGTAATTTGGGTATGGACAATCAAGTAGCTGTAAACATCTGTAAGATACCAAGGTCATGGGTGACATATAGTGAGGATATGCCATGAACAAGTCTTGTCAAGCAAGTTGTCTTTTCTTCTAAGTTGGCTGATATTTTCAATTTATTGAGGCTTAGAATCTGCCTTGGAACAGTCTCAAAACTAAGCGAGAGGGGGAAATGTATTCTTGATGAAATTTACACTGTTCAGACGCCAACTTGCTGAAGATAAATGGTGTATGAGGGCCTAAGGGCATACAGATAGAGTTTGAAAGCAGAGTTGGTATCTCTTTTTAGTCTGATTGATATGCTTAATTAGACAACATTTTGGGTGAACTTACATTCCTTAGGTCTAAACCGGAAGTAATAGATTTCAAAACTCAACACAAACTAAGAAACATGGTCATTTTTCACTCTGATTTCAGAGTGAGTCTCTGAAACAAAGATGGTTGGCGTGAAGGGAGCTGAACAAGAGTGGGGCGAGAACTAAGAAATTCTTAATAACTGATGTAAGGGAAAGTAGACAACAGTTTATATCATGCAAAATGGAAAGGGCAGGAGATGATGGGAAGACTAGAACCACCAAACTCCTAAACCCTCATTTTTCTACATATGAAAAAACCACAGAAATTAATTATGAATTTTAATTTGCAGGATCTTTTTCAGAAATAATGCAAGTCTCCCTCCCAGTTCAAGACTAAAGACATGATGGAATGTGAATTTTGCGTATCATGTTCCTCCATTAGAAGTGGTTGGGCCTGTGCAGATTTTCTGTGTGAATTATTATTCTTGTATGGAAAAGTTGCTTAATTTCGCCTCCACAATTACCACGAGAGTATGTACCGGGTGAAGCATGCAGCTGTAAGATTTGTTAGGTACTATTTGCTCTGCAGTTGAGGATATTTATTGCTCAGCAGAGATATGTTGGTACATTTTCTGTTCTTTACTCAGGAAAAACCTATATTCATTTAGTGTGCTTGAAAGCACAAGGAGTTCCCTATCAAAAAGAATTTAGTGAGGCTGCAGGGCTGTTGGAAGAGTAAGATGTTTCTTGTAGTACAAGCGGTAATTATTTAATTACATTTTGTATAAGTTCTGGGATAAGACAGGATGTGACAATAGAAGGTGTACGCTCAGTGATGGGTGGAAGCATCATCTTCTACTTAAACATTTCTTTACATAGTGTTTCATATCTGTTTCAAAAACTCTTCTACACGAGTATTCCTGATGGACAAAAATCTTATTTACTGCTAAGATGAGCACCCTGAGTGCTCTTCTAGTAGTGTAGGCACAGGCCTCAGCTGTATAAAAAGGCTTTTAGGGAGCTATTTTTGACACCTGCAGGTGTGCTGGCCTTTAGTTTTCACACTTGCAAGTTACCACTGCTGATGTTGCTATAGGAGCCGGTGCTAGCATACGAGTGTTGCAGTGGCAGCTTGACGGAGAGCGGTGATTATTGAATTTGTAGTAAAAATCAATAAGAGAGTCCAAATTTCCAATCCAGATAATAAAGATGTCATCTATAAATCTTAGGTAGAGTCTTGGCTCGGTGATACAATTATTTAAGAACTGTTCTTCATTGTAGTTCTTGAAAAGGTTGTCATAACGCAGGACTGGAGAGAAGCTATCAAAAGAGAAGGATGTTTCAGTTAAATTTTGCAGATGGATGGGGATCGAGTGCTATTCTGTAATTTCATTGAAGGTCTGGATGATGGAATAGAGAGGATGGATGTCCTCTATTTGGTACAGATGTTGATGGTATTAAAATATTAAGTTGTGTAAGACACTTTTACAGGATTGGAGTAAAAAATATGCTAATAAAATTGGAAAAAGAAGGACTGGAAAAGGCAGAATGGAATTTAACAAGAAAAAGTGTAAGGTTTTACACTGAGGAAGAAACAATGGTTTGGACAACTACAAGATAAGCAAAAAGCTTGTTAGAAAATGGATGATGGCAGCAGCACAGTGGCTCCCAGTATCGTGTTGTTGCAAAAGGGAAAACATTGTTCAAGATAAATGACTGAGTTCTTCCACTTAAAAAGAAGTACCAGTTATACATATGTTTTAAAATCTGATTGCACAATTTCAATAGACAGTGAAATACTATCACATTATATATGTTATATATTTTATACTTCATCCATCCTGCTTATAAATTTGGCATCAAGCTGTCACGTTGCCTCATTGTGTAAATGCCTGCAAACAGTTCACAGAATCGCAGAATCACCTAGGTTGGAAGGGACCTTTTAAGATCATCTAGTCCAACCAATGGAAAAAAAATAAAACCAAAAAACCCCACCAAAACCCAAAAAACAAAACCCCAAAAAACCACACCACACAAAACACCACCCAACACTAATCCATATCCCCGAGCACCATGTCAACTCGTCTCTTGAAT
>JAOXNO010000041.1:19521245-19545902 GCA_028565335.1 Limnodromus scolopaceus | reverse complement strand
CAGAGCCCTGGAAGAGGCTGCCCAGAGAGGTGGTGGAGTCTCCTTCTCTGGAGACATTCAAACCCACCTGGACACGTCCCTGTGCAACCTGCTCTGGGGGACCCTCCTCTGGCTGGAGGTTGGACTGGATGATCTCCAGAGGTCCCTTCCAACACCGTATCATTCTGTCATTCATTCTGAGTGCACCAGGATGTCTATTGCCATCAAAGGCAAAGTGATTTTTGAGCTAATGCTGTTATTGTTTTTTCACTTCTATGCATGTAGCCAGGCTGACTAAGGCAGAGGTGAAGCTTCTTCACTCCCATGCCATTTCATGCCTCACTTCTTGATCTTTTTGGCCTGGGCATTGTACTTCTCTGTGGTTGGCACATGATGCATTAGAAAAAAGAGATATTGCCTTAAAACTCATGCCCATGATAATTTTAAGTGCAATGCTGGAACTGTATCTGGCATGCCCAGAAACATAATGTGGGGACACACAAAGCAGTATAACAACATAAACCCCACTGGGGTAGTTTTGGAGGACTGTGCCTAGTACAAAACAAACCTGCGTGTCACTTGACCATCCTGATTATTAGACTCATTAGTCATTGGTCCCTAAAGCTACACAGGGTTTTGTCATAAAGGGAGCTGGTAGGATCTCTCCAAAGTAAGGCTCGGGATAATCAGGATAATCTATTCCTATGTTTTCTCCTGGATGGTATTTTATTTAGTGAGATAGTTGTATTCCTGAGCCATTTCAGTCCTTCTATTTGCATGCAGGATTTAGGATGAATATAAGATCCCATCACAAAGTTCAGTGTTAGAAATGAAAGTACAAACAGATTAGAAAATGTCAAAGAGGAATCAAAGGCTCAAAATCAAAAAAAAAAAAAAAAAAAATTCCAGCCAGCAATAATGAGGTAATGAAATAGTTTTTCAATAGAAGTCAGGTTGATAAAAACACCCCTCACATTAAGACAGATCTTTCTCAGTTGATCTCTGAGAGGTGTCATCTCTAATGCAGTTGCCTCTGGTGGTAGAGACTTGATTCGAGAGCTTTGTTTCAAACAAGATAGGGGTTTCTTTTTCATTTTGCTACTTTTAATTTAGAATCTTCTCTAACAGCACCAGAAATGTGGATTCCCATGCCTTCTAATTATGAAGTCCTTGAGTTAACAGTGATAGTATCATTTTAGTCTCCCAGGTAGCCAATGTTTTGTGTTTTAACCATTAGAATGCAAAATAAAAACCTAATGCATTATTCTTTCATTTTACAACAACTCAGCTGTGAGGGTTTTTTTATGTTTTGATTTTCCTGATGATATGTATTTATCTGCTGCCTCTTCACCAGATGTTTTATGGCCAGATTTCTGCCTAATTGCAGGATTGTATTTTGATCATGCAACTCTGTGTATGGCATCAACTACTTACTCAAGGACCCACTAAAAGGTTCACACATACACTTAAAGGAAAAGAAAGGGGAGTTAAGGGAGAAAGGAAAGGGAAGATATCAGTGTTTGATAATTCATAGCAAATGGTGTCTTTTTTAGGAAAGGCATAAATGAGGCTTCACATCAGATTAGATGAGCTCCCAGTAAGGAGGTGTGATTCCTTTACTAGCCCTGAAATATGTGAAAAAGATACCCAAACACATGGATAGCTCCTGGATTTAAAACAAACAAAAAAAATGAACAAAACTCAAAATATAGCAACTATGTAACAACTCTACAAATCCTGCAGGCTGTGACATGTTATTTGCATGACAGGCGTAGTGCCAATGTATTTTCACTGTTATTAAAATGCCTCTGTTGCATGCAGTGTCAGCAATGTGATTGAGGTTCCTCATAATGAAAATTATTATGAAATAAAATGCTTACAAGAAAAAAAAAAATCTTTCTTATGAGCTGATGCACCCTCCTGTGCCCCCAAATCTTCTACCATTGAGACAGGTGTGAGGAGAGAAGACTTGAAAATCAAATATAATTGCTACTTCTGTTGCTGTTATGATCTAGATGTGTTAAAATATTTGTGGAAGCAAAGCGTTTAGTGCTTTACATTAATGTTGCCTTTTTTTTTTGCATGTTATAATTCGGATTTGCATCGCTTTACAGCTCACCAAATAGCTGCTGCAGGGAGTAGCCTATTCTGTTCCTGCAAAAGTAAAATTCTTTGCTTCATGTCCTTGTTCTCTGAGGATAGATGACAGAAGGGATATTGCATGAAGCTTCCCTCGTTATTCTAAGTATCTGCGTGTACCAAATCTAAGTCTCTCAGAAAGTTATACATACATGGACACTGGTTAGAAATTTACCGTTTGAGTATATAATCAGTGGAAGCAGATAAAGGGAGAGATAAATCACTGTTATCTAGCCGAGCACTCTATGCATTAAAACACACAGTGCTTAAATGGTAATTATTTCTTGTCTTAGGATCCACCTTCACCTTCGCACTCTGCTGTTTCGCTGTAGAGAGTTATATTAACCTTTAAACTAAACAGGTCAGTTGAGAAACTGAGCAAGTGAGGCTATTGCACCTATTAAAATGAAGAGATTTAACAAAGTAACAAGTGACTTTGTTACATTTACTTTATTAACTGTCACTTGCTACTTGTTGCGATAGGATAGTTTTATTCAACTCCAAATCTCAGAGATCCAATGATTTACATTTTCACTTATTTAGACCTTTTGCTAAATTTTTGTCATCTACTCTAGTTTGGACGTAAGAAAATTATATGCCTAACTCATTCTAAATTGGAAAAATGGACTTTTTTCCATTACCCAAGGAATGCTTTGTTTAAAATATGTTAGACAGGAAAGATTTTCTTCTCTCACTCCTGTTGTCTGTGCAGTTCGATTGTTCTAGATCAGATTGGTCTCTTAACCATCTGTGCCATCCAGGACTATCTGGTTTTTCATTGGCCTAAGAAACAGGTGACTTCTACTCTCCTAAGGAGAGCAGATATTTCTATTCTCATGTTGGATATATTTAATCCAGAAATATTTTATTCACCTTGGAATTTCTGTTACAGATTTGGATAGAGACTAGTCTTACCATTTCAGGCTATCTATTCACAGTCCTTATATCTCAAGTAATTGATACAAAGACTGTAGTTAGACACATTTTTAGAAAGCATAGCGTATACAATATATAGAGAGAGTGAAAAAGATTACCTAAAAAATCTAGTTCTTTTTATTTGAACAAAAATGGGCTCCTCTTTAGGAAGCTGGTAATAATAATAATCTATCTTAGAAATTAAATCAACTTTCAAGCTATTAAAGCACTATCAACTTTGGAACTTCCATATCAATAATATGGAAGAGGACAATAAATGTCCTCTTTCCCTCAGGAAGGATACGCAACAATCTAAATACGAAAATGGGAAAATGTGCTTATTTAGTTCAAACAAAAATACTTCAACTTGATTTTAAGTTTAACTGAAGATTTTCTTGTATTCAGAAGCTCCTACACTTGGAAACTAGAGTAATTGGCTGATTAAGTCATACCATATGTAATTAAAGCATAAATTAAGCATATGTGTTTCTCATTATCTTGCAATACAAATAAATCGTGCATATGTCCATATAAACAAATGCATAACAAGTGGTGGATATGACAGAAAGCTCAATATACATTATGATTTCAAACTAACATTTTAAAACAAGATCTTGCATATTCAATTCTGATTCCAGATGTTTAACATTACCTTTTTGATAGACAAGATCTTTCATCAAACAATAAGTTTGCTCTTAAGATTATTGAACTCTTGCTTATTGCACATGCCATGATGCAATTCTTTATAATGAATCATTTTCAAACTTCACACGATGCTGTAACTGCTGTGATTTTGCATACAATGAATTTTGAAAGTGCCTGTCTCAGAAGCAAGCTGGCTGTTTTCTTGCCTTTAATTCTGTCTATTGCTCTAAATCCTCCAAGTTTATGCATACCTATGAAATACAAATTAAAATTAAGATGATGGTAGTGTACTGGGACAAAAACCAGGGATGCAAATAGGAAAACCAAGGGATTTTCTTTGTTGTTTGTAATACAGATTAGTAAAGAATTTTTCAGAGCCTCTTCAATCATCAATTGTAAAGTTCCTCTAAGGTAAGTTTTATGTATTTGACTGAATTGTAGGATATGGTCAATATTTTAAAGGTTCAAAATATAACATCAGATAGGAAATCGGTTTATTTCAAATTAATGTTAATTTCCATTTCATATTCCATATCTGTCTCTCAGTATACCTCCTGTATGTGTACGGCTTTTTGCCCCCATTTTCAAAAACACTTTTTTCTCCTGTTTTTATGAGAAACACCTACATGAGCAGAAGAAATAACAAGGAAAATTGCTGAAAAAAAATATGGATGGAAACAAAATGCCTTTTGTTCTAATCTTTTGGCTACCATCATGTCAGTAACATTTGACTGTTGCAAACAGCAGAAAATAAAAGCAAGTTTCAGTAATTTTCATGTATAATTTGACAGCATTCCTTTAAATAAGAACTCGTATTAATTAGCTCTGTTTAATGAGAGATTGTCCACTTGAATAAGCATTGCCAAAAGTCATTAAATGTTCCCTTAAGTGTTTTTTTCCCGGATTCATTCAAGATGTAATATTCAACAATCTACATAACAGCTTGGTCACGGATCATCCCTTATATTACATAACACCGGTGTGTCTTAGGTATCCTGTTGCCCTTTCAGTGTGAGTAGGAGCAAACCCTACCAGCCAGTTAATATAACTATGTTGGAATATAGTACAAATTTGTCTCAGTCTTTTCCTTCTCTCTTTTCCAGTTTCCCCCTCCCTTGCTTTTTTTAGAGGATTGACTCACATATCAGCACAAGGCTATGCCAAGCTCATTTTAAGTTATCTTCTCCTAAGTTTGGAAGAAGCAGATATTTGTCCAGTATTCTTTCACATTTTATCACTACTTCTGTGATAATGTCAGTAATTCTGAGAATGTTTTGCAGATGCTTCATTAGGCTTCTTGTTATCATTGACTTTCAGTTGTCGAGTTTGCCACAGTACAATAATGCTGAAATTATAATTGCATCAGATAGTTTTTATCTCATGCTGAAGGATATATGCTTCATTCTCCAGATGTCCAAAACATGTAGGCGCTTTTCATATTCATGCATTTTTTCCCTCACCTTCTAGTCCATCGCAGTTTATAGTGGTATTCAAATATATAAAGGAGCGAATGGATTTTGCTGCTGCTCAATGAACAGAGTTATCTTGGCCTTTTCAGGTGGGAACTGGATGCTTCTTATGCAAGTACCTGTTTCATGCATTGTCCTGGGCTGTCAGGAGCAAAGACCTAGCCTCCAAACTCCATCATAAATGAAATTCGTCTTTTTTTGCGTGTGTCTGAGGGTAGCAAACCTCGCAGTAGTTTTTTCTCTATTCACCACAGTTTTGCTACCCTGAAATTCTCCTACCTTTGTCCATGTTTTATAAACTGTTGTGGATTTCAGCCAGAAGGGATCACGCCAACATTCTGCCTTGTCCCTGAGTAATATGGGCCGTTGCAGTTCGTTCAATTACACTTGTGTGTGAAAAAATGATGGCTTACATGAGTCCATAGACTCTTAATTCAAAGATATAAAATATGAATATAGATGCAGTTTGCTACATACATTTTCTTTTGTTTTTCTAGTAACATTTACTATCTGAAGCCTAATTTTCAAATACAGTGGATGAAGCATGGAATTTACTTTCAAATATCTGTCTTGAAAGTACTAGGAACATGGAAGGAATAGAATGCTCCTGTGTTGAGGAAGTAAGACTCTTGGAGTCAGTTTCCATCTATGACAGTCATTTTGGCTGAATTTCTCATAGGTTTTCTATTGGCTCTGCTTGTCCATCTGTAATACCTGAATGAACAGATAAAATTCCTTGAGTATAAAAAGAAAGTAGTAGTAAAGCAGGCTTCAGTTACTGTGGTTTACAGGGCCTTTGGATTGATCTAAATATCCAATAGATAACCTTCAGATTCAGAGATGCCATTTAGGTAATTCCCACCTGCAAGAGCAGAAGCATATTTGAGTCATTCTAATATTCTTAAAATCAGAATGAAGAATTGCAAATATATGCACTATAAAGGTCTTGCCACGTTTTTATGAGTTCCAACAAAATATATGCCAGACTTGAGCTCCTTCTTGCACTTGCTCATCAAAACAATAGCTCACAGACACAATATTGAACTGGAATAATTTGTCTGGGACCTGATGGATTACATCAGTGGATTCTGAGGGTACTGGCGGGTGAAGTTGCCAAGCCACTATCCATCAGATTTGAGAAGTCATAGCAGTTTGGTGAAGATCCTTCTGACTGGAAAAGGGGAAACATAAACCCCATTTTTAAAAAGGGGAAAAAGAAAGACCTGGTGAACTACAGGCTGGTCAGTCTCACCTCAGTCCCCAGCAAGGTCATGGAGCAGATCCTCCTGGAAACCTTGCTAAGGCACATGGAAAATCAGGAGGTGATTGGTGACAGCCAGCATGTCTTCACCAAAGGCAAATGGTGCCTGAACAAATTTGGTGGCCTTCTATGATGGCATTACAGCTTTGACGGATAGGGGTAGAGGAACTGGCGTCATCTACCTGGACTTGTGCAAAGCATTTGACACTGTCCCACACAACATCGTTGTCTCTAAGCTGGAGAGACATGGATTTGATGGGTGGACCACTGGTGAATAAGTAATTGGCTGGAGGTGATTCTGCCCCTCTAATCCTCTGGTGAGACTCACCTGGATTACTGTGTGCAGATCTGAGGGCCCCAACACAAGAAGGACATGAACCTGTTGGAGCGAGTCCAGGGGAGACCATGAAGGTGCTCTGAGGGTTGGAGCACCTCTGCTGTGAAAACAGAAAAAAAGTTAGAGTTTCTCATCCTGGAGAAGAGGAGACTCCTGGGAAATCTTATAGCAGCCTTCATTACCTAAAGAGGGCTACAGGAGAGATGGGGAGGGACTCTTTATCAGGGAGTGGAGCAATAGGACTAGGTTGTACCAGGGAGTGTGGTGATAGCACCTGGCAAGGCAGGTTGGACTAGGCTTTGAATAACCTGACCTAGTGGGAGGTGTTCCTGCACATGTCAGGAGGGTGGAACTAGATGATTTTTAAGGTTCTTTCCAACTCTAACCATGATTCTATACCTGAACCACCCTGGGGAGGCTTCAGAATCAGAACTAGTCCATCTTGTCAATGGTTACGGGGCTGTTGTCTAATGTAGTGGTTACAATGTTAGCTAAAGTTCTCCAGAAAGATCTACTGATTTTAAAGATTTCCAAACCACTTCCCATATAAATTAATTAGAAGAATCTGGTTTTTATAAACTGGTGAATATTCACCATCTGATATTGGGACTGCTATTATTATATTTACAAGGAAAAACATCTCAGTTAAGACCAGATTTATCTACCACCCACTCAATGAAACTCTACCCATATTTTTAAGCTAGAAGGCAGATGGGCTGGCAGATGCTTCAGAGGCAGAATGAAGATAGCCCAGCACCATTACATAAGTCCAGGCTTTTCTGCTTCTAGGCTGAAACCAAGGAGGTGGTAAGACTAAACTTGTAATTACTCTAAGTTGTTCTCCACTGTGAAATCTTTGAGCTGTGCTAGGAGTCAGAAACACAGATAAAAAAAATGCATGATTAAGTCAGCTTTCTTCCAAGGCTGCACTTTAAATATTGTCATAAATATAAAGAGGAGAACTTTATCTCAAACTAAGGTTTCTTCAGAAAGAGCTGCTTTGAGCTGCTTCAGAAATCAGCTAATATGTCCTAATATCTTCAGAAGTATAGCTTCACTTCATTCAGATAGAATGTTACAGGTGTTTTTGTACTGTAGGAAACCTGGTTTGCTCATTCAAATTTTCTTTTTGGTATAACAACATTAAACTATATCACTCAAAGCAAAAAAGACATCCAAGTTCAACAAATACCTTGTGAATTAGTTATTGCATTAGCAACTTCAACATTTACGAACAAGTGGGAGAATACTTAACCCAACACAAGCAAAAGCAGAACACACACCTGCTTTCTTTTGCCATAGTCTTCTCTTTGTCATTAAAGTATACAGACATTGATGGTATTTGGGGATTGCACTAGAATGGTACTTTTTAAGGCTATGATTAACTAGCTGAGAGCGGTGTTGATTTAACTTCTTGCCTGATTATGAACACAATTCACAACCGAAACTGTCATTTAGCCAATGGAACAGTAATAATGTACCCTACAATATTATGTGTGGCACAGATCTTTTTTCTGTAGTGCAGATTCATGATTCTTGATTAATTCTTCAGGAAGATATTAACACACGTTCCTTATAGGACATCCCAGAAAAGATATATGGGAAGAAAGTATCTTTAAAAGATAAAGACAAAATGACAAGCATAAAGAGCAAAAGTGCACTCCTGACGATTGTCTATCTTTCACATTCCTTGGGCATTTATATTTGAAAAGTGCATGGCTGCTCTATGTTATGTTGTAATTTCAGGTGGGAAATTGTGTTTTTCTTCCTTATTGCACTTTAAAATTCTGTTCTATTCCTAAATTTTCTTTCTTTTAATAAGAAATTAATAGACTCCCTTAAGTACATAGATTACTTTTTTTCAATAAAATTATTTGGAATACTCTCTCTGTGGGGAAAAATAAATTCTATGGGAGAGTAACACTGGTCTCTTGATCAGTGATCTTCCCTACTTTTCCCTCTTTTCCTACACTGTAAAAAAAAGTTCCCAGCTATAATAGAACTTCTCTCACTTGGTCATAGCTCTTTTTGTCACTGGGGGCCACCCCGTGGGCCACCCCGTGGGCCACCCCAGCCTTACTCGGATTGCTTATATTGTATTTTTCATGTCAGGACTGTGCAGTGTTGCAGGCAGGAAAACATCGATGACAATCATATAGCAGTTGGGATTGATCACTGGAAAATCTGGGAGAGGAAGGAGAACCTGCTGCTTGGAAAGCTTCATCTGTGTTGTAGGGAACTATCAGCAGACGTTATATTCAAAGCGTTGTGTCCCCAAAACTCTTCATGATTGAAAGAATATGAGTGGTGTCACGCTCACTTGGATTTCCAAAATGTCTTTTACAAACTTCGTCACTGAATGCTCATTAAAACAGAAGTAATTATGGGGTAAGAAGGAAGGCTCTTTCTTTTATGAAATATTGGTTGAAAGATAGTAAGTAAAGAGGAGAAGTAAATGGTAAAAGAACAGACATCAGTAGAAATTCCTGAGGGAATCTGGGAAAGGAGTGGCAAGTGAGATACCAAAGGTAAGTATTACAGAGATATTCAGGATAGTGAGGATGAAATATAAGTACAAAGAACTTCAGGAGATCCAAATAAGACTGAGTGGTTAAGTTCTAAAATTGTAGGTGGAATTTAAAAGTGTTTAACACAGATATGGGGGAGTGGAAGTAGTTATTTTCTAATGCACAATATAAGCTAGGGGCTGCAACCCATAATGCTGGGAAAAAGTTAGCTTGGTGGCCTGCAGTGGTCAGTAAGCATATCAGATGTGGAGAGTATTAGGAAACATAAATACAGGTAATATCATTAGGATGCTAAATCCTTAGTACGCCCAAAATTTGGGTACAATGTGCAGTATTGGTTACACTATCTCAAAAATGATAAAGAGGCAGAGAAGACTCAGAAAACATCAATAAAGATGGTCAAAGATGAGGAACAGCCTGTACACAAGGAGTAATCTCATAGACTAAAACTCTTCAGGCTGGGAAAGAGATAACTGAAGGGAAACAGGCTAAAAGTCTAGAACATCCAGAGTGAAAAAGGGTAAGAAAGGAGTTTTTGTTAACTGTATCTTCTAATACAAGAATTAGGCTGTGTAAAATTAAACATAAAATTCAGAACAAACACAATGAGGAGGTAAATAATGGAAAATCTCCACTGTTTTTTGTTACTTTATTTATCAAACAATACGATCACTAACATTCCCTTTTTCATTTCCTCAGACAATGTCTATTATTTTTAAAACTATTTCATCTTTTTCTTCTTTTAAACATCATACCTTATCACAAGGCTCCTCTTTTAAATTCTCCCAATTATTTTTTTCTACATTCCATTCTTTTTGTAAGAATATTTTATTATTACATGAAGAAGAACAGACTTATTTATTATCTCGGTGACTTTTATATTGAAGATAAGGGAAAGAACAAACAAGACTTTTTATGCAGAGATTTTTGTCTCTCAAAAGGTCAGCTGCCTCATATACAGAGAAACCTACAGATATTTCAGAGGTTCAATATACAGAAAACAAGATTACAAGAGTTACAAATATATATATTTGCAAAAGACAAAATGGAAGAGAGCAGACTACAAAAAGCCTGAGTTTCTTTTTCCCTAAGCAAAATTGCTATATTTTCTATATTTTCTTACTCTTTTAGTGCTCCCTAACAAACGTTTACTGTAGAAAAAGAAAAAAAAAATGTTAATGTGTAGTGGAGTATCATGTTCTTCTGTGCCTGATTCTGTTCTTTGAATCTATTCTTAGATATCTAGCACAGAAACCTTGAATACTTTCATATTAATAAGGTCAGACACCTGTAAAATCCTGCATTAAAAAAGAAAAAAAAAAGGCAAAAAAGAAAAAAAAAATGAAGAAAAAGTTCTTGACTATGTATAGTTCATATGTGCTGTAGGTTTTAAAACTGACAGAAAGCTGGCTGTCTCTACTCACAAATACTGATCTGTAGCTCCAGTTTCAGATGTATTTTTGGCTACCATTTGACAGAAACAACTTCAGATGTCTCTTTCAGTTCTGCCTTTTCATCTTGGTCTCTGTATACCTGCTGTTTGAAGAGAAGTCATCTGAGTAGCTTAGGGATCAAGATAAGCTTATCCAAAAGGTCATGATATGATAAATAAATCCCGACCTGCTCCTACACAGACCTAAATCTACATCTGTAGAAGTGCAGCTACTGAGAAAGGGAGTCCCTCCACTCCACCAAGAGTGGCCCCATTACAGTTTTCTGTGACAGACAGGCATGTACCTGCAAGGGCTGATGGGAAGTGTCGCTCTGCCATGGGGTCACATGGGGGAGGTCACACCTGAACCACTATTTTGTTTTATGATGGGTGACTCCTTATCTCGAGTCCACAGCTGCATTCTGGGATGGAGTCAAAGTCCGTGAGTCTAGAACTATGCGAATGAACTACCTGAGATCTAAGGAGAGATGGGGCTGAAGGTGTAAAAGTGAATAAGAGGTGAAGTTTTTTGCAGCAGCCCTGCAATGGCATCTGCAATGCAGTTTGGAAAATTTCTTTTCTTTCTGCACTACCGGCCACCTCAGTGAAAGTCAGTTCATTTGCCATGACTGTGACGGCTCTAAATCTAGTACTAAGTATATGCACATGCAAGGAATTGAAAATTAAGAAAATACTTATTCTCCTTCTCCAGAAAGGCACAGTACAGATGCTCATTTATGTTCTTACAAACTGTTAGAGATTTGCTCGCAGATTTTACTGTGACATTTATTATTAGTAAGTCTTAAACCATTGCCTCAAGTCCAGACGAGAGCTACCCGTGTCCAGAGGAGAGCTACCAAGCTGGTGAGGGGTCTAGAGAACAAGTTGTACAAAGAGAGGCTGAGGGAACTGGGCACATTTATTTTGGAGAAGAGGAGGCTGAAGGAAGACCTCAATGCCCTCTACAATTCCCTGAAAGGAGGGCGTAGAGAGGTGGGGGTTGGCCTCTTCTCCCAAGGGAATAATGACAGGAGCAGAGGAAATGGTCTGAAGTTGGGGCAGGGGAGGTTTAGATTAGATATTGGGAAGAATGACTTTGCTGAGAGGGTGGTCAGGCACTGGAACAGCCTGCCCAGGGAGGTGGTGGAGTCACCATCCCTGGAGGGATTTAAGAAACGTGTAGACGTGGCACTTCAAGGCATGCTCTAGTGGCCCAGATTGTGGGAATCTTTTGTGTGTGTGTGTATGGTTGGACTCGGTGATCTCAGAGGTCCTTTCCAACCATGAAGATTCTGTGATTCTGTGATTCTGTAGACACAAAATAATCCAGATTAAGTATTTTGAAATGCTTTTCAAGACTGGAAAATTCTATAAGTTAATACAAGTATAGAACAGGTTTTCTTATTTGTTTCCAAAGGCTAATGGTTCCCATATTAGACAGTGAAAAGAAACAGTGATTCTTGAAGTGATTCTTGATTACCAATTTATTTCAGCACAAAATAATTCTTTGTAGCAATTTCCCCAAGCAATTTAAAAATGTACATGTACCAAAACAATCTGCATGGTTTAATTCAATGCTTTTAAAAATTTCTTCCTTTGACAAAACAAATACTTGTTTAGTTAGAGCCATCAATTGTTGTGATGATTAACTCTTAAAACATATAGCAGCTTTATTAGCTAAAACAAAATGTTGCAAACATCTTTTTTTTCTTTTTATTTTAAAATTATTAACAATTACTAGCAGCCTACATTCATATATAGAGAAGTGCCTGGTAGATTAGATACTTAAATATTAAACAAATTGTTATCCAACAGTCCTATATGAGTTTTCAGGTTTTTTCATTCTGGTGCTCCATCTCCATATACTAACTAAAAAGTTCAGGTAGTTGTTTGCTTTGGTGAGGGTTATGATACTGAACAGATCTGAATAGGGAAATAAAGAGGATTTTCTCTCCAAGACATCCAAATCCTTCAGAATCAACAAGAAACCTTTCACTCTTCTTCCTTGGCGTGAACTGATTCAAAAAGATCTTAATGTATTGTTTATTACAGCAGTTTTCCTCAATAAAGGGAATATTTCAGTTTATAGTTAGGAAGAACAATGAACTGTGTGCTTCTGTCCTCTAGCCTAATAAGTTCTGGTTAAAAAACCCCAAGAACAATCCATAAAATCCCCAAACGATCTGTTTGCTTCTTGCTGTACAGCCAAAAACTTGAATGTTTTTTCTAGGATAAGGATCTTGTTACCTGCTATGTTAGGTATACCAGATATAGAGATATCTCTACTGAAATAATTTGGGAAAATAAGGAAATCTTGAAAGGATACATAGTGGAAAGAGGGATGTTTAGTGCATAATGATATAGTAAAGGAGACACACAGGAAGGGAGTTGTGAATATGCAAATATGAGATGGGGCTGATTAGAATAACAGGGTGACTGAACTGATGAGGAAGAAACAGAGAAAAAGAGATTCATTTAGTTGTCTGTTGCATTCTGTTTCTTACTCCGGCAGAAATTGAGTCTAGGATACTGTGTAGTAGAAAATAAATTAATATACATGCAATTCATGGAAAATGTAAACAGTAGAAGTACATGGCAATGCAAGCCTTGCTTTTCTGTGACAAGGTAAGGTTTTTGGTCATAATCCATAATCCTTGACAGTGCTATTATTCATTGATTGCATAATAGACATTAGTGATAGCAAAGTGATTTGGAAAACTCTATGGGTTACTGTCATATGTGGTTATAAACTATCCAGGAAGGACATTTAGGGCATGGAGAACTGGGAGAATTTTCACTCATACAAGAGATTCAGAATTTGAGATCAACTCTGTGGAGCAGAATTCTCATGGTCTAAAAATACAAAGTCTTACAAATTCAAAAATACAAACAATGTTATCCAATTTCTGCAGTGAAACACAATACTGGCTGCATGATAAGAATGAAACCTGACCAGATTTCCAGGGCTGGCAATACGTTAACAAGCAGTGTGTCAGTAGTTCAGTTGATAATAAAATCTCAGGGAAGTTGGTTGGGAGGAAATCTAATCTAATCCCACCTTCTGTCACAGCGAAATTATAATTTAATCTACATCAGATCAACTGAGTCCTGACCGTCTATAATTTCCTGATACTTATCAATATTGTGCTGCATTTTTTGACATATCACAGAAAAAGAGTATTAGCTGCCTGTCATCTATGTGTGACAAAATGCAGAACAGCCAAAAGTTTCAGGCTGAATACCTGTTTACAGGCAATTGCCTCTGAAAGGCTCGGTTGCACTCAAAACTGAGAAATTATTCTTGACCTTGTCTGAGATTGACTAAATAACCTGGAACCTTAAATTAAAATCCCAAGCATCAGACCTATAGAACATCAATATTTCTGGAAGACTTATAATCAGACTACTGAATATGAGTAATTACAGTATGGCTTGAATATTCTGTTGCAATTGATTTATCTGCAGAGGTTAATGTACTAAATTTCTAGATCAGAAAATTCCACAGGTTTGGTGTAAATACTAGTATTAGGTCAGCAAAACATGACTAAAGTGCATATCTGTAAGACTGGCTTCCTTTAGCATAGAGAACTTTTGGTACCTAAGGCAAGGACATTCTATTTACTGCAATGGAATGTTATTAATGAAGTTGCATAAAATTTTTCCAACAAACAGCAAATATATAAAAAAAATTTACAGAATAGCTGGTGGGATGTGCAACATTATTCTCTCATTTTTTGAATTTGCTGAAATAATTCAGATAAATATTGCATGCTTTTTAAAAATATTTTTTATTTATTAAACTCTACAATAGTTTTAAATTTAATCTCGAAATAATGGGAATTAATTTAAATTAACATTTTAAATTTAATGTTTCATCTCAGAAATACCCCAACTTTCAAGCCTTTTAAAAATGAAACATTTTCTCCAGAACTGTCCCTAAGCAGCATTCCTGCTCAGTGCAAAACTACCTCCGCATTTGTCACAAGATTTTTGCCTTGTGACAGATTTATGACAGAAAATATAATGAGATTACTGGAATTGATTCAAAAATTGTTTTCATCCCCAGCATAAACTGCTTGGTTTCTTAACTTTATTGTCTGTTATTAGTAGTAAAAAACGTCACTAAAGCAACACAAGAGAAGTGACAGTGGCATGTGATGGAGAAAGCTAGGCATCTCACAGCAGGTGATGCTTCCAGTCATTTCAGTGACTCCCATTCCCCGCATGTCCAGCTTGTTTGGCAGTAGTTTGTCTCAATGCCAGGGCAACGTCAGAACTCCTCAATAATATAATTAAAAAAGAGTCCTTTTGATTTCTACAGAATACTGCTGTTATTTCAAGATTTATTACTTGCAAGAAGAATGATGGACAATTACTTTACACAGTGTATTTTAGCAGCATTGGCATATTGTCCAAAAATATTACAATTCTGAGCCTTCAGGAACATCTAGGCTTTAAATATTACTGCACACGAAAGAGAAGAGCTAAAGCAATGTTCTAATGAAACAATGCCTAACGCTTGCCAGAGCTGGTATTCTTTCCTACATGCTGCTTTGGTCTTTATTTCTGATTGGTAGCGTTGTCCTAGTTTCTTCTGGGCACGCCCCATTGACTGGAACGATCTCAAGAAAAGAAGAGTCTTTGAATGTGCAGCAGGACTGGAGACTCATGTGACTTAAGTCCTTTATCTGTTCTTGGTCTTCATTTTGCCTTCAGGATGTAGCTCAGGACCTGGACTCTGGTGTTTACAGAGCAGCTTTTTGTGTTAGTCTCTCCCGTTGCCATGGAAATAATCTAATGAATTTTTGACAGTTTTTGTCTGTTGTTAAGCGTTCCAATCTGCTTTCATGCCATAAACACAATACTGCTTTCTTACAAAATACAGACTTTCCAGTATCAAACCCCTTGTTTCTTTGCTGTCTATATATTGTCAGCCAATGTTCTCTGTACTTTTAGCTTTCCTTTATCAGCATAAATGATCTCTTCCTAAATCTAGCTTGTTCATTAAGTCCTGAGATGAAATAACATTTGGTTTTACTGTAGGAACCAAAATTTATTAAGCTTAATATGAAAAAGGGAAGATATACCAAAGCTACTGCTGCAACTTTGGTCAAAATTTTGATGCTAATCAAAAGAAAGAAGTGTGACACAGAATGATATGGGGTTGGAAGGGACCTCTGGACATCATCTAGTCCAACTCGCTGCCAGCACAGGTCCACGCAGAGCAGGTTGCACAGGAATGTGACCAAGTGGGTTTTGAATGTCTCCAGAGACGGAGACTCCACCACCTCTCTGGGCAGCCTGCTCCAGGGCTCTGCCACCCTCACAGGAAAGAAGTTCCTCCTCATGTTCAGATGGAACCTCTATGCTCAAGTTTTTGCCCATTACCTCTTGTCCTGTCACTGGGCACCACTGGAAAAAGACTGGCCCCATCCTCCTGACACCCACCCTTTGAGTATTTATAAGCATTGATCAGATCCCCCCTCAGTTTTCTCTTCTCCAGACTAACAGGACCCAATTCCCTCACCCTTTCCTCATCAGAGAGATGGTCTAGTCCCCTCATCATCTTTGTTGTCCTTTGCTGTACCCTCTCCAGCAGTTCCCTGTCCTTCTTGAACTGGGCAGCCCAGAACTGGACACAGTGCCTCATCAAGGCAGAGTAGAGGGGGTGGGTAAGCAGTCACTATATATGAAATAATATGTAAGGAAATAAACATCAAATTGCCAGTAACAGTGCGCACACAAAATAAGACTTGATTATGGGCTTGGGAGCAGATGTTATCTGGAAGAGGATAAGAACTGTGTATTCATGAATGATGTAGTTAGAGACCTTGTCTTCCTAGGGTAAAGCTCCAGGAGCAGATAAGCGGGGGTGTAACCCAGTGTCACCACACAGAATGAAGAACTGCTCTGTTAAATAGAGTACAAAACATTCAGCCATACTCCTCAAATGAAGCAAAAGTAAAAGTTTCTTTTTGTTTTAGCAGAAGATAACTGGTACTGCTTTGCTTGTTATTTCCATAGTGTTTGATCCAGACGTCCCACTTCTTCATCTCATTTATGAGCTTTCACGTTTCAGGAAATGAACCAAGGAAACAAGCAGGAAAATCATCACATAGATGAAGTAACTTTTCTATACAACATACTAATGAGTCTCTAAATTGAAGTACTGTGTCTAGATTCTGCAATTTAGAAGGTTGTAGACTGATTGAAAAGATTCCAGAAATTGCATTAGAAAGCTGGAACAATTATAGAACTAGAATATATGGCCTTCACAGAAAGACTGAAAGAGAAAATATTTTTTAAATGTAGCTTATGGAGGAAAGGAATGCTTCCAGAAGGGTAGGAGGGAAGTGGCTTAAATTATAATAAAAGAGACCTGGTTAAAGGAGAACACTTAAAATATTCCTACCAGTGGAACTACTAAAATGTTGAAGAGAATTTGCTGGTGAGAGTGTGGAGCCGTCACTGATGGAGTCTCAGTCATTGGAGACTTTGAAAAAGAGTTCAGACAATTATTAAGCAGAACTGACACAGGCATAATTAATCTTGCCTTAAGGTAAGGGAATGGTTCCTTTCCAGTTTGTTCCTCAAGTTCTTCTTCATTTCTGTGGTAAATGTCTGGAAAACTACTGGTTTCTCTTTCAGATTTCTCTTTTGCAGGATATCTATTTTGAGCAGAAAGCACATTTGAATCCCAAATTGCTTGCCTTTGACTGTAACACTCCTCATTGGCAAGTCAAGGATTAGTCTTTAAGTACAGGTACTGCATTCCATAAACCAGTAGCTCTCTGTCTGTAGCGGGCCATTTCTATCTGTAAAATTGTAAAATCCAGTCTTTCAGTGCCCAAATGTGCAGACAGAACCTCTTTAATATGACACAGGGAACCCAGGCAGGATAATCTTGTGTCCCACTCCAACACGTGCATTTTCTGAGACTGAAGAGCTCATTCATGTCACCAGTGATACTATCTTAGTTTAGACAGGGCAGATGGTGCCAATCAGCTTCCTCTGTCTCAATAGCAGCTGTTTACTGTGTCTTGTTTTCTGCAACACCTTCCCAAGATTACAGCAATTTCAGTTACCCCTCTTTTTTCATGCCGTCGTTCAAGCAGGGGTCTGCTTTTTCTTTGTTTTTTCATTATTTTGGATAAAGGATCCAAGGAACTGGGATTCCCACTGAGTCATCTTAGAATCACAAAATCATAGAATGGTTGAGGTTGGAAGTGACCTTAAAAATCGTCCAGTCCTACCCTCTGCCCTGGCCAGGGACACCTCCCACTAGACCAGGTTGCTCAAAGTCCCGTTCAACCTGGTGTTGAACACTTCCAGGGATGGTGCAGCCACAGCTGCTCTGGGCAACCTGGGCCAGTGCCTCACCACCCTCACACCAAAGAATTTCTTCCTAATATCTAATTAAAATCTCCCCTCTTTTAGTTTAAAATCATTCCCCCTCATCCTATCGCTCCACTCCCTGATCAAGAGTCCTTCTCCATCTCTCCTGCAGGCCTCCTTTAGGTCTTGTAGCTCACCCTTTCTCACCCCATTGAAATTTTTGTACCACCTCTGGACAGCGAGTAACCCAGTGAAAAACTTGAGGCAGTCACAGCTCTGCCATCTCTCTGGAGTGTTCAGAAAGCCGTCATCATCTCGGGTTAAGCATCATTTCCTAGTGTTCATCTGACATTTGGCTCAAACAACTGTGCCGTAACCTACAATAAGGAGGCGAGCCGTGAGGTGTCCATGCCAAAGTATCCCGGAATGAATGTAGAAACTTCCCAGATATTGCTTCAAACCCCAGCCAGGACAATTGCTCCTGGACACTTTAATCCCAGAAGTACTAAAATAAAGATTTGCAAGATTTTTTCCTGCTAGCAAATGGTACACGGGCATGAGAGAGAAATGCATAAGTTTGCAGTAGGAGGACAAGCCTTGCAGTAGTATCTGGAGTCTTCTTGCAACTACTAGAATCCAATATACTCTTATCTCTGCTGTTATTAAACGATATGACTACGGCATCCTGCACATTCCTCAGATATTACAAAGCATGGTATCCCTTTTGCTGTAAGAACACAGGACACTGAATGCTTGTCAGCAGTTGGAACACAATGCATATGCTTTGGTATTTGGCATTTTTCAGTTCGTTTTTTTCCTGAATGCAATTCGGTTCATGCATTCCAACGTAAGTTGAAACATGGCAAGTGGAGTTGATTGGAGATTCACTTCAAAAGCACATTCCTCCTCCAAACTAAAATGTTAATATGCACTCACATTTCAAATCTCCCCTCCTATTTTGAATCTTAATTAAACCTGTAAGTCTAATATGTAGTTCTGATATTTTTTTTCATGAAAAAAAATGTTTTAAAACTTGAATGTATTTTGAGTAAACTTACTGCATGTACTTCTTGCAAAGGTAGCATTTCTGGAGTGTGAACAAATTAAAAAAGAATTGTTTACACAAATAGAAATCCCTTGGTCTGCTAAATAACTTCTCTAAACCCATCTTTTTAATTAATTGATTGGTTCTTTTCTCTGTGTGCATGCTTACACTATTATAATCTGACCTGTTCAGATGATTGTACTGAAATGAGTTACGAAAAAAGAAATAAGAGAAAAGAAATAAGAAAAAAGAAATCAAAAAAGAAACCCCAAAACAAAAAGGAATTTCTTCTTTGACCTGGATGATCTACAGACTCAAATTAAAAAAAAAAAAAAAAGGATACCTTTGCTTTAAACTATTCATTAGCTGATTAACTTTCAAAAGTTATAAATACATAATTTTCAAATTTAAGATCAGTCAATACTGTCTGAAAAGGATGACTTTTTTCATTAATGAAATGCAACTCTACCTTTGCCACATAAATTGACAATCTTTAAACAGTGCTGTTTAAGTGGAGGAAAAAACGGAGATATGAGTACATCTTTTTGCAACTTTCAAGGAGATTTAGATATATGGTATGCACACTTGGCATTCAGCCAAGAGACCAGGCCTAATGTTTTGACACTTACAGAAAGCACTGTGGGGGTAAAATGATCGTTGATTTTAATTAGCTGACGTCTGAACAGCACGGTCAAGAGGTAAAGTGCAATGTTTACAGATGGGACTCCTCAGGATATACAACAGAATTAAGACTTTTTGGATTAACTTATAGCTAAAAATGCTAGAGACATGAAATGTACAATTGCTGTGGGATGTGGGAAGACACAAAAACTGAGGATGCTAAAGAAAAGTCAGCAATCTTGATTTATGAGATGTGTTTTCTGCTGCCTTCTGGACAGACTGAGGGTTACTCAGTTACCTCTTCTTGATGTTAAGCACAGACAGATAAGATTATTCCTTTAACCTTCGTCATTAAATGCCCATGTGTTGATCAAAAGTAGATCAGAATTCAATTCCTGCTGTTGCTGTGGTGCTCCTCTGTAATATAGGATTGCAGAGTATTTTTCAAGGGTTCCCAGGCTTCTTAAAAAGTAGGAATAGAAAAAAGAAATTCTGCTTTTTTCTTTTGAGCACATCATTGCTGCACAAAATTCAGTGTTTCAATAATTGTCCCGTTTGGGCATTTAACCCAGCCACTTCAGTAGGAGAACAGCACGTGACATGTTATTAGTTGCTTGGGCAGCATGTTCTTTCTTCATCCATTTTAGTTGATTTAGGGAATTTTTAGAATTACTTTTTCTAACCCAATGCATTTGACTTTGGAAGGGTTACTGATCCTGCTCCCCTTGTAACCATGGATGGGAAGATTTCAGTAATAATCATGATTACCTTTGTGGGAGTTTTTTAAAATCCCTAATCAAATTCATGGTCCTGTTGCTCTAAGTCTACAATATCTAGAAAAAACCTACTTTTAAGAATCAAATTCCTGAAAAACAAGATCTATCAACCAACCTAGACAGATAACGAGTAAGTAAACTGTGAAAAACATGGAGAGAATGTTTCATTTCTCCTACCCTGTGCTAAATTTTCCCTGTGTCCTCTAATCTTAACCCCTCTGCTGTTATTAATTGTGGATCTACCCTAATATTCCTGTGAACTGTTGGGGTTTATGTAGACCAGGAAGAAGGTTATGATGTCTAGAAAACAGAGATGCAAAATACCAGTCAGTAGAATATCACCGGTATGTAGAGTGCTTTTTCTAAATTACCTTCACACCAGAGATTCTTTTTATTTACAGTACGCACCCCAAAGCAGTGCCCAAAACAAACCAAACAACTGTAAGCCAATTACTAACAAATCAGTCCAAAAACTATCCCAAAAGAGAAAATAAATCTAGCTTTTCTATTTTAATAAAATTATAGTATAAGGATAACTTATTATTATGAACTATTAGAAATAAGCACATTTACATTTCTTGGGTTTTTTTGGACTGCTTTTGTGAAAAATTTAAGTATGTGTGCAAGAAGCTATGAATTGCAACTTCTGTTCAGCTTCCAGCCACTATATTCTCTCAAAGAGTGGCAGTGAACAAGCTTTTTTCACTTCTTGAATGTGAACATCTGGAAATTCCAACAGGTCTTTTAGGGATGAAAAGTTACTAGCTATTTCCTTGTCTGAGCAAGGGGTACTTGTTTAAAAATTCATATTGTTTGAACACAGAAGACAAAAACTTACATAAAATGTAATAATATAAATGCTGTATTTAAGGCTTGAATGTTTTCTTGGTGTCTTCTTTCTATACGTTTCTGTGTTTCTGGACCTGGTTTCTAAACCTTACATTGCAGCTCTGAAAGTCCATAGTAATTACGATAATACTCAAACATTTGCCAACCTAATGACATTCCTAGTGACATTCACTAGACCCTTCAAAGCCTGTGTATTGTAGCTGGGAGATTAATTTCCCTTTCTTGTCTGCATTTCCATTTGCAGGAGATTGTCCAAAATTGCTGGTTTTGCATGATATATTCCTGTAAACTGAGATGTTATTAAACAGTGAAGGAGGAATTGCCCCACTCTGCCTTGTCTCTTCATTTTCCATTTGCCGATTATGTTCAGGCTGATTTTTTAAGATTTAATCATTTATTAGGTACGAGAGAGTAAAATTATTTAGAATGTAACAGATTTCTTTAGAGAAGCATCTGAAAATTATTACAAGAATACACTCTGATCCTCCAAAGAAACTTAGAAGTTCAGAATACTTTGGAAAGTGATCTCAAGTTAAAAAGGAGGTATGAAGAAAGATACTTTATTACTATTGGTTTCTTAATACATTGATAAAGTTTTATCTGGTTTTACACTTGCTGACCCCATCAGCAGGGACAAATGTGTTTGTGAAATACTGTTTGTGTGTCATACTTTTCTCCCTGATCCACCAGGGAGTTGGTCAAAGCAAATCCTCCTAATACTGGATCTGCTGACAGCTGCGTTTATCCTCTTCTGTTCATATTGCATTACCTTAGGAAAGAAAATATTCATACTAGAACTGCTGTGAAAATTAGGGATTGATCTTTTTAGATGTTTGTTGCAGATACTTCCTATTTTACTAATTATCAATACATTATCACTTAGACATCCAAAGTCCATCATTCGGAAGAATCATGGACCGTTAGTAATTTTTGATGCACGTAGCTTTTATTCACATCAACTGGTAGGAGAATATAGCTCAAGACATAAATTTCTAGTAGACATCCTTTGCCCTTCTAGCCTATATATGTCTTTAAGTTACAGTTTTCCATTGACTTTCCTAGTAAGGCCAAGATGAAAAACAGGTTTATTGGGACAGAAACAGTCCCCTTTTTTATCCTTTAAAAGATCACAATCTCAAATTTATTTATGTTGCAACTTTTCGTCTCAAATATTTTAGTCCAAATTCAGTGACGTTTTTAGGAGTCTTTCCCTCTCTTCCTAGAGTTTTATTCTGAACTTCTTGTTCTTATGAAGACTACAGAACTGCTGTTCATGATTTAATTAATTAATTATGTTCATGATTATGAATGTCTCTAAATTTTGATCATTTTTCTAATCAGTATGCATCTCACACCTAGGTTTAGTATTGACCAGATGAAATGAGTGATATAATATTTAAAAAAAAAACCAACTAAAAAATCACCAATTAAAAACAAAAATCCAAACCAAGAGCAACAAATAAAAAAAACCCAAACAACTAGCTCTCAAGCAGCTTCAGATCAGTTTCTCAACTGCTATACTGAAAATCTAAATGAAAGTTGAGTTAGTATTTCATACCTGACTTGTTCCATATATATTTTTCTACTTCGAACATTTGCACTCTATATTTCCCATTAAAAAAGGTTGGGACGGGGTGCTCCAACACACCTGACCTTTGTTCATTCTACTAGAACTGGAAAAATCTGTTGTTCAGCATTTTTGATTGTGGGAAAGTAACAGAAGATTGGCTGGCGAGGAGAATTGTAGATACACTTCAGTGACTCGCACCTGGGGTGTTGGAAAACACATATATCACACTAATCATTGTTTAGTCTTATGTGCTCGACAAGCAGAACAGCTGCATTTAGGTCCGTGATGGACTGTGCCTTATCGAACATGGCTGAGATTCCTGTCCTGCTGTCGAAGATCAAAACACCATGGAAAACTTCACCTACATGAATCCCTGATGTACAGGTAAGAACAGCAGGTTTGGAGTCTCTGTCTCGCTACCAAGGACTCTCTATAGCGAGGACCGGGTTCCACGGTGCCTGTGTTCCCACTTGGATGCTGCTTCAAAGATCCCCCAGTTGGTTACGTATAAAGATTAAATTCACTGTTTGTGTTTCATCTGTGGTTTTGTGGTTGTTCCTGCATCCTGCCTGTGTCAGCTTACACGCTAATGTACAGACTGCAGCAGTGCATGATTCAATGTTTTCCTTTACCCAAGAAAGTTTACAGAGGAGCCATTCTTTTCATAGTAAATAGCTTTACATAGTAAATGTGTCAAATCAAAAATGAGTGGAGAAAGATCTGTTTCTTGCTTAAACATCTTCAAAGTCATCAGACTTCCACTAATAGATCTCTTTTCATTCTTTCTTTCATACCTGCCAGTGTTAAGTAGAGCATGGACTTAAAAGTATCCGGAAAGAGTATCTCAGCAAAGAATGAGTTGAAATAAAAATGGAAATTAACACAAGGCAACCTTCTGAAGAGTAAATGTCTGCATGCCCCTCTTGCTCTTTTCTTTTCGCCTCCATATTCTTGGGTTTTAGAATACAAGTAGGTGTTAAAAAAGCAATATAAAAACATATCTCAAAATGGGATTAACACCTGACAATTCTGGAATCCAAATTTTCTTTCAGTTGTTGCCTATCCCTATTTCAAAGTGCTTTGGAAGTAATTAATTTTTAAGAAAATAATATCACAGGCTGCTCCTCACATAACTTTGCAATTTTAATTTCAAGACCAAAAGAAAAATAGTTCCCAGGTTTCTTCTGTGCCATATCTTTGTATCTCCTTCAGCAATACCTGCTTGCTCCGTATTAAATAACAGATCATTCTGAAAATTATTGGTATGCCCTGAAAACCCATTTTCAGTTTGATAATTCTTATCTTCTGTTTTTTCTAAGTATAAGTATAAACAATTAAATCTATCATAGAGATTTAACTAAACCAGAAATGTATCAGGTTTTCACTACGGTCTGGTAACTGATGTCAGTGCCTTCCAAGAGTTTAACTTTTTTTTTTTTTTTTACTATTTTAGATAAGGTTCAGATAGAATGCGTGTATGAAGACTTTTTGTCCTCAAAGTGAAATGCGCAAAAGCTATTTAAATAGACATGTCACATGACACTGATAAAGACACTTTTCTTGTCAAATATGAATCACAGAATCTTCATGGTTGGAAAGGGCCTCTGAGATCACCGAGTCCAACCATACACACACACACACACAAAAGACCCCCATAATCTCGGGCACTAGAGCATGCTCTGAAGTGCCACGTCTACATGTTTCTTAAATCCCTCCAGGGATGGTGACTCCACCACCTCCCTGGGCAGGCTGTTCC
>JAOXNO010000041.1:19502075-19521145 GCA_028565335.1 Limnodromus scolopaceus | reverse complement strand
AATCTAAACCTCCCCTGCCCCAACTTCAGACCATTTCCTCTGCTCCTGTCATTATTCCCTTGGGAGAAGAGGCCAACTCCCACCTCTCCACAACCTCCTTTCAGGGAGTTGTAGAGGGCAATGTGGTCTCCCCTCTGCCCCCTCTTCTCCATGCAAACCATTAGAAATAAGAAGTATCTCTTTGAAAAAGTCAGGAGCAAACAAATATCTTAAAATCACAACTTCTAATGTAAGCTAATAACAAGTACTACCTCTGTAGATGAAAGAATCCTTGCTCAATCACATCTAAATCTCAGTAGGAATGTTAGAAAAGAGTCCGAAATAGAGGCTTTTTTTTTCTTAAATATTCTTCTGATATAATTTTATTGCGCCAAGTAAGACCACATGAAGATGTTTTTAGAATTCTAGATATTCTACAACAGCCCTGAGAACTATATGTGAAAATAACCAAACTTCATCTTTAACAAGCAGCATTGCAGCTTACAGGGTTTCAGCTTTGGAAAAAAAAAAAAAAAAAGATATTTTCTACAAGGATGTTGCTGTGCCTAATTTTAGTGAGTAGATCAAAATGGAACTCTTTTGAGGTAAAAGAATTTTGTAGAAATTGGCATTTGCTGCATCAAAAATACATCAGCTTCAACAAAGTATAGAGGAGTTTCTGTGTTTAAAAAAGCAAGGAGGGGAGCACAAGAGGGGTAAGATAAAAATAGCTTTATTAACACCATAAAGTAACAGAGAACTTTACAAGTTCTGTATTCCGTATTGCAACCGAATAAAGATGAATCTACCCCAAACAAACACTGAGTTGCTCAGAATAGCAAATAGAAGTACAGACACAACTTCCCAGGTTAGTTCTGGCTGCTTCCTCAATTAGCTTAAACTTTGGGCACAACTTTTTAGCTTCAGAGTCCAAATAACAGTTTCTTACTCCTACAATCTGCTTATGATACTAAAGACTGGGAGAAACTTCTCTGAGACTGAGGGACATTCTGGAGGTGTTTGAGTTTTTTTTAATGACTGGGGGGATAAGACAACTGAAACCTTTCACCATGGCTATTTGATATCTGAGTGCTTGCTGAAAAGCAAAGGTGATTTAACCTATAGATTTTTTGTAGTTTATCAGAATGTTTCATCTGGCATAGGCCTGATCCTGATGGTCCTCCTCTTTAAGGTAATTTAACAACACCTAGGAAGCAGGTTTCAGGCTGGGGAGTTTATTATAGCAATAGGATCAACTTCTTTTCATGGAGTTCCTTAACTTTTTCCCAGCTGTGTTGCATGATCACAGCCCATCAGCCATAAGATTTGTATTTGTGCAACAAATCTGTTTCTTGTGGCTTTTGCCAGGCAAGGCTGAGTTGAGCATTTATTTCTTTGATAGTGAAAAAGTGTGAATACACCAGCCCCTTGCCACCAGGAGGGTAACGCAGTTCCCAGTACCAAAGAGGGTGGCCACTGCTAATATAAAGACTTAAATGTTTTTGAAGCAGCACAAATTTTAATCTTGCTGAGATCTATTTGCAGTCTTTTCCTCATCAGTGCCATACTAGGAAAACCCACCAGTACCATGAAACTGTATGCACTCAGTATTAAACAAAACCAAAACAAAATACCAACTTTTGTCTTGAAAAAAATTCTGCTACAAATACAGCCACATTACAGTGGGCTTTGACTTTTAACTCAAGCATTGTTTCAAATAAGGCTTTTATTTTAAAAGTACTGTTCCTTCTCAATTGAATGCATCCGCCTCTTTAGTTCAGCTGGAAAACATATTAGAAATCACGAGAAAAGCAAAAGTCAAACAAGAGGCAGTCAGGAAGCACCGACAAGGATGAAGCGTATACACAAAGTGATCAACCCAACTGGTTTCCATTGTGTTGCATTTCATTAGGGATTTTATCCCATGAATTTTGATCCATAAGAATGGTGTAGACAGCAGGTAATCTTTAGTCTAAAGGAATACATTCATCAGCGCAAAGTTCTGTCTTGTTTCTCTAGCATAGGGGCCAAATACATCAAATATATCTGATGCTGTGATAAACGATCTGCTGGTGCACACATATTTTGTTGCCATTCTGACCTTGACATTGTCCTTCCTGGAGTGGCAGCACGTTGGAAGAAGTTCATTCGTAATTCCAAAAAGTTCCTTGTAGCCATCAAGCCTCGTCATTTCTTTATCGATTTGTTTAAAGAAAACGATAGCTAAAATGATGAATTCTCATCTCGTAATGGGATTTTAATGCCTAAATCTCTGGTTGACCCTGGTCAGAGCACACAAAGGAGGACACGAAGAGCATTTTAATGTTTGTATTATTCTACCTCATTCTTATGCATTATATGACACAGGACCCAGCATGCACGCTATCCATGCCTTATTTTGTCATATGTAAATGCAACCAATCTCTTTTCACTTTGACTTTGAAAATAGTTTCATAAAAAGGAATAAGCACATTGAGGGGCATTTTGCAAGCAGTGCTTTAGATTATGTGGTGTGGCTTGGTGTATTCATTAAAAGTTAGGTTCAAACTAGTTACGATATGAATAAGCTGCTGCTTTTTTGACATGACATTTTTGTGCAGCTCAGTTGGACTTTTTTGGTTTGGTTTTTTTTTTTTCTGAAAAATATTTTAAAAGCTAGGCTGAAAAGTAGATTAATTATATGCATTGGGATCCTTTCAAGGGGATATCATAATTTGAAACAGAGAAAGCCATTGCTCAAATATTAGGTTTATAGTGATTAAAGTGAACATTTCATGTTTGATCAAAGTACTTTCTAGTGGTTTAAAATCTCCCATGAAGTTTTGATGGCATAGAAGTATGTTATATTTTTTGCTTATACTATTGAGCAACTTCATTATAGATCAAGTTTTTTTCCCCCTATGCAGTGCTGTCAGCCCTCATACTCTTATTACCTTTAATAAGGTGCACTACTTATTTTCTGAGTAATCCACTATTTCTTTTATCACAGTCCAAATCCAGTGGGGAACAGCAAATACTTTAAACCTGGTTTTCTTCTGATCCTATAAAACAATATATCAGAGACAGTATCTGATTTGGAAGAAGGCTCAAGGAATTCAGTGGTAAAAAGCAATGGGTAGCACTCTTTACATTTTCAAAATGCAGATTTTTGACAATTACCTTTAGGTTTCTGTTTTCTTCTTTATTCGTGTCTGTTTTAACCATCACCTTCAATCCTATTTTGCGGTAAAGTTCTGCAGACCAGATATGCAGAGCGTATTTTTCTCTATTTTAATATCCTTTACTATTTAAAAAGTATTATTGATACAAGTGATTTTCTTATATTACAAGAACAAAGCTAAATATCTGATTTCATTCATTAAATGTAAATATTGTTAGATTACCCCACTCAACAGTTTTATTTTTCAAGGTGTCTTAAAACATGCTTCAGCATCTATTTTTCTAGGTAAGATGACCATGGTTGAACATGAAATTGAGTTAGTTTTGATCTTCTGTTTCTAAGGAATATATGCTTGGCTCATAACCTTTCAATTTTCAAATAAAATTTGAGACTTTCTAACAACTTTCCTGTTGAAATAAGAACATTGAAATAATAACTCCAAGCATGAGGACTTCAGGCATGAAGCAAGCTGAAGGTCTTAGAGTCAAAGGAGTTGATATCAAAATCTTTGCTCTCAGCAGAGGGGCTACTTAAGCAAGAGAAAAAAATGTTAAATTTAAACAGGAAGCTCATAGAAAATCTTCATCTTGTTTTTTTGAAACCCACTTCCCAAGTGTTTTTCTACGCTTTTAGAGTATGGACTGATAAGGAAACACACTTTTCCTGTTTTTAATTTTTTGATGGTCAGATCATTACTCATCTTCTGTTTATACAGAATTCAGATCTTACTTTTCAGACCTAGTGAAGATGAAGTACATGCCAGAAGTGCTCATGATTTGCTTGGACATGATTTGCTCCACAGCTGAGCTAGGAGTAGCACTCAGGGGTTCTCGTCTCTAGGTTCTAGCTTGAGCCATCACTGATCGACTGCAATAGAAGGTAGAAAATACAACCTGTTACTACCTTTGTGCACATTTCTGAGAATTTCATTTAAACAGTAGTGATGTCAGGCACAATGATCTTTTCCATTTCTTAGAATGTTTCTTATTCCCACCTACTTGCTGGCTAAGTCTCTTGATGACAAACTGCTACAAGTACAGAAAAGAGCATCACATGAATCTATTTTTAAAATGCAGTTGTAACAGTGGTGAAAAGTGGGACAAATTAAAACTCTGTGTTGTGTAGTCTCTAGACTCTTAATTTTGTGGTCTGTTCTCTGATGACCCTACTACCCTGCTATCTTACCTCTGCATCTGAAATGGCAAAAAAAAAGTCATCTCATTTCCCATCGGATTCCCAAATGTCCTAAAAGAAAATGTTTGATCATTACTACCTCTGCAGTCACTTTGTAAACTCTGCTAACAATAAAAGTTACAGAGGGATTTCTTTCTTTCTAAAAAACATTCATAAACGCCCTTAAACTCCACTTTTAACGATGACTCAAAACATCTTCACATAGAATATATTGGCTTTGTCTCAGTGTTTCAGTAAATTGAGGGGTGAGTATCAGGAATTCAAGTTCAGCAAATTTTGACACTTGGTTTTAGACTGAAAGAGGTTAGATTTTGATTAGATATTAGGAAGAAATTCTTTGCTGTGAAGATGGTGAGACCCTGGCCCAGGTTGCCCAGAGAAGCTGTGGCTGCCCCATCCTTGGAGGGGTTCAAGGCCAGGTTGGATGGGGCTTTGAGCAACCTGGTCTAGTGAGAGGTGTCCCTGCCCAGGACAGGGGGGTTGGAACTTGATGATCTTCAAGGTCCCTTCCAACCTGAACCACTCTGTGGTTATCTGATTCCATGACTCTATGATTCTATGACCTCCATGCAAATCTGGCATGCTTTCTCCTGATTAGCACTGACAGGATATATTGGCTATGCTCAAACCATACATCTTTCTCAGAGGTTCTTCAAGTTTAAATACCGGATAGGACCTGGTTTGTTAATCCTAGTTGGATTTAAGCATGATTTAAGTGCTGAGTTACCCAGCTCTGTTGAACTGGGAGCACTTCTGGACATGCAGAGAAGTTGTCTGCATTCCCCTATAAGATTGCTACAAAAAATTCAAAATTACCATAATCTCTCATATACTAATATATAGGAATGTAACTTATTCAACCCTGAGATTTAAGCACTTGAATTTCACTGAAGTTGTTCTTAAACTGTTAAATTGTTTCAAGTTATTTTCTGTTTTACCCTTTCTCTTTTTCACAATGAGCTATAAGTACCACAAATTGATACAGGGTTTTTCACTCTGAAAGTCTGTTCTTGTGGCTTTGCAGGAAGTAAGACAATATCAGAGCACTTTCTATTAGACAGAGGTCTGCATCATGAATATAACTGAGATTTTGGTAGGCATCTCTGTAGAAAAATAAACAAGTTCCCGACAAAGAACAAGTTTACCTGCTTAGCATTACAGTGGCAAACGGACAATTCAAAAATCTTACTTGAAACCTTTGATAGGAGGCATGAGAAAAATCTTTAGTTCTCTGCCTATTTGTATCTGACCTGTACAAATCTTCAGCCCAAACATTGCCACATTCCCAATTTCAATCACCCTTCCTATATATTAAAAAGAAACTCACAAGAAGAGAAAGAGTAAAACTTGTTAGCTACACTGCAAGAAGACAAGAGACATAATGTTTGAGTGGCTTTGTAACTTCTGGGGAGAGGAGGGAGAGATATAAAGAAATTTCTGAGTTTAGAAGGAACTAAAGTACTTTAATGAAAATATTAATAATAAAATAAAAATAAAATAAGGAAATGTATAAAATATAGAGGTGGGGGAGAGCAAAAAAAAACCCAACAAAACCATATCAAGTCTCACCTGTTAATTGTTTCCAATTAGTGTTAGGATGCCCTATAGGTGTTTTTTGAAAGTGTTTTTAAGCAGTAGCAGAAGAACTTCAAATATTATAATACTTCTTTCTACTTTAATAGAGCGTTTGGACTAAATTTAATGGTGGTCTTCAAAACTTTCCAATGGAATTGGAGACAGGGGCTATAGAGATGGGGCATTCTGTATATCAGTGCTAGTGATGGTCTTTCTGGAAAAAAGATTTAAAACCTCAAAGTTTTGATGCTAAAAAGTATATTGATTCTGAGTCATTCTTAACCTTTGCAAGCATCTTTTGTCACAATTTCCACCAGCTAATAGATTTTTAAAGATTTTCATTAAAATTTCACTTTCAGGCCAAAAATATTACTTAGTTCTGACTGGCTCTACTGTTTCATTTTTAAGAATCTCTTTCTAATGTGAGACAGCCTGTCTACATGAGAAATAGAAAGGATCTATCTTCAGTAAAGCTTTGGTTATGGTAAGACCATCTTCATTTGTATGAAAACAGGCAAAATGAAGTAACAGTCTTCAGACAGAAGTCAAATAATAATGATTCAGTGTTGCTAAGAGTTTAAATAGCATTTCTATTTATGTTTCCATAGTGCTTGTATCTAAGATAACCATTTGGAAAAAAAAAAAGAAAAAGTGAGAAGCAGTAACATCCTGATGTGATAAAACGAGAATGGTTTGGTTTTCCATATTTACTCTTCTCTGCAGCTGCTTTCCCAGCATAACACATTCTGCAACTGTTTCATGCACACCTAAATGAACTTCATTTCTTCTAGGTGGCATATCATCAAAACTGAGCATTAACGGTAAAAAAAAAAAAAATCATAACTTAAAACTGTGACTTATTTACAATCTTCTCATCTTGAAGTACTATTTGTGGGCCATCAAGATTATGCCAGGCACAAATATATCATATGCCATTGTGTTAACACTTCAGTAAGGTACCTACGCAGCCAGGTGCCAGCACGATTATGCAAATAGTGGTACTATTGGCTTATCAGTCAAAACCACTGCCAGAATGCGTGGGAGACAGATTTCAATAAAGAAGATATATTCTGTCTCAGTGAGGCTGACATTAATAATTTATGATTAATCAGTTTATGGAAACATGTTAACAGCAGAAGGCTGTGGAGAGCAAGATGGATGTCTTGCCTCCACTTTCTCCATTTCTTTTCCTCCTACCTCACTCCAATTTTTTCTATGATTAAAAGCCACATATAGGAGTCCATTCTTCACACATATAGGAGTCAGTTCTTGGACTCGATGATCTCAAAGGTCCCTTCCAACCATGAAGATTTTGTGATTCTGTGACATCATTATCAAAACAAAGGAATGAATTAGGTTGTGAAAGAACCATACAGAAGTGCTGAGCTGGGGGAGAAGTGATGAGAAGGCATCTGGCTTCCTATAAGTGGGAATGGAGCTAAGGTGGTACCAAATATGCCTCTTACCTCTCAACAACCAGGCCTATGTCAGGACATGTTAAGGCTTTAACTGTGAAATATAAAATACCAGAAGTCTAAATATTGGTATATTCCAACATAAACTTCATCCATTCCAATGAAAAATTCATGTGATGTTTCCTCATGAACCATTGCCACAAATGCATCTTTTTCTTGGAGCCCATGCACAAAACAGTTAATAAAATATTAGCTAGAAAGCTGTGAATACAAACTGTAATTGTAGAAGGAAGTTCAAGCTTTAAGGAGGTTGTAAACATCCACTGCTGAGCCGAGCCTCTGAAATGCTTCTGCAAATTTAACTATTTTCAATTAAGATCCAAGTGCAAAACCATTGAGTTGACCCAACTGGAGCTTGATAGTAAGAAGCTCTAAGGCTAGAACAACATGCATGGACACTGGCTTGAAAAGGTTGGTCTCCCACCATAGCTTGCTCTGAGAAAACTACCCAAATGATCTCTATAGGTGGGACAGGTACAACACCACCAGGTTTGAGCACCTACTGGAACTTTACTGGGTTCTTTTGAAATTAGCCATGAGCATTCAGTTTTGCATGTTGATGAGCTCATGTTTCAGAAAAACACCAAAAAAAACCCCAACAAACAAACAAAACAAAAAACCCCACGGAACTGAAACAAAAAGTAGTATTTTCATGTAAATAATCAGGCTGCCTTGAATTTGTCTAAGCACAATTTGTAAAGCTAATAAACGTTGTATCCCATAAAAGGATTTTTCCCTTCTGTATTTAGTGTAGTCAAGACTTGTGATACTGCAACCTTTTTTTTCAAAACTTGATCATCTTGATATGCAACTGCCTTAGATGTTTGTTGCTCAACAACACACACCACCATGGAGTAGTAGAAGAGTGAAAGACATATCAAAGGGCAATACGTGAGAACTGAATCATAAATATATCAGTATCAGAATGTGTATTTCATTATATTCTTCTGCTGTACTATTTTAACGTTTGAAAACCTTAATTCATACTTCCCAATTTAAACCTGTATATAGTTTGCTGTTATTAACCACCGGGGACCGAGTGCCTTAAAGTCCGTCGTGATAGAGTCTGATATAATTAAATTAAGCTACATTGCAACGCAGAATGCTTCTGGAACCATCAGTGACAAACGTAAATGATAAATCAACCACTAACTGACTAATGAAGGTGCGGTGAGATTGTCACCTAATTAGCTTCATAGAGAAAGAAGAAAGATTACGTTTACTCCAAGAGTTGTGGGTAAGTCATTGGTTTAAACAAAATCAGATAAATATGCAATGTGGTAAAATGGTATATCATACAGATGGTGATTCTGTCTTTATATAAAAACAATCTTAGCAGTCTTTAAGTTCTGTGAATTTTATTTTATTTTCTGATTCAGTCATGTAATAGGTGCAGTTACAGAAGTTACTGTGATTTTTAGAGGAACCTGTAGATTCCTTCGTAGAGAAAATCTACAAAAAGTGACTGTTTTAGAATTTCCTAAATAGCTATTTATCTTTTCACATGTAATATCATCTTTTCTCGGCAGCCTTTCTGCAGATAAGATGTTCCATACATTTCAAGGCGAATGTCTGATCATTGTGGACAGATCTTGCTTACTTTTAATTCTAGGAATGTTAAAACTTATTTCAATGTAACTTTTTCTTTTAATAGGTTTGAGAAGAATGAGGTTTCAATTGATCCTTTAGAAACCATTTGGAACTGAGGGGATATTTGCAGATGCAACTAATATGCGATTGCCACTTCAATGACTGAATGTGTCAAAAATGCTTGTTACCGTTTCTCAAAAGCATTCATCCAATTTTCTTGAAGGATCAACTGAAAATATCTCAATCATAAATTAAAACAGATTATTGCTGACATTAAATAAGACATTTATTCTTCCTTAGGCCACAAGATGGATTTGTTTTAGAGCAGGTTTGACTTCCAGAGAGTAACTGTCTCCAGCCTGTGAGAATGAGAAAGACATCTGGCTGTGCTGCACTGGGGGAGACCAGGTCATCCTCTGATCTCCAGAGAGAGCATTCCTCAGTGTCGGAGCACTTTCTCCAAATTATTCATAACTCTGAGGGCTTCTTTAGTTTCCTGACTATTAATTTCTAAGTAACTTACTTTCTTCTTCTAGGGGAGCTGTTCTATGCTTCAAATCCTGCTATCCCACTCTGTTTCTTGAATGTATGTTAAAAGCTTTGTTACAGAGAGAACAACAATCAACTGTTTTCAAACTAGAGTTTAACAAGTAAAAGTGACTTCATTTATAAAAAGGGGTATTTAGATGAGATTTGAGAATAGCATTTCTGTTATATGCTGTTATGTTTATGTTGAAACCTATCCAAACACTGTAACCCACACCTTGCAGACACCTTAAAAGACAAGTTTGACAAATATTTTTCTGACATGATTAAGTTACATTGAGCCTGTCTCAAAGCCCGTAAAAGTAAAATGATGACCTAGAAATGTATTCGGGAGATCCTTTCAGTCCTACAGCAAGGAATACATAGCTTATAACATATGATGTCCCCTCAGAAATTACTTTCTCACCAATTTAAATCTCTGCAAAGTTCATAAAATACATCCACACAAGTGAAAGTGAACCTTTCTTTTCTATTACTGCCAAAATCTTTAGATCAAATATTGGACCTACACTACAAGCTGAGCTAAGGATTACATTAATAGCACAGAAATGAAATAAAATAAAATTCAAATGCAAAAAGCGATTAGTCTTTCAACAGCTAGGTAACTCACAGCCTCGGACAACTTCATTATCTTTTATTCATTTCACTATCAAGCTACAAGTTGGTCTTCTCTTCCTTTTTCTTTTTTTTTTCCCACTTTAATGCTTTGCGAGTTTGTCTTTATCTAAATGATGGTACTTGCCTCGTATCAGAGTACTAGTTTATTCCCTACCGATTGTATTTCCCTGGACATCATGATAAACTTCCAAAGCCCTGGGATTAATTAATTTAGTAAGCTCCATAATAAAAATTATTGATCTCATTTTCAAATGAAAGTCCAAGAACTTTTTTTTTTTTTATATAATTGAAATCAGAATTTTGCCTTGGGTACCTTTACCTTACTTAAAGTTTTCCTTGCTTGTGGTTTGTCTGTTTATATATGTAAGACGAGCTCCTTGCTTTCCTTCTCTCTCCTTCTTTTTTATCACCATCCCACCACTTCCTTTCTCAGGTTCCCATCCCAGCTCTTCTATATCTGTGCATTGAAAAAGAAGAGTGTTAATTGCACAGAATTCAGTTCGATTGGGTCATAAGTGGAAGGCAGAAAAGATATGTCAGTGGACCTTTTCCACTTCTTCAAAAATGACATGGTATCTGAAGGCTTTTATTGTTCTCTAATTTTCCCAGCATTTGTGAAGATAAAAATCATCTTGATGGTTTTATTGAGAAACTCTTGTTTCTTATGTTTAGCAAGTGATATGTTGTGGCAGCATGAGTCATGCACCATTTTATTTCTCCCTAGAAAATGTGTTGTAAATCACTCATCATTAATCTGCACTTTGCTGGTAATTTAGGCAGAGCTTTAGTTGCAGAATTCTCACCAATACGGTACCTGATTCTCGTAAAGAGAAGCATATATATGGATCAATATTCTGTTTTGGTGCTGTTTTCTGTCTTGTCAAAGGACTTATTTGCCTGAAACATTCAAAAATAATAAACATTCAACCTTAACCTATCTAGCTATAGATTTTGTAGCATTTCTTCTCCACAGGCTTTGAAATATTTCACAGACATGCCTCAGTAGTATGAGTAATACCATTTTGCAGTTGCAAAAATAAAAGTAATTTCCTGCATGTCACCTGAGAATTAATGACAGAACAGAGAGTTGGATCCAAACAAAGATGTTTCTCTAACTTTTGTCCAGCAATCATGTTATTTACACAGCAACCACAGCATCAAGGAGTAATTTTGTGTTTCTGTATAGATAATCCTAGTATTTAATATTGATGTATTTGCATTCTAGTACTTTCCAAACACTTTTAAAGGACACTTTAGTCAATGGAAGAATTCAGACTGATTTCAGAAAATTGAGCCAGGTGTTAAATAAACCACTGAAATAATTTTATCATTTTGGGGTTAAGTGACTCATTCTGTTTCTCAGACTGTTCCTTAGTGCCTCTAATTTGATAAGGCTACCATGTCACAGCTGAAATTGAGAAGTGAAAGGCAGCTGTCCTAGATGGATTGAACAATATTCTCAGCTGATCTGAGAATTGATATAATTACATTTATTTCACAGAGGAGTATTGATTTACCCTTGAAAGGATATAAAAATCCTACTTACAGGACAGCATTTAAATCAACCAATCAATTTTATATTTTAATTACTTAATTTTTCATCTTTGGTTTCTTTCAGTATCTGAATCATCAGAATAGTCCAGTGTTTCATTTCCTCAACCAGCAATTGGATTAAGAGTAATATCTGAAACTTAAAGGAAAAAAGATCTAGACAAATACGTTATGTCAGTGTGCTGGGAGCTGTGCTTTAAGGGACCACAGTTTGCGTGTAGTTTCCTTTTACCAAAAGATCACTCTTGCTGCTGGTCATGCCATACTCAAGCTTAGGAACATTACCCACTTCCACACTGGTATGAAGGCTCTGGCATAATGTCAGCTGTCCGCAGTGGTTATTATTTTCTTTCTGAACGTGACATTAGCTATAGACACTTTTGTCTTGAGCAAGGGAAAACCTGACTGAGAGAGATTCAGACTTTGGCAAGGACTTCAGTTAGTACAGAACATTGTGAAGCACTTCTAGCAGGCGGGAGAGCTGTGGACAGACATATAAATCAGTTGCTCTCATTTGTGCCTATACATTGACTTCAGACCTGTTACATCCTTAGCCTGCAGTTGGCCAGCTCAGGGCACCACTGCTGAAAGTCAATGCCCAATTGGTTGTGTCTTCCTGTAGATACTGGTGTCACTTATCCAAATATCCAAATATCCAATATGATATGGCATTGCAATATCCATATGAATAGAAATATGGATATCTGCTTTCCCTGAAAACCTCCACCACAGGTTCAAATACCAAAGGCATTGACTATGTCTATCAAGCCTCAAGGTCTTTAGCTTAATTTACTGCAGACAAGTCCAACTTTTTTATGGCTGCTTCTTCAACTTAAATGATCACAGTCAGTGGTCCAGAGTGATGCTTGCCTCAAGTGGTGTCCTTTTTACTTGTAATCTATTCTACAATACGCTTAATCTTAGGGACAATCAATAAGTGTTGCTAGTGGTCTGTCGTCATATTACTTCTACTAATATAGTTTTAAGCAGCCAATTGATCCACTAATCTCAAATGCCTAAAGACATGGTGAAAATCACAGAACCACAGAATGGCAGGGGTTGGAAGGGACCTCTGGAGATCATCCAGTCCAATGCCCTGCCAGAGCAGGTCCACCCAGATCAGGTTGCACAGGAACGTGTCCAGGTGGGCTTTGAGTGTCTCCAGAGAAGGAAACTCCACACCTTCTCTGGGCAGCCATTCCAGGGCTCTGCCACCCTCACAGGAAAGAAGTTCCTCCTCATGTTTAGATGGAACTTCCGTGTTGCAGTTTGTGCCCATTGCCCCTTGTTCTGTCACCAGGCACCACTGAAAAGACTCTGGCCCCATCCTCTTGACACCTGCCACTTAGACATTACTGATGACAATTACAAATTTCTTTTGGTCACACTCATCTGGGATAGATTCCATAGAAGGGTTAAATTAAATTTTAAAATCTTGGAAAATATCCATTGTAGGTGCCTTATAACACATCTCTAGTATCTGAGCACATACATTGTGTTGCTGATTTTCAAGGAAGCTGTAGTTCAGTTTCCTATTTTATTTGTGTACTGACTCTACAAATAAACGTGGATGTAGTACATGCAGGCAGAGTTATATTTTCTAAGGACAGATGTGAAAAACTACTAAAAAAATCCTTCTCTGATAGAAGAAATCAAGTAGTTTCAGTGTTCCAAAAGCTTAGGCATAAAAACTGATGTTGCGATAAGTCTCTTTAGGTTTCTTCTCTATTTTTTTTCTTTTCTTTTTTTTTTTTTTTAATTATGTCTTACATACACCATGTTTAGATGAAATTAGATGTAATCCATATCAATAATTTAAGGTAAAATAATTTATGAGAATGGAACAGTTGTTTACCAAAACCCACAGTTTTATTTTACATAGTTAATAACAGACTTGAGAATAACACATATGTTGAGGGTGTACACATTAATACACCCTGTCAAATATAGCTCTAGTATAAAACTTTTTCTATTTGGCCACTATAATGCTTAAAATAGCACTATTTCCTCTTTTACTCTCTTATGAATACCTAGCACATTCTATAACACATGGCATGATTTTGGAGTTAGGCATTAACCTAAGTGCTTTGATAAATCAGAATTTTAATCTGTACATGGAGAATGCACATAGAAAATCTCACTTCTATCATATAAAAAAAATCAGTTGAGGGAGAAACCACCATCACAAGGTGGCATTCTGTAATGGAGATAGTTGAATATATCTGATTCTTCTCACACCATACATTTTCTCCACTATAATTTGTGCATTTCCAATAAGTGGAACAAATAAAATATTAGCAGGAGGAAATGTCTGTTACATACAGTAAATGCTAACAATTTCTTGTTTCTTACATTTATATTTAAAATCTTCAGTACTACAATAATACAGTGTTCTTCATTCTTTTCCATATACTGTAGTACTCAATTTATCCCTTGTTCATGTCACACTACCAGTCGGCTGATTTGTCTGGTGAGTGTAGGAGATGATTGTGAGATCGAAGCAACATTTATTTCCTGATGAATGTGGTGAACTGTATACAACAAATCTTTTGCTTGATCAGTCTTGACTTCAAGATATCTGTACAGTCAACTTAGCTATCATAAGTCTAAATTGCTCTGTTATCATCATTGTTTCCTGTCTGGAACCCTGATGATCAAAGACCTCCATCCATAGGAGGCTGTGTTTACAATGCATATTGAAGTCATGATTTGGAGGGCTAATTCATCTTTTACTTAAACTGGAAAAGCTGTGCAAGGTACACAGACTCTTCACTTAATATTGAAACCATGAAAAGATGTCAGGGTTAGCATTTGGGGGTAGGCTGGTTTGTTCTTCTTTTTGAGTTTGAAAGAGGACTGTCTGACCCTTTTAAACTGCCTGGGGACACTAGTCCGAAAACAGAGGAGAAGAATCTCAGTTGTGAGTCACGCTGCTTGTAAGACTAATTGTAGATAAGCCTTGGTTCAAGAGGATACAATGCAAGCATTCTTTATGATGGATTAATCTTAAAGGGCTTTATCATTTATTTAGGGCAGGGAGTATTTTTCTCATTTTTCTAATGGCAATTCAATACCAGATTTATGATTAAAAACAAATGAAAGCCTCAAGGTTGTAGCATCTTCTCCAACACAGCTATGACATCTTCTCAGCACCAGATGTTGGAATTTCCTTCTTCTTTACACCTGTAACTGTAAGTTACAGTTTACAGATAAAGGACAGAGCTGTAAATGATGAAGTAAAAGTCTGTATTTATGACATTTTTCAAGCTTATTTTGCAAAAGCTACTGAGGTAGAAAAATTAACCTCAGGCAAATTCTGAATCCTGAAGTTAGAACTTTCTGATTTTTCTGTTCTGTAGATTTAGCTGTCTCTGACAGACTCAGGCAGAAAAGAAAACAAAATCATGGACAAATTTGAAGTCGAAGTTATAATTAGGCTGTTTAGTATAAGATAATGACAAGGTGAGGACTGATCTCTCTTCTTAACTACTAAAAAAATTATGAGTGCAAGCCGTAGAATGTTTCTTCTGTATGTATTTGTTAAATTCAGGCTTCAAAACAACTGCTGAAAATTAATCACTGAAACAGGAGGCACATATGAAAGAGCTCCACAATGCTCTTTACCCAGAATCATTATTCCTTTGCCGATAAAGTCAATTAGTTACTGTAGACTCCTTTGTCTGAGGACATCTTCCCACATTTATTCACTAATCTTTATCTGCTAATTGCCTGAATGCCAGCAAAATTAGTTTGCATGTGTGAAATACCATGCTCCCAATCAACTGGAACAGTAGCTGTTACGGGATATTTCTGAGCTGATTATTGCAATTAGGTTCCTGAAATTTGCCACACACACACACACACCCTGAAAATAGCTACATAGTTTTTCAGCATCTAAGATTAAAATTAAAGCTGTGAGCTTCTGAGATGTCCACAGCTATCTCAGTTCTCCAGAGGGCAAATAAAAGGAAACACATCGCCTGGAGCGTTCTGACCTTTTTATTGGTGAAATTGATCTTTTGCGCATCTTCATGACTGTTCATTCCAATGTATATTTTAGGCTAACTTCAACCACTTGTCCTTTTAGGATGTAAAAACTCAATTCAGAGGTGCCACAGTAGCCCACTGAGGAAACAGTCTGAACTGTTCAATATTGTGAAGTAATATGAAGCGTCTCAAAGTGGTGTAACTGAGGACTTTCCTCAAGTGTGAGCCAGAAGTGTCCTATCAACATCAGCTCAGTATGTAGAAAAGGGAGCTTATGATCTGTTGTGAGGTAAATCTTAAACTAAGTCTGAAGAAGAAATTAGCATTCTGAATCCACACACCTCCTTTACATGCTGATGTGTGATACACCCTAAGATGGAAAGGGAGGGAGAGAACCTTGTCAGGACAGAGGGTCCTGTGTTGGAAGTTTTCTGTCTCAGGTAGCACGATGGGGGTTAAACAGACAAACAAAAATGTTAAGAGTTACAGGCAAAGAATATGTTATTTCTCAGCTGGACACAGAGAAATAAAACATCATGGCAAATATGTAACAGTTTTCTCTGCTTGCACTTCATATACAAAATTCCTATGGGATGTTATCAGATTCTTCACTATGGCTATTACTTTTGACATTTCACATTTTATAATATTATTATATGGCTCTGAAGAACCTGTGGTTCATTTAAATCTCTACAGATTCACTGAAATGAAGGGAATTTGGTTCTTACATTTGAATCACATCAGAGAGGAAATGAAATAGAAGGCTAACTGGAAAGCACTGCTGTGGGCTAATGGCAAAAGGTGTAATCATTTTTTGATGCTTATAAATTAAAATGGTTAGATTTCTCATCTTTACATCTCTTCTTCATTAGTTCCATGAATCTCTATGGCTACCTGTATGGTACTTTTAAATACTGTCTATGATGAAAATGATTTAAGAAAAATAAGTTTGAAAACTCACAGCTTGTCATACTTTATTCTAAATTCTGCAGCACTACATTTCAAAAAGTCTTTATAAATAACTAACTTTCTTGCTGTGAATTTCTAGTAAAAAATTCTTCACTTCTGTGTAGCACTCATTATCTCAGAAATTTACCGCACATTAATTAAGCGTAACAACATTCCACTGAGTCAAATAAATATTGTCACATGCAGTAAAATATTTTTACATGAGGCTATGATATAATGAGATTCTTCCAGTGGGTCAGTAATGAGACTGGGTATAAGCATGATGTAGTTCATCTTCGCAGTGTCTTTTGCATAATTCTCTCTCATTTTAATACTGTGGAAGCATTTTTATGTCACAGGTAAACAAAGGAAGCTTTACTCCATTCTAGAAATGCAAAAAAGTCACTCTGAATTTGTACTGGGCTGCAGCTGCTAGGAATACTTGGTAATACATAAATTGTCTCCAGCCTGAGGAATTCAAAGAGGCATTAATAGTCCAGTCACTGATTTTAGGTCAGTACAAAGGATATAGAAGAAAATTTGATTCAAAAAAAAAAAAAAAGAGTAATTTTGGGTAAAAAACATTCTGTGTTGAACCAGAAGGACTATGTAGATGTCCTAAGGTGAAAAAAACCCAAACCAATTAACGATTAACAGATGGGAATATAAAAGGAAGTACATTGATAAATGATTTTCAGAAATTCAAAAATGAAAATTGGGAAACCTAAGTTAAAATTGTAATACTTAATATTTGAATGATACGCAATGAAAACTCTACTCCTGTACTAATGGTGCACAAGGGTTTACTTGTTTTTTAGGCAAAATCTTAAGCTTTGCTGTTATGTGCAAATGAAACTAGAAATAGAAGGGTATTTCTGAACTCTTCCTGCTTTAGAATAAGCTGGCTGAAAACTGTGATTTTAAACAAGCTATCCAGAATATGAAAAATATCCACTTGCATTAACATGCATTGTTTTAAGACTGAATTTACCCTTGTGATGTGCAGTGATCACTTAAAATTTTCATCATTAAAAGTGTCAGTGGCATTTACCGACTTCATCGAAGGAGTGATGACACTGGATTGAAATTAATGACCAAATATTTTTTGCCGGTCTCATTTTGCCAGTCTCACAGTAGTTACTGCCTAACAGAGCATCCCTTCTGAGTAATAAAAAATTCCTACAGAAACTGAAATAATCCTTTTGAAGTTTATAAAATGAAGGACCACTGCAAATACAGTGGTTTTGATTTGCTTGAATTTATGGTGTGTACACCACAGTGGGAAGGTGATTGGGGTTTTTTTAATTTCCTAATGATTCCTAAGATTGACTACTGCATAAATTCAGCATATTTAGCTTCTTTAGCAAGTGAGCCAGCTTTCTGTAGTTATTGTTGCCAGCTAAACAGTTCACATTTGATGATCACATTTTCAACTCCAATAGAAATACACCCATGTCCCTGCGTCCAGTGGTGTTGCAGTCCACTTCCACGGCCTCAGGGAAAGGTTACTTAATCAGCAAGAAATAGTAGCAATTCTGTTTTTTGCTTTTTTACTACCTGATAGGAACTAATCAGAAATTGTGTGGATACTGCAAAACATAGTGCATTGGAGTTTTGCTTTAGCTTTAGCAAACTACCAAGTAGATAGTAATGGCTATAAACACTGCAAAGATCCTAGGGTGGTTGACCTCCCTGGCTTCAGAAAAGGAAAAGAAGTCATTCTTGACTGCTTGTCCTGCAAAAATGGCATGAGTTCAGGAATGCTTTCTTGCCCAGAGCATCTCACTGTTTTATGTACACTAATTGAAGGAGCCACTTTTCAGAAAATTCAACTGCTCTTCTTGTCTGTCTCAGGAGCTTTATGTTCTCTGATGGGGTATCTTCATGCCCTCAGTTCTCACATCAAACTTTTGAGGGAATACCGTGTGTGGGAAAATTCACTGGGAAGTCATTCTCTGATTCCAGTAATTTTGTCACGCGTGGGCAATCTGTCTACCTACACCGCCAGCTTACTGCCATTTGGTTTTGCTGGAGTGAGCCTAGGGCAGCTACAGAGGAGAAAAAGAAGGCAAATAATATGTCAAAAAGCCAAAAATACACACCAATAAAAACAAAATAGAGAAAAAAACCCAAAATTATTTAGCCATACGAGTGCCAAAATTAATCCACAGCCTAAGTTTGACTTTGTTATGAAAGGGAAAGAGAAAATTGAATTCACAGATTCACGGATTTGTCAGAGTTGGAAGGACTTCTAGACATCATCTAGTCCAACTCCCCTGCTAAGCAGGATTGCCTAGAGCACATTACTCAGGGACTGCATCGAGGCAGGTCTTGAAAATGTCCAGAGAAGGGGACTCCACAACCTCTCCCGGCAGCCTGTTCCAGTGCTCTGTCACCCTCACCATAAAGAAGTTTTTCCTCATATTTGAGTGGAACTTCCTATGTTC
>JAOXNO010000041.1:19417310-19501975 GCA_028565335.1 Limnodromus scolopaceus | reverse complement strand
AAGCAAAGAAGGCATTCAGCAGCTCCGCCTTCTCTGTGTCTTCCACCACCAAGGCACCCACCTCATTCATCAGTGGGTCTACATTTTCCTTAGCCTGACTTTTTTTATTGATATACTGAAAAAAACTCTTCTGGTTATCTTTAACTGTGATAGCCAAGTTAAGTTCTGCTTGGGCTTTCGCCCTTCTAATTTTTCCCCTACATATCTTCGCTACACCTTGATATTGCTCATGAGTAATCAATCCTTTTTTCCAGAGGTTGTACACTTTTCTTTTCTCCCTGAGGCCCAGCCAAAGCCCTCTATTTAGCCAGACCAGTCTTCTTCCCCATCGGCTCATTTTATGGAACCTGGAGATGGCCTTCTCCTGCACTTTTGAGAGTTCGTCCTTGAAGTATGACCAGCCTTCCTGGGCACCTTTGCCCTTCAGGACTGTCTCCCAGTGGACACTCTCAGCCATGTTCCTGAGCAGGCCAAAGTCTGCCGTTCGGAAGTCCAAGGTGGCAGTTCTGCTGACTCCTTGTCTTGCTTCTGCAAGAATTGAAAACTCCATGATCTCGTGATCACTCTGCCCAAGACGACCTTGAACCTTCACATCCCCCACAAGGTCTTCTGTGTTAACAAGCAGTAGGTCCAGTAGGGCGCTTTCCTTGCTTGGCTCGCTCACCAGCTGTGTTAGGAAGTTGTCTTCCACACACTCTAGGAACCTCCAGGACTGTTCCTTCTCTGCTGTGTTATATTTCCAGCAGATGTCTGGGAAGTTGAAGTCCCCCACAAGAACAAGGGCAAGTGACTGCAAGAGCTCTTCCAGTTGTTGGTAGACTGTTTCATCTACTTCTACATCCTGGTTTGGGCCTCTGTAATAAACTCCCACGATGATGTCTGTCTTATTGGCCTTCCCCTTGAGTCTGACCCATAAAAACTCTACACTGTCATTCCCATTATTAACTTCTAGACATTCAAATCTGTCTCTAACATAGAGGGCCACCCCACCACCTCTCCTTCCTTGTCCATCCCTTCTGAAGAGTTTCCTGTCATCTTTAATTTCATCCCTGAACTTTGTGTTCCTTTCTAATACTCCCTTTCCTTTCATTTCCCAGTTTCACACCTTTCTCACTGAAAAGTGTTTTCTCCCTCAAAATAAATGTTCTACAACCTGTCTGAATTAGCTGGTAGGCAGCCAGTTAGTAGGTAACAGATAACATGGTTCAACAGGTGCTCAGACAGAAGCTTTTTTGACCAGGGAGTTTTTTGTGAATCCGAAACAGCAGGAGTTTCAGTGACAAGCCCAGCTGGAGGCAGAACTCATCAAACCTTATCAGAAGATAAGATGAGACTGATGTGGAAAACATCTATAAGCAGATTTGTCAGCGGTTTCTTTGGAAAATTAACTAGTTTCTGCTGGGTCTCAGTCAAAACTCTCTTTTTTTTTCTCGTAACAGGCAGAGACATGACCTCTGCCTTGCTCCTTTGTGTCTGGTAAAAGAAGAGTGTGCTGTCAACGTCACTGAAAGGACCACTGCGTCCCGACGAGTCAGCAACGCCAACCATACCTCCAATGGGGAGGTATGACCAAAGGGGTGCAGCTACTGTTGTCAAAATACTGAGATTCTTGGTCAGGAAATGGGCCTTGAAGGATGGGGACAAAAAGCGACTGGTATTCCTTGAACAGTCACGAGCCTCTACTATTGCCGAGATTCTAACTCACATTCAGAAAACACAAAATATTATTGAAGAACTTTTTAGTATGACTGAGTATAGTGCTGTTGTATTAGAGAATTAAAGCTTAAAATTTGCCCAAAGGTTTACTTATTGAGGCCAAAGTTATGAATCTGTTGCTTTCGTTTCATTCTGGTGCTGTTTTCCCTAAATCATATATCCCTTTATTTCTATGCTTACGTTTTTCCCCTGCTTCAATCTTGTCATGTTTTTGTGCCTTCCACATTTTGGCAGCTATCATTATGATTCCCTTTCCGAGAATTTCAATGTTAAGACCTAAATATGGAAAGATTAATAACACTTTTTCATTTTAGAAGCCAAGAATGTTAGAATTCAATAATTATTAGGTTGGAGAATATTAAAACATAGCTCTGTGAATCTCTAATATATCCGTACTGGAATCTGGAAATCTAGCGAAGAACTCTGGCAATTTTGCTGGATATACACATATATACACTAAAAATGGAGGAAAGCTAGAAAGATTTCAGACACACAGGCAAGAAAAATGACTAAAAGATTTATTTTAGAGAGGAAATTAAGAATAGAAAGATGCACAAAACAATGGTCTGAAATGTGACATCCTGACTCCTTTTCTCATTATACCTTTCCCATAGAAGTGAATAATGCAGAGCAGATAGCGTATATTATGTTCGTATCTTATTTTCCCTCATAGAAACTTATTTGTGTACACAGCTGCCAAAATTCCCTGAAAGTGAATCAGCAGCAAACCCAGTCAATAGGTTTCCTGTCATTCATTCTTTTACACTGTCCACTGGACCATGCTGACTTCTCAATGTTTACTCAAGCATCTAAGCACCTTTCCAAGATGATGAGGATGCTGTCTGCCACCAGCCCATTTCAGTAAATATGTAAGGTCTAGCTGCAGGCAAGCCTAGAAAATCATTTTGTGTGAGTAATAGCACTGGGAGGAGTGACTTTCTGTTGCCATGGGATGACTAAATTCTTCTAGGTCATCTGAAAAAAATCAAAAATTTCTTTCTGAAGGTATCGTATGTGCTAATTGTTTTCTGCTGCCACACACATACACAAACACATTTCTGCAGAGTTTATGGGCTCAATTGTTAGGAAAAAACATTCCTATCAGACAATTGCATTTTGAAGCTGCTGTAGCCTCCTTAATTCTTCACACGCATCAGTTTGACACCATCTTTTGGAAGCAATGTATGACAGTTTAAAATGAAAGTAATCTTCCAACAGCTTGAAAGGCTTTTTTGCTTGAAATAGACTGTGTGCAAAGAGGTAACGACAAAAAGAATTAATTTAAAATCCTTTTTTCATCAGTTTAGCTATGCAGAGTGTGCAACTTTAGGGAACCTGAAGTGTAGTTATCTTGCAGCTAAAACAATTTAAATAACTTACTAGAAGCAGCTCAAGTGTGGATATTTCTCTTGTTTATCAGTGCATTGTGTACGTGCAATTAATTTATTTTTTTACTGAGGAAAAAGACATTCTTTAGGTTACTAGCAACAAACGTATCTATTGTGTAGTTCGTATTTTTCAGAACTTGGATTTGCTTCTGGATGATTTTAATGTTTTAATAAGAATAGTTGCTTTTTTCAAAAAAGGTCTAAAAAAAAGTAAGTTTTCAGTTGGTAGTCTCTCTGTTTTGCTCTTACGTCATTCTCCATTTATTCAAAATTGCAGATGAAATTAGCTGTTTAGTTGATTGCTATGGTCAGGGACTTTAAAGAAGATTAGACTATTTATTTCTCATCAGTTAGAAATCATTATTCATTGTTATGTTTCTTAAGCATTTTCAAATAGCAGTATAGGTAGTCTCCCAACAAAATATATATCTTTAATTCAGTGAAAACTACAAAGCACAAAAATATTGTCTGTAAGCACATTATCCTTCTTGACTCAAACACTGGGGTGGTTACCTGGGGTGACAAATAATAGGGCAAAGAGTGGGGTCTATCCCTAATTTTTATTTTATTGAAAGTAAAAATGAACTGTAAAAAACTTGAAAAGAGGGCTAAATAAACTGATGCAGTTAAATGTAAAGATCTGTAATATGTAATATTTTGAAATATAGCCTAGAGTGTTGCTGAACCTCATCTTCTTTACATCCTAGAAGGGAACTTCTACTTGGAGTTTTATCTGGAACTAAAAAATCAATAAAACAGTTCTAATTAGGGGACTTAATAAGGAGGCACAGACAAAGAGGTGTGTCTGCAAGAGGAGCATTATAAGGAGGAAAGTCTAACTAAGCAAGTTCAAAACACAAACTTTCCAAATACAGACAATTTTTGTGGGTGGACGTTTTCCTGTAACAGACAGAAGATAAAATTTTCTCAGTTTATGCTTTTGCTCAGCTGTCTTCAAATGAAATATAGTGTGCAAGCTGCTTCTGTGACTTTAAACAGAGTTTCAATCTATTTTTAATCCTGGTTTAAACAAATTCCTTTTATATGGGAGGTTTGTCCAAAGTGACCTCAAAGAGGTGAAACTCTCTGAGCTGTTAAGGAAGCTCCGAGGGTAGTTCCCCAGGTATTGCTCAGACGGTGGTAACAGCAACATGGGCTGGGCTGAGCGAACCTAAAGGCACTGCCATATGGAGGAGCCTAAAATTAATACAGACATCATTCCCCAAACCCCACCCTGGTGGAGGTCTGAAGCCCTGTTCCTGGAGCAATTCCACTCAGAAAAATCCCTCTACCAGGCACCGCCAGTCTCGTGCGACTCTTTTCCACTTCAATGGCAATTTCCGTCTCTGAGCTCAACCAGTTTCCTCTGTGTTTGCCTCCACTGCTGATGACGCCTCCACCAGTCCAACTGATACCTCCATTGGGACCACCAGTCTGGAAAGACCTCTTTCTAGGCCCTTTCACAAGCCTATAGTCAGCGCATCCAGACCAAGAATCTCAAACCCACTGGCTCCATTTGTCTCTTTCTTTAGGATCGGGCTTTGACCATTTTTAGCACAAGCTCTCTTTTTTCACAACCAAGCTCCATTACCAAATCAAAGTCCATTTCTGGATTCTCAGGGTGACCTATCATCTCTATTCTCATAAAATGTTTTAGGAGCTTAAGGTTTTAGAGGGGGTTTTAATACTTAAGCACCTTTTAATCCTTAAAGCAATTTATGCACAAACATCTTTAAGGAGATAAAAATGGCTTTGTTTCTTAAATGCCACACATTTAAGCTTTCTCACTCTTAAATCTTTTAAAGTGGTTTATATTAAAACCATTAATACCAGTATTGCCACTGACTTGGACATGCCACTTTCACTGCATAACTGCTTGTTATATATATATATATATATATGTATGTATGTAACCTGTGAAATGGGAATAAGATCATTGCAACTATTGTTTTGCATAATCAGTTACTGCCTAGAGAGAAAATTAAATATGAAATTAAAAAAAATGTAAATACCAAGTGCTTTTATTAAACACAAGAATATTAGTGGTCAGTGGTCAGTGCTAAATCAGTGCATACTAATAGCAGCAGAAATCATTTTCCAGCAACAGTCAAATGATTTCAATAATGTAAAATAAAATATTTTCTTGCTTTGTACAAAGAAATGCTGATCACTGGCAATACTGTGAAGCAGAGTTGGCAAGACAAAGTAGATGCCTAGTTTTCGAAAGACATAATCACATTTACATGGGCTCTCTTGAAAGATCTCTTCCAGCTCTAACCCTGTCTTTCATTTGCTTTTTTCCTGGTAGAAACCACCTGATTTTTTTTCGGTATAGTTGTCTGCCTTTCCTGTGAGATAGGATCATGACATGAAAATAATTTCCTTAACACAAGAACTTCTCACCAGTATTTGTAAAGGTCAATGTAATTATTCCAGAAACAGATTAACAGACACGTCTGAATGGCTTTTTTGAGTGTTTTTTTTCTAGAAAACTTTACTGGAATTTTGGATGTAAAATAAAGGCACAATGTGCTGATTTTTTAAGGTTATGCATACAGCTGGAGGAAGATTGACACTTCATTCAATAACCTTTTGAGAAAGAGGGAGAAGTTATAGACGATGTAATGCTGAAAGACAGATGAAGTGACTTTAGGTAATCAAAGTAAAAATTGCTGCCTGACAGAATCCCAGCAGCAAGGCCCTCGTTCTCTGAGATACCTGATGGGTTTTTACGGCATTATAGCATTTGAGTTTTACGTTCTATGATATTCACCAAGTGACAGTGTGACCCTCTTCTCCCCTAAGATGTTATCACTCCTCTGTGGCAAAGTAATTCTGTTGCTGTCTTACTAGAGATGAACTCATGAATCAGTGATGTGGGTTGGGGTGGCAGTCCAGATAGCACTCTGTGAAATCTATAAATCCTTTAAAAGAGACTGTTTTTCTGCTGCCAGCAGTTATTATTGTGTTGCAATCAGGCAATTTCATTCTGAAAAGTTGGGTGGCCTGGATTTGAGTACTAAAAGGAGAAAAGCTACCAGGAGGTTATGGAATCAGCACTTTATATGATCTGAAATCTAGGCAGTGAAGTCCACCTATTTTTGTATGATCATTCTAGTTAGTGGTGATTACTACACCAGTGAACACTGGAGTACATGCTCCTTAAATTGTAACCTTTAATCATATCTATTAGAAGTTATCATAAAGTTTTAAGAACAAAATTTGTATTTTTTCCCCCATGTCTTGCCTTAGCCATGGGCTCACTTGCAATTTGCTAACTTACAATAATTAAGCCACACCATATCCATGACAGGTCATTTCAAACATCTAACTTTCAAGTCTTTCTGTGTTTAACACTCTGGTTGGCCAATAAGTCCTCATGAACTCCTTTGTGCAAGAGATACCTAAAATATGCCATGAATTGTCCACAGTCAGGTGCTCTGTGTCCGGGTATACACACAGAATGAGTAGGTAAAGATTATTAGGCTTGGACAGATACATTCTAGCATTTGATACAGCTGCTGATGACACACACATTGGAAAGCTGATGTACAAATAAAGTACTTTGTCTTACACCAAAGAGCAAGTCACTTGCCTCTTTGAAAGCACAAAAAGGTTTCTTGAATCCTAAACCCCTGTCGTGGCCAATAAGCTACAGTCCCGTTGCCTGCTATTCTTCTGGATGGGTTTCACCAGTATTTCTGTCAATTTGAATTTCTTTTCTTGACCTAAAACCGCTCATAACTTCCAAGACGATCTCACAGAAAGCTTTTGTCAGCTGTGGACTGTTTTTTATTAAAATTGAGCACATCGTGAAGAAGTGGAAAAAAACCTGCCAGTTTGTTTTCATGGCAAAATCAAGTACATCTGAAAAACACCATGAGATTCGTAATATAATCTGACTTTGTCTTTAGCACTTTAATTAGAACGGTTGACAAGCAACAGAAAAATAAGAGTACCAAAAAAATATTTGCATCCTAGTTTTGTTTATTTGTTATTCTCACTTAGCATTGAGAGAGTCACTAGTGGTTGAGAGAAACCTGAAGATACGATATCTTGCGTGAGGATTCAGACCAGACACTATTTAGTCTTCATAAAAAAAAATGAAGTCACCAGAAAGCAGAGGACATGCCATGGTTTCTTAGCGAAAAAAGACCTAATACATGAATTTTATTGTAAAGATTAGCTGACAGGCATTTATAAATTATTTGGCAAATATTTTTTGTGACATTTGGTAGATTCAATGAGAAAATAGTATTTTTTAGAAACTGGGATTGGTAAGTGAACTACTCAGTGACTAATACAGTTTCCATTTCTCCCGATATAAGTTAAGGATTTTGTTTTTTAAAACATCACAATAAGAATTTATAGAGTGTATATGTTTCAGAGAGGAAGTTAACTGTGAGTTCTGTGAATGATTAATATGGACATCCATATGCTATTTGGCATCAGATACAGAGTTCAAAAGACAGGAGAAATCAGAAGTTGTACCTAGGGAGAGTAAAAAGTGAATCAAAAAGTGCTGTGGTAACCTGCTGACGCATTAACTTAGAGAGTACAGTCCCACCTCCTGACTCTTTTAGTGGTACTTTCTGGGATAAAACATTTTGAGGTGACATTTAGTTTTTTTTAAATTGTTTGTAAACTTTAGAAATTTTCATCTTTAAGTACTCACAATGTAAGGCCAGTGAAACCTGATGGGATCATGGAATTTGTTAACTAGTTTTAATCATGGTTGACCATTCCTAAATTTTATGAAGCAATTTTATTTGCCTATGTTTTTTAAAAAAACATTTGCTAATAGAGAATCTGGTGTTTAATGTCTTTATTGAATTTAGGCTTGAGGAATAAAGAGTGAGAGAGAAGATTTTTCCTGCTAAAACAGCTTTACTTGACAGGATGAATTTGTAAATAAAATATTACACATCAGGAGCTCCATTTCAGTTATACAAACATTTTGAACAATTAACACAGCCATAGCTTATCATTTCCTAGCATTTAACTCAACGTTTACTCATAAATTATTACAATAATTGATTACATAGTGCAACTTGCTATAGAAGTAAGAAGAGTATAAGGCATCACTCCTGGTCACCATTGATATACTATTTGCTGTTAGCCTTTGTTCAGAAGCTAAACGTTGTAGAGTAAGGGAGAATAGAAAGTTCCTGGTGTGTAAATACAGTGGAAGGTTTTGTTGGAACCACCAGTAGCTGTGACGCAGAGTCTGCTACTCCATGCACTGAAGCTGAGCAGGCTCTGAAATTGGCAGATTTAATTCAGTCCTTCCCAAAGCTTGCCAGTGTGTGCAAGAGAATTATTCCTAGCACTGGTCAGGAAAGAATAAAATATAAGACTTAGCTTAGCTTCTAGTCTTAGCAGGGACAATGGCAAGACAGAATTGCAATCAAGTACAGTGCCATTAAAATCACTTGCAAAATCAATTTCCTAGCTATTAAACATAGGGAAAATTGCTAGTATGCCAGGTATGACTAATGTTTATGAAAAAATTGATTTCTAGAAACCTAGAAAAGACTGCAGAACACTGCAAGTGGTACCTCCTGGGAACTAAAGTAATATAATCAGCCAAATGATTAAATGATTTTAGTAAACGTAACCAAAATTCTTTGTTGCTAGAGTTGGACTGGACCTATTGGAAATTAAAATTTCCTTTGATAATAAAAATTCTCAGAAAACCACCAGATGAGACTTTGTCTTTATGCACAAACTGTAGCACTGCAACTAAATACTGTTATTACAGAGAAGAACAAATACAGTGATTCATGCATGTGTACAAGTCCTGGTTCTTGTGTGCTTATACAAAAGTGTGTGTGTGTGTGCGTGCGCACACACACACACTGGTATAAAGCTGTTTTGTACCTTTATAACTTACTCAACTTCTGATGTGATGTGATGATAATTAGCATTTTGAAAGAAAAAGTGTGGCTTTATTATAATAAAGACGGCTAAACCCAGAATAATCATCGTATATAGATGAAAAAAACTCTGCCTGATGCCAGTGTTATAGAACCTGAGCCGCCTTTTATTAAATATGAGCGTGCACATGAAAAAAAAAAAAAAAAAAAGCCCAACAATAGCTGGATAATTCATGAAATGCACTGTACCACAGGAAATCACTTACAGCCATCTCTCTCTCTCTTTCCCACACTTCAATTGTCTTATGAAGTGATATCTTGGATCTTTGAATCTAATTAAGGGTGATATGGTTGACAACTAATAAAGTAGTGCTGTGGTGGCTCTGTGTCTGAGTGAGGTGAAAGATTACATTTCTTTCCCCTTGCACACACGAGTCTCGCCACATTGAGACTTTTTCATTGCCGATATAAAATAACAAGTATCAAAAGGCCAGAAAAGATCTCTGCAATAGGTTAGTCATTTCTCTGCTGTGATTACAAACGAGAATTTTTCCATCTTATAGGGAATGAGAGAATGAGGGTTCACCACTTTTCTCAACGGTTGGGGGAAAAAAGAAAAAAACCTACATCGTGTACTGCATAAGTTTAAAATATATCATGAGCTACCTAGTAAAAATGGGGAAAAGGAACTTCTCTAGCATAGGGGATATAAAAAGCACAGCAGCATCTGTCTTAAATGCGTCATTTGTTGGAAAGTCTTTTAGAAAGGGGAGCTTCGAAAGACTGTTGCATGGTTATTTTAATGTTTGTTCTGAAGGATTCACTCTAGAAGGTCTTCTCACTCAGCGCCCTTGAGTTAAATAGAGGCTATACTCATTCAGAGGTCAGTGTGGTCAACTTTTTGCAAATAAGATAATTTATGGACCTTGGTTTTTAAAGGTTGTGCCAGGGTGTAGTGTGACAGTGACGATACAACCTGCCTATGCACTGTTCTCTGCCAAGAGGTCATGAAAGGAGAAAGGGTGGACTTTATCTCAAAAATGAGACTGGATAGCAAAGGCAGTTTGCAACTGCAATTGGAAGCAATCAGAAGGCTGAAATCCTACTATTTCCTCTGTCAGCAGTACCCTTCAGAGAGCCAGGCTTCCTCTCTCTGGCTTTTTGAAAGGAATATCTCCCCAGGGTGAATAGCCTTTGCTAATGCAAAGAGATGCCTTTGGGGTTGACTCTGAGCATAAGGCTTTGTTCTGTTTCCATTCTAACACACCATCAAACCCCATGAAATATTTATAAACTTCCAAATGAATATTCTATTTATAGCAGTAATAAAATGACATTTCTTCTAAATTTTTAAGTTGTGTCATACACCCTGCCTAGGATGATAAATTAAAGAATATTCCACAACACACAGGAAACAATGAATAATGTTCAGCTGAATAACAGTTCTGATTTCTTATCCCTTCTTAAAATATTTCTTTCTCTCTTCTATTATTTTAGTGTGCTTGTCTGCAAGTGGAACCATATCTGGCTCATATTTTGATTTTTGGTCTTTCTCTGCGCTGGTTAACACCTTCTTCTATTCAGCTTATTGTCACGTTTCTTCCATGCGGATGTAATGACTCTATAAATGTGATTCAATTATTCCCTTTAAGAGTACAAAATACAAAGCATGATCTTTGGGGTTTGGAACACTTCATAGCTTCCAAAAATCAGGGCAGTGAAACCATGGAAGTGGACAGTTTCAGCACTAGCCATCTACCAGTGGAAACCAAACCAAACATCTGGACCAAGCCATCAGCATTTAAACATTGCAATAGGAAGTAGTGACAGCACATTTTATTTGTTGCCCGATTTACACTACATGTCAAAGTGTATAGTGTCCCAGGTCAACCGAAGGCAGGACAGAATCTTGATAAAGGTTATGTTGCAATAATTCATCCACACTGAACGGCTTCTGCAGGACTTCTGCTTTTGAGATGAATTTCACTCGCACAGCCCCTTAGGAAGTCTTTTTTATTGCCCTTTCCTGAGGTCCCCTGGAGGCCAGTTTACACTGCTGAAGCAGAGATGTACAATCTCTTAATAGTAAATCTCTCCTTCTTCTTGGATTGCCAAAATACAGGGCAGTTTGAAATCTGTGATATGAAGTTGTTTGTGCTGTTTGAACTAGTGAATTGGAAAAACAAGACTGTTTCCAGTTACAAAACCCAAAGTTGTCCCAGGTGGGAGCAGTCACAATTTACCAACAAGCATACCAGGGGAAAGAGAGAGAGAACATGCACTGTTAAATCCAACGTGCTTTTCATTTTACATGAGATGTAATCATAAATCTATTAGCTCTAATCTACTTTTATTATCTGAGAGAAACAACACAGTGAAAAGCTCTCAAGAGAGCCTGGATCATTAAACTTTATAATATATTTACAAATACCACTAAAGAAATGATTCTCAAGAACTTCAAGACCGAAAATGAAAAGTCTCTCTGACGTGCCTGTTATGGTTAACACCTTGCAGCGCAACGTAGGTAATGATTTCTTGTCCTCATAAAAGGGAAGGAGACCCCACTATCAGAGGAGTAACGTTTAATGTTGATGAAGGATTGTACCTCTTAAATTTTACGGGGAATCTCATTTAGAAATGTTGATGGTCAAGCATTCGTACTGCTAAGTGGGAAAAATAGGAAGCAACTGTCATTCTCCAGGAAGTCACATAGAATAAGAAGGTGCAACGGAAAGCTGGGAAAGCTTTTTAGTCCCCTGTTTTTTATAGAATAACAATAGGTTTTGTTTGAAAGTATTTCTAGAAAGGCCAGTATTGTGCAAAGAAAAAGAAGTCTGCCATGCCATACGTGCTTATGAATGCAGTCAAGTCATCCCTAGATTGTCTCAATTTCTTCTCACAAGATACTATAAACTGTATAGTCATTTGAACATGTCTATTAGGCGAGTTTTATTCACAAGCAGAAGCAAGCAGTAGTTAATCTGCCAAAGAGTATTTTCAGTTTGCTTTTGCTCTGCCAGATTTCTGTGCCAGGACAAACCCTTTTGACCTCAGTGACAGGAAAGTAAATATATGGAAATTGGTCCCTAACAAAGCCCCTGTCATTCCTCCCAACAAACCATACACCCCTGCCCAAAGCTGTACAAACAGGAGCTTTCCCGGGGCTTTCCAAGAGCTGACTTTACTCAGGGTTGCACACAAAGCACTGAGAATGTCCACGAGTTTCACGCCCAGCCGTCATTCTAGTTTACGGTGCTTAGTAACCACTGGACCTCACTGTAGTTTTAGCTCAGAGTTGAACAGAAGCCAGAGTAAAATATTTTATGTGATTTTTTTTTTTATTGTTGCTGGGCCTTTGCAATCTGCCTCAAAACCTGAATTTTGCAATTAGCTTTTTATTTATAGCCACCGGGTCTGTGATGAACACAGCCCTACTGCTTCAGATAAGCAAAATGCAGAGGTGGTATTTGCTGAGATCACTCAAAATCTCAGCTCTTCGGCTCAAAATCTGCTAACCATGCTCTTTGTGTCTGGAAGTTCAGTAACGAAACAACCAAAATTATCATTCCAAGTTGGCCATTCTTTCCACTGCATAATGATAATTTTGGTTGTTTCGTTAATATTTTCACTGCTGCTACTGACAGCTCCCATGGAAATCCAAGAGGAACTGCTCCTCTTTGGCAATTCTGAAATTAGTGCTTTACTTAGAAAAAGCGAAGCACTACAGCGACACACTTCCGTTACCTAGTGATTGTTGCCTGTGCAGCATACACAGAATAGGCTTTCAGTAGCAGCTTTTCCCAGTGTATTATCATATTCATTTTATTAATGGAAAATTATGCTAAAGAAACTCACCTTCTCTGACTTCCTATGGAGTGTAATGTGTTAGTCCTACTCAGGGTAATGGAAACTCTTAAGCTTTGTCCTGTTTAATTAAATTGAACAAATGGCTGGTTTCAGGGAAAGAAATGAAAGCAGAGGAGAGGGCAATGGCAGTAATGAGCCTCTAATTATTTGTGGAAATAAAGGGGAGAACATTCTTACATAAGAAAGAAATCTCATGTAAAGACAATACTAATAAAAATGGTAAGACTACATGCAAAGTTTTTTTCAAAGTTGTGTAAGGAAGAAAGGGGATTAAAAGAGGAATTAGCAAGAGCTGAAACAGCTGCTATTCATGAGTTAAGAGCATTAACAGAGTCAGAATGTTATCTGTGCTACCGCCAATCTTTAATGTAACGAAATAGAAACTTTATCTCATTAAATATCAAGCAAGAGGCTCTCTACCTATAGTGTACTCTGTGTCCTGTAGTAATCCAGCTATTTAAACATGACGCATTACAGAAGAAATTCAGTAAAAAGAAAAAAAAATGCAAATTTAAATACCGTCTATGTTAAAACATAAAGCAAAATGGACCAGTAAAGAGTATAAAGCAACTACAATACAGATGATTGTATGTTTACATTTTTCTTTAGAGAAATGCAAGGGTCAGTGTAATAAGTTGCAAGACCTTGTGGAATCAGATATACAGTGAGGGCTTGGATGGTTTTTGGTCACCTCACCATGCAACTGCTCATCTTCCTCCTCGGGAAGTTTATCAGTATATCTCTCACTCTGTTGATTCTGTGATCCTTGACACCTACAGAGCTTGATGGAAGAATATGAATAGGTAAAATGGCTCTATACCTCCACCTGATGTCTGGTATACCAGGGTAATATTTTAATGACGCTAGCAGATGAGTCATTATTCACATCACATATGTATTTGCTGCAATTGTGCATGTTAGTACACAGATATTATTTCACCAGTGGAATTCATAGCAGAAAGATCTGGTTGTTCAATGCTTTGTGTTGTTCATAGCAACATTGCCTATTGCATTACTGTTCATCAAAGGGAATGCAAATCAGAATGGAGAGAGTGGTACTCATATTTTTTTTTCACAGAATCACAGAATGATACAGGGTTGGAAGGGACCTCTGGAGATCATCTAACCCAACCCCCTTGCCAAAGCAGGTCCTCCTAGAGCAGGTTGCACAGGAACTTCTCCAGGTGGGTTTTGAACGTCTCCAGAGATGGAGACTCCACCGCCTCCCTGGGCAGCCTGTTCCAGGGCTCTGCCACCCTCAAAGGAAAGAAGTTCCTCCTCATGTTTAGTGGAACTTCTTTTGTTCAAGTTTGTGCCCGTTTCCTCTTGTCCTGTCACTGGGCCCCACTGAAAAAAGACTGGCCCCATCCTCCTGATACCCATCCTTTAAGTATTTATAGGGATTGATCAGATCCCCCCTCAGTATTCTCTTCTCCAGACTAAAAAGACCCAAGTCACTCAGCCTTTCAAGTAAAAAAAAATTGAAACAGCCATGGTGTTTTGTTCTATTATTTTCTTTAAAATTTCACATTTAAATATATATTTGGATATAAAATAAGTATATATTTCAAACTACAGTATTTTAAGTTGTCTTGAGTACTTTTTTGTCCATTAGTTAGTTGTAACCTAGCAACTATATGAAGGTTGGAGAATTTGTTCAGGATATTTAATTACACATACAACTGTTGAACGCAAAAGATCGGAAAAAATGTAAAATTGAATGTGGTTCAAAAAAACCACATAAAATCAAAGTACTTTTCAATAATACACCATTCATGAACAAAATAATTTGCTTCACATTTTACAAAAACAACTATTGACGCATCCTTTTTCCCAGAGAGAAAAGCTTGAAATGTTCTGTTAAAACAATTCCTAGCCAAGGTATGATGTTGCTTATTATTGTATTGTGTCGAAGTAAGCTATAATTTTTAATTACTTGTGGATCTATTTTAGTATTTGTGCTGCAGTTAATATTGCATTTATATATATATATAATCTAAGCTGAGCTCTCAGAAAGGTCTGGGTTTTTTTTTCTTTTTTTTTTTCTCTTTTTCCTTAATGTAATCTCTCCATTGTTGTACCATTCATATGTGTCATGTCACTTTGACTCTTTTCTGACTGAGAGAGCTAAAATGACCTTCTACTAAAGTTAGGTTAATGTCACCCCTGATCAGGCAGGGCTGTGAAATGATGCAAGGCTAACACCTCCTCTTGGAGGCTGAGGTCACTGCCAAGAGCAATGAGATTTTTTTTGTACCAAAAGCAAAACTGACACTTTTTTCCCATCTTTCGGCATCTCCAGCTGGGAGTGAAAAGGGGCTTTCACAAATGAAATAAACCACCAGCTTTTTCCACTCTTACACAAATAACTGTTTCTTTCACCAGGGATACCTAATATATTCTGCATGCTTTGAAGGAATCTGTACAGTAGAGCAAGTGGGGAAAGCAGGTGAGTGGGACTGGTGACGGTATCTCTTATCCTTTCTTTAGGATCCTGACTATCTTTAGAATTAATGGGTATTGTTGATTTAATTCCATCTATCTCTCTAAAAAAATCAATCAGAGAGCATAATTTAAATTATGCAGTAAATTTTCTAATTTTACATATTTTCATACATAGCAAGACCTTCTGTATCTCTACCTGAGGATCTCGGAGCACATTTTAAAACTAGGCTGGGATTCCTACCTAGCAGATGGCTGATTATCCCACTTTTGCATATAAGGAAGCAGAAGCAAAAAAAGAGATTAGGGACCTACTGCCTTAAAGATATCTGTGGGCGGACAAACAACAAATTTTCATACTGACAATCATGCATTTTCTTTCATGCCTGTTCATGCATGTTCTTTCATGCATGTTCAATCATGCCTGTCTTGAACAGACCATTTCCTCCGTGATCACTGCAATATCACTCAATATCTTCTCCAAACTTTGGTTCAGAGTTTGGAAACAACCAGAGAAGAATTTCTCCAATGAATCTCTGGCAGCTTTTATATTGCCTCACACATGATATGGCTTTGGAAGTTTAATCAGTTCTGAAATAATACATCTCTTCCTCACTATGAAAAATTAAGTTATTTGATTTTGACTTTTTTAATCTCCTGGATAAAAAAACCCAACAACTTCTGTCTGTTCCAGGAGGCAATTTGATACTCGAACAACTTCCAGGTCAGTGTTTGGTGTAGCAGTAAATGAAGCCATTAATAAATATTTCATTGGGAAGAGGGCTAAAGTAACAAATATATTCCTCAGACACTCTGTACAGTTTCTTTGAACTTGCAGTCTTAAACCCTGGTGTTCATAAAAGATAACTAAGCTGACGTCTGCTTTAGTCTGGCACAACGGGAAAGACTTGCGGAGTGAAGGATCTGGAGCCGAGGGGCCGACATGCTCACTCAGACCCAGGGCAGGAATCTGGGAATTGACTTTGGACCACCATCACGCTCATCCCTCAGACAAAAAAACCCACTAACAGCTTGTCCATGTATTTTTCTTTGGTCATCATCAAAAGTGACCCAGCTCAGACTACTCTCCAATACAAATCAAAGGCTGAGATCTAGTGAAAACTCAGATTTCTTTAAAAGAACATTTTTTTTAGCCTAAAACAGTAATGTAGGTACAACATTGGGAAGAAACCCACAAGCTGTTAAAATTCCCTAAGTAGGATCGAAACAAGCGATTGCAAATAAAGTTGTAGGGTTGTAAACACAGTTTAAAACTACTGCATTAATAATATTATGATACTTTTTCTGAAAAGGCTAGCATGGAGATAAAATGGACACAATATTTCTGAAAAAAGTTGGTTTACACAAATGTTACCGAGTAAGAATATCACACTTCGAAAGGTTTCTCTTCAATGTCTGGAGACCCTGTCTCCAGTGTCTTCCATCATTAAAGGGAGATCTTAAATGCAAATTTCAAACGTTGACTTTTTAATATGATATTCTGTAGTCCTGCTGACCTTTGTTTCCTAATTCTACACAGTTTCCTGTTCTGACATGGCTTAACCAGCAAGAATTCACTTGCACAGTGATAAGAGAACATACTTGTTCCTAAGCCAAAGGGTAATGGTTAATGATTGCCTTCACTTTGAGCCTTCTCTTTAAATTTCCATCTAGTTCAACAGCCTTTTAAGGGGAATCAGGTTAGCAAGGTGAAAAGCCTTGGGCAGTTAGCCAAAGGGAAGAAAGATGAAGCAGACGAGGGGAAGATGGCTGTTCATTTACCGTTGTTAATATGCCAGTGAACTCAACACACTTCCTAGAAGGCTTTTCTGGGCACACATAGGGCATTTCTAATTTTCACAGCGTCGCATTAAAAAAAGGAATAAAATTTGAAGGCTCAGAATCTCATTAAGGCCAGAGGTACTTCACTTTGTTCTGGAAGTATAAAGGCAATCTGGATTTCATCTACCTCTTCTTTAATGTATTTTTATTCTGCCAGAGTAATGTAAAATTGTTTTAAATTCACAGGGACCCGACCTAATGTCTTTATTCTAAAAGGATATGTAAAGATTAAAAGAGAATAACATTTTATGAAGTATTTAGAATAAAAAAAAACCCAACTGGCACTGCGACACAGTGACACATAGAGATCTATCCGTGGGGACGGCTCCAAAGACATATACTTCAGGAGTTGATGTGTATTATCCAAGCACAGAGCCTGACTCTGAGGGATACTCCAGCCCCTCAAATTGGTGCAGTAGTGGGGAGGTGCAAGGTTGCACTGCAAGACAGCTTGTGGAATTTGTGCATTCATCCGGAAATACATATAGATATACACATAGATATGTGCATGTTTGTTTAAAAATATACATTAAAAAATTAGCCTATTTTTGCAACAACAGTTCTGCTGACAATGTATTCAAAGACTATTGAAACACATATCAGCTGCTCACCTACATATGATTATTAAAGCTGATCAGTCAGGAAACAGAGACATAGATGGCTTTTGGACCTTAAATGGGGCAAGGGGTACTACAACTCTTCAACTAAAAATCTCGTCCCAAGAAACCATTTTTTCTTTTTCCTCAGTGCTGGGGTGTAGATAAATGTTTTTAAGACAGATTATCAGACTCTCTACTCAGTGAAGGTATGTGGATTTCCTCAGTTAAAGAAAATCCTTTTCTTTCATTTTTTTTTATTTTTTTCCATTTACTCAGGTCTGTAAGGCTCCTCTTAAGTGCTGTTCATTATCTGGGTTTCCTAGTAGAATTAAAATAGATAGGTGTGTAAGAAATGTAATTTGGATGCTGGTACAAAAGATTAGAGAATTACCTATCACAATGGAAAATACAGAAATATAAATTCCCTTGAAGCAAAAGAGCTCACTCTTCCTTCTCTTTGTTATTTCATTTTTTTCATTTTATTTATTTATTGAAGTGTTGAATTCCTATTAGCATTTTAAAGATTTTGCAGCCAGCTGTAGGAAAACATGTGAAGTAAGCTAATGCGGATGAGACCGGCTTTTTCTCCTCCATAATTATCCACTGACCTGATTCCTAAAAATAATGCCACTTCACCTTAGAACATTTGTCAGACAAATTGGTTTGTGCCAGTGCTAGAGACCGCAGTTCTACCCTGCGCAGGCTTGAAGATATATTTCAGCATTTAAACCTTATAAAAATGGTCTAGTTATACAAGTGTACAATAAAAAAAACCCCACAAACCACCATTTTGGCACTTACATGAGAAAGTCAAAGGAAAGGCAACACGATTGCAGAGGGTTCTGCTTCCTTAAGAGGGAAGATGTACTCCTCTTGCAGCTGTGCAGACGGGAACAGGAGCAGGTAGCCCTGTGAAGTCAGCCTGAAGATAGCAGCCAGGTGCCATCCTTGTGTCCAGTCTGAAAATTATTTGAACAGATTTCCTAGGCAATCAAAGGCCCCTACACACATGCTTAATTCGTATATTTGTGAGTGATTTCACTTTACTCCATGTGTGTCTAAATTATTTCTGAGCTGTAGTAGACTGTCTGTAAATTATACACAAGAAATTCAGCGCATGGAGAAGTCACAACTGTATATTGGATCTGCTGAGCAAAAGCAGGATGTCCCTGAAAGAATTTTCCTGATTTGTCCCCTGAAGTATATTTGACGAGTCCTCAGAAGTGGATGGATGGCATTTTTGGAGTGAAAAGAAAATAACAAAGCGAAATCCAATTAAACACTAATTGATGTGGTCTTCAGCTGCATCAGTACATGGAAATTTTCATGTAAGAGAAAGAGCCTTCTGAAATGAGTCAGAGTAGTTACAGTGCTGTAAAATTCTTAGTGGGCTTTATATGTTCTCTGCAGACAGGGATTTAGAAGATAAGTTTTCATTCATTTATTTTTGTTTGATTTAAGAAGCTGGTTGATGACTGTTTGATGGTACAAGGGCATCTGGGTGTAGCAGGTTTCAAACATTTCCGTTTGACCGGAGAAGTATGCCAGTTTTTCTAGGGATTTATAACTGTTTTTCAGTAATTACCTTTTGAGAAATTAATCAATTTCCTTTGAAAGGATCCAAGCTTAGGATCACCACTACGGAAATCTCATGCTACTGTGATACTCTGGAGGAAAGCTTCCAGTGGTGGCCCTGAATGAGACACTGCCGTGATAATGGCATTTCTGTATTTCCAGAACAGGGACTGCTGTTCTGCAGTAACCAGAGGCTGCTGCAGTGACCAGAAAAAATGCTATTATCTCACAACTGTGCCTGTTAATAACTGCCAGCAGAGGGTTTTAAAATTCAGACAGAAGGAAGGTTCAAACACTAGTCCTGAAATCAACATTATCCTGACAGTTTTATTTCTAATCCAGAACAAGAAGAACCCTAAACATTGGTTTCATCTATCTCAGACTAACACGTTTGCACACAACTTCTCAGTAAAGGTGCCCGCGTGACAGTCCTCTCTTGGTTATAAATCTGCTGACAACTCCTGAAACACGAGGAGGTGTGATGATGTACAGAGCCCAGGTTCACCTCTTCTCCTGAAGGAACTTCTGCCACAACACTGCAAAGAAATTTCCCCAGTGAATATTGAAGGACTTGTGAATTACCACCAACTGCGTTGGACCCCAACCCACATATACGAAATGTAATAGAACTCTGTTCTACTTCACTTTTTTCTCAATTACTTTTTACCAAGAAAAACATGTCTTTAACTTAACAAAGGAATTAATATATCAAGTGAAAGGTTTATCATTACTTTACAAAAAAGTGTAAAATGCTCTCAATAGGTATACAGCACAAATTATAATATGTCATCTGTTTAAAAAGCTAACTCTTTTCACTGTTCCAAAGCCAAATGCAAACTCCTGCCTCCCAGCTGCAAATCTATTCCATAATATCCTTGACAACTGCCTCCTAAAGGAACAAGCTTGTTGAAGGAAAATATGGTATCCCTGTAGCAAGGTTACATGTTAAACAGATTATTTTGTATCAGGTTGGTTCATTTTGAGATGCTGCAGAGACTGACTGTCAGACAAAGACAAGTTGTCTAAATAAGTTCAAATGGCACCTTATTGAAGAATCAAGCAATGGGAAAAAAAAAACACAACCAAAAAAAGCCCAAAACCACAACACAACCCCACCAGAGTGCTTCTTCCAGCCCTGATATCTATAACTTCAGTAGTGAATGTTTACATAGCACTTTGAACATGTAATGTGCTTTCCTTGAACTTTGTTGTTTTCTTAGTGTATCCAGTGTAATAGCAGAGTTTTCAAAGGGGATGTACTTAAAGATTGAATAAGTTAAAATGTTTAAAGGAACAAGAGGAGTTAGTTTCCTAAATGAAAAAATGACAATCATAATAATTTTCATAAGAAAAGAAAAATCAGTTATTAGATCTACAGTAACTCTAAAGAAGGGATTTTTTTTTAAGAAATAAGCAACACAGGTTTGGGCCTCTTTCTTCTGCATAAAAACTTTGTAAATAATATATTTCTTTTCCTTCATTTTGTATACCTTTCTGCTTTCATTTGCTGCTGTGCTGAAATAAACTGAATAAAGTTATCTATGATGTCAGATTTTTCTGTCTCAGCTAGACCTGAGATGTTCTGTAGGCCATAAGAAACAGTACTCACTACCTGATGCAGGGGAATTTCAATAGGTAGGATGTTACTATGCAAGCAATCGCGTGGGTAAATATTTACATTTTATTAACCACAATGGAGTTTTATCATAAGCTGGGATATATTCCTAATAACTAGCCTAGCCAAACATTTAAGCTACTTTTCTTTCAAGTGGTTTAATATAGCATAGATCAAAATGTGAACTTAAACATTGTTTCAAACTCTTGGTTTTGTCAAAAAAAACCCAATCAAGACATTTTGGTGGGGTTATGTTGCAAAAATTTCAAACCTTTTTTAGTCTGTGGTTTTTGCAGGTTTGTTTTGTTTTTATTTCTTTCATGGTGCTAAGAAAGTCAGACATTGATAACAGCTAAAGCATTTTGGTTTTTTGCTGAACCAATAATGTGATTGCATTGTTCTTTGTCTCAGTATTTTCGAGCGTCTCATAATCAATCTTCAATCTCAAAACAGAAACTCTCTTAGGTAAAGCAGTGAAAATAAAAGGCGAAAAAATTGGCAGTCTTCAAAAGAATAGAAGTTTTATTAACTATGGTATCCTCTTGAGCAAATTATGATGAGGATACTTATGCTTTATACTAAGTTCTCCTTGAAGCTCCAACGGGGTGTAATAATCTTCCCTTCCTCTTCAAATATGCTCACTGATGCACGCTGTAGGAGGTATTAAACATCTGCCATCTTCCACCCAGTTCCAAAGACACATCAGGGCTTCAGGACTACAGATACAGCTGAACTATGGCTGGTGTTTTTTCACAAGTGCAGCAGAAGTGACAGGTCACAAGAGAGCTCTTCTCTTCTGGAGGGCTTTGTTCAGGCCTCTAGTTGGATGCTGAAAGCAGAATATACAGAACGTAAAATTACCGAGCAATTATTTACTGGTTAACATATAAAAGATGGCTAGGATTTAGCAATCTATTAGGCTTAGTCTAAGTAAGGAACTCGTCTTCCCTGACAGAGCACCCTAAGAGTCTTTGCTGGCCAGGGAACCCCAGCCAAAGGGCTGACCTCTGCAGCTTCTGTGAATTAGCCCCTCTGTGTTGCTAAGATGTGATTTTCTGCCAGCTCATCAGCACAGGTGATGTTGGTAACTTGATGTGATGACCCAGTAACCCTGCCCCAGCCAGGCTCCCGGGTTTTGTCCCACAGATATTTTTACCTTCCCATAGGAGAATCTTTCCTTGAACTCCTTGATCTGCTACTGATTAGTCTCAAGTCTAATTTTTCTGATTTCTTATTCCTTTATGTGCTTCCTCACCGCTCTTCCCCAGCAGTTTGAGTCAATGTTATGGATCTGTGCAGTGTCCAAGTTGAGCCTTTGGTTCAGAGGCAGCAGGAAAAAAGGGGCAGTGCAAAGGATATGGCATGTGTTACAGAGAGAGGTTTACACCAGGAAAAATGTGTCCTTTTTCCCTTCATATGAAAGAAAAGTGAAGGTCTTAGTCTCCTGGTGGTAGTATAAATGAGTAGAGAAAAAAATGTAGGTCTTACAAAGTTTTCCTAGGTAGGAGACTAGGAAGGTTGGAGGTTGAAGAGCTTCGAGAAAACAGAAAAATATATTATGCATGGTATAAGAGAAAAGATGTTACCTGTTATTCACCTTTAAGAGAAATACTTTCTCTGGTCTCTTCACGCTGCAGAGGCTTTCATGCAATTCTTTCTTCAGTGTGTTTTTCTGTTCATATATCCCAGCAAAATGCCATGGTGTCATCAGTACCTCTCAAGAGACATCTGAGAAACATCTGAGACAACTGAGAAAAGTGTTTTGGACACAAGTGGTATGAAGAGCTTCTAGGTTTTGTCTGACAGAACACTCGCTTGCAGGTTACTGCAGGGGCGTTCTGCATTCGAAACGTCTGTCGTGGGTATGTGACACCTGAGCAATGGCAAAATTTCCATCAATGTTCAGTATCTAAGCTGACACCCGATTTAAAACAGGAAAGGAGAGTAATAATTGCTCTTCTTGAAGCATGTGGTTCCTTCTACCATTTCCACCAGTCTCTTCTCCTGCTCCCAGGGTACCAGTTTACTATATTAACAACGTCGAACTATGAAATGTTTGTCACACCATTTGTAGAGACTTTGAATGAAGTTCTTGTAAAAAGCATAAAGCCATATGAAGCTTATCAACTATTTAAGCCTTTAGTTTAAGACCTAAGTTTTATCAGGCCTTTCACCATGAGCAAATCGAGATCTTTTCAGGTGAATTTAAGACTTTGTTAGAAGCAACAGGGGTCAGAGTGCATAGACTGAGTAAGTATCTGGTAATGGATTACACATATAGAAAAATCTTTAGTCTATTCTGTTTTCCTTTCCCTGCTGTATTTATTTTCTGACTTTTCCCCTGTCTTCCTTTCTTGCATAACATACTGTCCTGCAGTAAGCACTGCAGGACTACTTCTGTGTTTTACTTCAAGTCCCCTTTACAATATTTTTGCTGCAGAAATGGATCCTGAAGTGAATATAAATATTTGCCTGAAAGTAACTTAGTTTGTAGGGTTTTTTTTCAGTTCCTAACCAGATCAAATATTAGGTCCAGTTAATCTTCAAGGAACTTTTAAAAACAGCAATGTAGTTGTTATTGTTAATCCAATTTCCAGTCATGTTTGCTTATTTTACTCTTGATTTTTGGTTGTCTGATTTCTACTTTTTAGACGTCTTTAGTCTTCCAGACATCTCCATTATAAAAAGCATTTATTTCGGTTTCTCTCAATGGTGTTTATTTTCTCTATGAATCTTTTTACCCTTGTTCTATAATACTGGATGTAGGATCATTGAATGCAAGTTTTCACTCTAACGTGGCGTATGCTTTCTTAGAGAAAAACATAGTAATTAAGCAGTTATCTCAATATTCAAAGCTTTATTAACACTACACATTTTGACTTTTTTTTTATTAAATATGTTAAAAATTAAGTTGTAAACAAATAATCAAAGAACATGTTGGCTTATAAAGTAGTACTGAGCAGTGAGAGGAATTGACTCGTCATCAAATCAGCCCTGGGAGAAAGCACAGTGAAGTGAGCCTTCTCCTTGCCTGGGCTGATTCTTAAGGACCAATCTAGCTCTTAATAGCACACATATCCCAGAAGTTTACTTGAAGCCCTTAAAAAAGCACAGAGAAATGTCCAAAGGACATTTCAGAGAGATTTGAACACTGAACACCAGATCAAACATTTTTATTGCAGATCTCGGGGGAACTGCAGGTGGACAAATTTTTGCCTTATTCAATGCCTTTCCTACTTGAATTAAAAGAAGTCCCGATGGTGGTCCCAATTTAACTATTACATTGTTCATTTGGAATATATAAATGCACAATTCTAGTTTAAGCAGCGTGTGATCTTTGCCAGGCTTTATGCTGGTTTTCTCACTGGTTTCACTACACAACACTGCTGTTCCTATGCGCTGGCAGCAGCTTCACTTGCAGCCTACCTCCAGGTGCAGCACATTTAGCTTCGACTCACACTTAAAAGTGTAATAAACTCTGAAGCAGGGCTCACCTGAAAGCAAAGGGCTCATTCTCCTGCTGAGCTGAAAAGGCAGTTCAGTGCTGTTATGAGTAGGCAGCAGCAGAAAGGCATGTGGCAGGGCTCAGACTAGACACTGCCTCTGTGTGCTGTCGTCTCTGATGGAGAGCAGGTCCTGCACACGCCAGGTGGAGTTTTATCTTTGTCTCTGTCATGTTGCGCTGGCATGGCATACACTTAATTTTACTTGAGTCTCTCAGTGTTATTACAGAATCGCAGAATGATACAGGGTTGGAAGGGACCTCTGGAGATCATCTAGTCCAACCCCCTGCCAGAGCAGGTCCACCCAGAGCAGGTCCCACAGGAACTTGTCCAGGTGGGTTTGAATGTCTCCAGAGAAGGAGACTCCACCACCTCTCCGGGCAGCCTCTTCCAGGGCTCTGCCACCCTCACAGGAAAGAAGTTCCTCCTCATGTTTAGATTGAACTTCTTATATTCAAATTTGTGCCCATTTCCTCTTATCCTGCCACTGGGCACCACTGGAAAAAGACTAGTCCCATCCTCCTGACACCCTCCCTTTAAGTATTTGTAGGCATTGATCAGATCCCCCTTCAGTTTTCTCTTCTCCAGTCTAAAAAGACCCAAGTCCCTCAGCCTTTCCTCATCAGAGAGATGTTCTAGTCCCTTCATCATCTTTGTAGTCCTTTGCTGTACCCTCTCCAGCAGTTCTTTCTTGAACTGGGGAGCCCAGAACTGGACCCAGTGCTCCAGATGGGGCCTCACCAGAGCAGAGCAGAGGGGGAGGATGACCTCCCTCCACCTGCTGGTCACAGTCTTTTTCATGCACCCCAGGATGCCATTGGTCTTCTTGGCCACCAGGGCACATTGCTGGCTCATGGTCACCCTCTTGTCCACCAGGACTCCCAGGTCTTTTTGCACAGAGCTGCTCTCCAGCAGGTCAGCAATTGAATTGCTCTTGCTGTGCTCTGTTGAAGACAGTAGCGCAAAGGGATGAGAAGCCTCGAGGGGATATCCGTTTCAAATGACACAAAGCACATGACCGGTGCTGAGCACAGTAAATTATTCTCTCAAGAGCTACTTCAGCAGTCACAGCTCTTCACCTTCCAGCTTCTGCCTGACACCCTGACATGGGGTTGCATTGGGCTACTGACAAAGAAGAAACCTACATGCAGGATTCCTGAAACTGTGTTTCAATGTTCTTGACAAACGAAATTGATCCTTCTCCAGAGTCAGTAGAACTTTCACCAAAATAAGGAGAAATAATAACAGACTTCTAAAACTTTCTATTTTAAATGAATTATTACAATGGATTTGACATCGCGTATGATTTTCCTTAATTTATGTTCTGTTCTGTTTTCTTCAACAGATTAATTATGCTACTTCTTTGGTTTGTAGTCTTGATGTTTTACCTCTGTCACTAGTTCAAAACGTCCTGTTTTTTCCTTTGGTTCATTCCTACCCCGCAGTCACTCTTTTCAGTAAGTTTAATTAATAAATGACTCTCTGCTGTTATATGCATTACCTTTCTGACGTTATTAATATGAACGATCACAGTAGATGTTATAAGGTCAGTGAAGCTAATGGTGGTTAGAGTTTGTTAAGTTATTCGTGGCAGAAATGTTTGTTCCATATGTAACCCCCCAGGCTTTGAAAGCTGCAGGGCTTTCTTTTCAGTGTTTGCACATCACGTGCTGTGACAACACCCTGTTTACAAACTTTCTTTTTAACCCTGACAGAAATATTTTGTCTTGTCATTAGTTACAGTCAGCTCTACCTCCTTTCTTCAGTTCTGGGAGAGCTTTATTTCATTGTTCGGCGCTTCCTGATAATTCCATCTTCACCAATGTTAAATAGCCACTCAGACATTAGCTTCAATTTTACCTTTAATGCCTTTTATAGGAGACATTTCAGTGTGTCGCTACCTCAATATTTGAGCTGTAAGACATTTCTGAGGGAGAGGAAACTGTTAGGCTTCAAGGGCCCTTGGCTTTGGCTGTGCAGTTTTCTCTGCAAACCCAAATTCACACTTTCCTTAGTTCTTTCTTTCCAGCAGCGTGTCTGTGAAGCTTCCCTATGGGAAGAATGTTACATGTCATTTCCACCTCTTTCTTTGCAGAGCTGGGAGCTTTTAGGTGACTGGCTGATTTGTCCTATATATTTCTTTATGAGAAAAAGGGACTTGCTAGAGAGATCCTTGGGTTTTTGATGGCGAAGATAACACTAGTCTATAGTCTAAACTGTATGTTATATCCGGCAGAACAAGAATTGTTTCAAATAATTTCCCCTTGTAAAATGAAGAGCATGAACCTTGAAAGTGTTTGTGGTATGAACATACTAGTTTATCAGATATATAGAATTGATGAGCAATTTATAGGTATGTGTTACTGTAAAATTATATTTATTTCTATACAAAGACTGAGAAACAACGAGTCCTACTACATAAAAATGCATGATATTCCTCAAGTTTCCCTGCATCTACAAATCTTTCCTAATGGTTTAAGTGAAGGTCTGAGACCTGTGTGTGAACGGGGCTCACAGTACTTATGAGCTGCACATTTTCTGTATCACACAGAGGAGAAGGTGGTACAGAGCTAGACAAGAAATTCTCAGTCATCATTACAGTCCTTGGAAACTGGGGGCAATGGTGGAACTGCTCATTACAAATAGAAGTAGTTCCTCTCATAACTAATTAAATATTTCCACAGTTATTCTTGTTCCAAGGCTTTATTCAGCACATCAGTTCCTTAATGGTTAGAAACCTTTCTCTAGTATCTACCTAAACTTTCTTCATAGTCTATTTTTACTCATTTATTCTTTTTCCAAAATCACCCTTAGACTTTAATAGCTTTTTACTTTCCCTGGTATTTACTGACTTGATGAACTGATAGAGAACAATAAACACCCCTCTCCTCTTGCCAGACCAAACATGTTTAGTAACCTAAATCAGACTCTCCAATTACCTGTGTATTTTTGTAGTGTTTTTTGTAGGTGTCCTTTTCTCAATTGATCTTTCTTGAATGACATAGCAAATTGAGTATCAACTAATAGGAATCCCAGACACTTTCACTTGCAACACACAGAGGCATCTGTTTAAAGGATGAAAGCTTCCATCTCCAGTGGTAATGTTGCAGGATTACAATAATCTAATCCTCAAACTTTTTGACACATGGGAATCAGAGTCTTAAAAGCTAGGAGAGATGTTGGAAGATGGTTTCTGCTCATTCACTTAAATCTCAATCATATCTGTTTACTTATTTTTAATAGTCAACATTTGGCAAAGCTTTTGAGGGATAATTGAGTGTCTTCGTTACATGTTTTTGCACTACAACTGTGCAGCTTGTTTCTACATTTAATTTTCTAACTTAATAGAAGATAGCACGATGTTTGTTAAGAAAGCAGGCTCCTACAATACATATATTACATTGTATCTGAAATACAATTCTAAACCAACCAACCCATTTTTTGTAGTTGGAAAATAGAGACTCCAACAACTGCTATACAGGAGGAAAATAAAGACTTCAGCAATTGTTATTCAGGCTTTTCTGAGTCTCCCCTGCCTGTTGATATCAAAGGCACTACAGGGTTCAAAACCCCCTGATTACAATATTCATTCAATAATTTTTTAGCCCAGGTTTTATGTCAATGTCAGTGTATTCCTTCAGGACAACGCTCTATCAGCGGCGGGGATCAACAACACACGGAGATCTGAATGCAAACCGTATACACTATAGTGATGTGACAGGTAATTATCATATTCAGGGATAAGACAGAGAATTCGAAGTCCCAACAACCTCGTTTTTGACAAGGCTGCGTAATTATAGTTGGTGTCAGAGTTCTGATGATTTCTGCCCAGCTCTATATCACAGTTGACAATGCACTTTGCAAAGGCAAAACACAGCTCCAGTACAGCAGAAGGAAAAAAATTGATAATTTTCACAACATACAGAATGATTTACATCTCTTTCATTAAAACATTGTCTTACTATGGTCTATTTGAGCAACAATGTTACACTATGAACTGATATTTCTTTTTCTAGTTGCAGACGTAGAAGTTACTTGGTTTGTGAATATAAAAACCTACCAAAAAAAGTGTTCTAAGTACAAGAAATGCCAAAGCTTTTCTTTTCCAGAGCTTGCGACGCAGACACACAAAAAAAGCACGTAACTATTCAAGACTGACAAATCTGAAAGAGACAATATAAATGGAAAAAAAAGACTTTTTATATTTTTTTTTTCTTTTGAACTCCCATTTTCTTTTTTTTTTCTATTATTCTATTATGAAGTAATGAATGTGCATCACAGAAATGAAATCTATTTTTCAGCAAAGCATTTATGTAGTTACATCATTGACACTTCATACTGAGCTTTGAAAGTGCAGGTTATCTGAAGACATTTTTCTTGAATAGAAACTTTTCCAGTTTGGGACAGTGGAAAACCAAGTTGTTTTATCTTTTTCATTAAAAAAAAAAATAAAAAATCAGTTAAAGCAAATTTTTAAGCAAAACCAGACAATTTTCACAATGTATTCCACCCTTCTCAGTGGCATCACTAGTTTTACCTATTTCTCTCCCAAAAAATCCAACCACCACAGTCATGTTGAAACTCCTGTTTCAAATTTTATTCCTAACTCTGTTTGGCCAAAATTACCAAAATTTGAACATGCCATATCAATAGACTCCATCCTCCAGAGATAAATGTGTACAGCTGTGCAGTTACTAACTTTGCCTTTCTCTTTTTAAGAGGCAGGAGCCAGATGAGTCATGAAGGCTCTGGGGAATTTATCTGAAAACTAAAGACAGAGATATGCCTGTAAATCACTTAGAATAAGTATTAATGACTTAATGGCTTTTTAGAATCCACTTGTGTCAGATACACCCACCAGAGATCTCACAATGACAAAATCAATACAGTTCATGAAAATTCTCTCTTTATTTTCATTTTACATGTAGAATGACTAAGACCCTCAGGCAGATAAATACTAAAACAATGCAGTTTATTTGTCATAACCAAAACTGTTGACCCTTAAAAGATGAAGGAAAACCAGGGAATTTTCAGTCTTGCTGCTATTTACCAAAGCTGTGAAACCAAGGGAAAACAAGGTGAATCACAATGAACTATCTGTTCAGTATGGAAATTCTTATATTGTAGACAGTGTATATCCTCTATGGTGAACATTTATGTATATGTGAGTGTAACTAGTATTTTCAGTGAGTTAGAGCAAGAAGAAAAATTAGTAACAACACTTCAAATAAATTTTAAACATTGAGATCAGCCTTAGAGGAGGAAAGAAAATAGAAGATCTCTATTGGTAATACCATCAGGAAATTATACCTCACATTAGCATCAACAATTAAATGAAATGCTGCTAAAATAATAAAGAAATTCAACATTGAGACAGACAGCAGAAGCAGCTTAAACTACGTGGAAGAAAAGCCTACTGAAACAAAGTAATATTCAAAAATCTACTCTAACTGAGCTACTCCATACTGAGTGGTAAAAGAGTGTCCCAAACACAAATTCAGTTTCTACCTGTCCAAGGGAGACAAGCTGAAAGGGTGTTGTCAAACAGAAGAGACCTTTTAAGCCTTCCCCTGATGCTGTTTCCTCTTTTCTTCTGCGCCCAGGAGGCAGGAAGAGCAGCTGGGTGAGCTGCCTGGGTACCGCTCACTGCTCTCACATCAACTTTTCATCTCTTCCTGGGAAAGGACAACAAACGAGACAGAGTGTCACACGGGCCCAAATCTCATTTATGCACTGCCCGTGGGCCCACACTGAGCTGTGTGCAGAAAATAAATGCAAGAAAAGCTACAAGAAATGCTGTGTTGTAGCAGTCAGTACAAAACTCCCATGGAAGGGAAATGAAATCTTGCAGAGGTAGAAGCGGCAAAAATACATTCACCCAGAAAATTTGAGGATCAACTTGTTACAAGAACAGTTTTGACATTTTGTGATACTGATTAATCTAATTTCTTTTTTTGAATGCAAATCTAATTATGTATCTCTGTTTTCAACTTCAAATGTAACAAGGCATATTCTTAAAGTAATTTTGTTAAATTTGTTAAAATTCCACATCAAATTTTTCAAATTTGTGTGACATCCTGAAATAAAATGATTTGCAGTGGTTGCAATATCCTCTCATAATAATACATAGATAAAACATGTGTATCTACAACATGAAGTTAAAGGCCATATAAATATTTTTTTTTTTTTTCAAATCAGTGTAAAGAGAAGGTCACTAAGTATATGCATGTTCTGTCCCTGAAGTCAAAAATTTGGGGCCAGGCTAGATATAAACACTTATTCAGCTGTCAATAAGAACTGGTTGTTACTAATATTTGTTTCTGTGAAAATTTTTAGATGATAATTACTACTTTTACTATCTTCCGCGTAAGCAGGATAGGTTTTTATGACCCATCTCTGCATCATATACAGGCAATGGTAGAGAAAAGGCATGTTCAAAGGAAACATTTATCTGGAATTTTAAGAGATTTTTTGTGAATAGTCCTGTTACCAAATGCATCTTTACAGTCAGCAAGACCTAAGATTATCACATCAATTTCATCCTAAGGCAAGTAATCCAGAGAAAGATAGAAATGGATTTGACAGTGAATAAAAAAAAAGTTGTACGTTAAACTGAGCAACTTTGGAATTGTTTAATGGTCCATGGCATTTAATGCCCAGGAAATCCCAGGAAATCCATAATTTTTCATGATCTGGGAGTTTTAACCCATAGACTCACCTCCGTTTCACCCGGGGGAATTTTCATTATGCATTTTCATTATGGCTTAGGATCAGGATTTATTACAGAAAGCACAATGCAGAGAAGAAAAGGTGCAAAACTGTGGAGTGACAGCAAGCTGGCTGTCAGAAACCTGACCCACAAAAAGAACTAAGAGCTTCTCTCAGGAGAATATCATTATTGGGAGAAAGGCCTATAAAGGGTCCAGAAATGAAATCATTGCCATGACCCAGACAGATACTGATCCCTACTGATGCCTAAATCCCTGAGGAGGCAGGAACAGGCTGCTGAAATGCTTACCTCAGCATACCATCCCGTGTACCACTTCACATTTTTGTAACCCAAACAGCACACCAGTCTGGCCCTTCGTAAAGAGTAAAAAGAGAGAAAATCCACTCCAGCTGTCCAGTTGCTTCCATACACAGCTCATGGGGAGAATGCGCAAATCTAATACGGCTTGTGGGGAGGCAAGAAGCAGTTTGGCTCTTAGATTTGGATGGTTAAGCTCTCTTCAACCAGATACCAAAAGCTTTTAATTATAATGGGTGTTTTTTCCATGTTCGCCCAAGCTGTTACTGGAAGCAAACTCCAGTTCTGTGACAAAAGAGACATATGGCCATCTGCACAACAAGGAAGAAGGAATATTTTTCTTAGACAGACAGGATATGGAATCAAAATAGGCGGTTGAACCAGGATTTAACTGGGAAAATATTTGAGAGCTTACATATTAGCACAGCTAATAATCTCGTATGGGTTTTGGTATGGCGAAATGGCTTTTGGGGAGCAAACGATGAATATTTGAATGACAAACCCCAGCCTAAGAAGAGTATAAATACACCAGTCCATGTTTTCTCATCATGAGATCACTGAGGAACTTGATAATTTGAGTTGGTTAGGACTAAAGCATAACTATTCCCTAAAATCTTCCTCTACCTCATCCTACCAACTATTAACTTTTTGTTTTACATTATGGAAACCAACAATACAGGAACCTGTGCCTGCAAAAGCAGACAAAAAACCTGTTTAAATGTTATGTGACATATCAAATGGAAATTTATTTAGACTTTCTAGGGAGGTTAAAGTTCAATCAAATATACATGTGACAGTTTCGAAGTATATGCATTGATAAAACAAAAAGGTTCTGGCTTATATCAGCTGCTGTAAGAATGAAAGAAAGCAAGAGAACATGGCAGTTTCCTGTTAGAAAGACTGCACGTGATATTGAAATTAAATATCCATGAACAGTATTAAAGAACGATCTTCCTATCTGTACTTAAAATTTCTTATATTTAGATGGCAGATAAGCCCGTGTGTTAAAGAACTCAAAGTATTTTTTCTTCACTTTTCCCACTTACAATATGAGTACCTTCACATTTTTTTTTTTTGGAAAATGAAATGGCTCTGTTATACTGTACGCACACAAAAACATTCAATCTGTTAATCCTCATATCTATTTTATCATAGTCTAGCCCATTGCTGAATGCTGTAATTTTACAGTCTTTCAAGACATTTATATCACAATCCAAATGCTGTATTATTTGTGAGCAAAAGGGGAAGTTGTTCCTGCCCCTGGGGTTTGTATCACTTGGATGTGCAGACTATTCCTGGATTAACGTATCCCAGACCTTACACTGAGTGGGCCAACACCTCATTTGTAGGAACACCAAGGGAGTAACATCAGCAGAAACATGAAATAGGGACTTATTCATGTTAACAACCAGTCAAGAATAAACTTTGAGATTTTTAATTTCCAGAGGAAAGTCCATCATGATCCATCAGTCAGCCATTTTGACAAGTGTTAGGTAGAAATCAACATACTGAAAAATCACTGAAGGTCATCAAGAGCAACCTTTATCCATATTGGGAGGTTTTAAATGCTCCTTCAGATTTTACCTGCACAGAAGCCTTGTTTGTGGACACATCATCAATCACGTAGAGTCCGGTGACAAAAGTAATTTCTTTAAAACATATCCAGAAAATAGATAGAATATTATCACTTGTGCCTAAGTGTAGAAATGGTGACATGGGGTTTGGCCCCCATTTTATAATTTTTTTACAAAAAAATTTACATAAAATTTTACATACAGTTTTTACATTTGACAAAAATTATAAAAATCTCCAAATGAAACTGGGTGGGAAGAGAGGGGTGCATCCTACTTTCGGCAATGTCTTTGTCCACTCAGTGGAACAGATCCAATTATTACTGGTGAATTGATGACTTCTGTTTATCAAAAGAGTAAGATTAAGAAACCTTTTCTGCGGGCACTCATAAAAATTGTATTTCTCAAGCTTAATTATATGCATTCTTCAAAATGTGGGGTTTTTTTTAGGGAAAATAATTGTACTGTATTACAGAATTGGGTCTATGATGTTTTGAAAAGGTCTGAATCAACTGCACTCAAGGATTCTGATAGAACACGTTGTGATACAACTGGCAGAGCGTTCCTGGGTACAATTGCTTGAGCAGGTCACTCTCAACTGTGACCCTGGTGTCCAAACCATTGTGCATGATCTTATTTCTGCAGCACTGAGTCAAGTATTAACTTGGATTTCTAGTTTTAATCAACAAAACCCAATATGAATGCACTTGATGAGATGAGGAGTTGAAAGAAGCAGCACATTTCTAATGATACATAAATCATCCGGAGCAGCAACTGCTGTCTCTCGCTTGGGCTGGACATTGGAGTGTTTCCAGCACCGTCTCTCTAACTTCTTGTAGCACCGTACAAAGGTATCATAACGGTTAACTGCAAGGGCTTCTGTTGATATTTTCCAAGAAAAGACATGTTATTAGCAAATCCCAGTTTAATCATTCCCAGCTGTGGTGCCAGGAAAGGTTTACCCTTGCTGATCTGGCAGTTCAGCAGGTTACATGGCCCTCGCCACCACTGGCCTTGTCCTGGCCCAGGTCTACATCCACTGAGACCTCATTGTCTCTAGTAAACCTGCAGTTTGATTGTGGTTGATAGCATAAAATAAAAACAAAACAGTTACAATGAACGCGCACATCACACCAGCGTTATTTTTCCATTATTACTAAGAAAAAATGCCACTGTCAAAAGTAAAGACACCTTTTGCTCCCAGAAATAAAGATATCTGCTAAATCACCTTTATTTGCCAGTTTGTTTTTTCTCTTCATGATGTCTTCCAAGACTATCGTTAAGGAACAAACTAAAAATTAGGTAGCAAAAGTAGTGATATAATTTCTACTAAAGGTAGGGCTCTTGTTAAGTGAGACATGGATAGTCGTAATTGTCACATCCATCAATCATTTTGATACGTGCCACATCCCACATATGTTTCAAGAAATGGTCTTTGATTACACTTTGAGAGGTTTTTTTTTTTTGTTTCCTAGCATTTTAAATTCTCATCTACCCATGTACCTTGATTCTACGTGTAATACAAAGCCATACACCTTGATTCTATGTGTAATACAAAGTCTTATTCAGGAAAGCGCTTTGTTAAGGATTCTCTGAACTAGAGCCATAAGACTTGTAACACTGACTTAGAACTTTTCAATATATTTGGGATTTTAGGTTCGAGTTTCTAAGTGTTTTATTCACTTATCATTTTCTGCAATTAGGATGTAGAAACATTCCATAAATTTACAGAAAGAAATCTGAACAAAAACAAATGCTATAAATAACACTTCTCCTAAGAGCTTTGATTATGGCTTTTATTTTAGCTTTTTCAAGACGGCCACTATAGACCGGAAACATGAGTCAGTGTATTCAAAACGCCCCACGTATTTCTACATTCCCAGACACATTCATTCATTCTCAGATTCATTCCCAAGTATCTTAGGTCAGTTAATACCGAAAAAATTACATAAACTTTATCTTGGGACAGGAAAGTTTTGTGTTTACTCCACTGCTCTGAAACAAATTTCCATGGATGACCTTCTGTTCTGCTTTTCAAAAAGACTGCAATCACCTCAGGTAGTTTTTGATGATCAGTGTGTAAAAAATATAACCTCCTTAACTAAAAGAACGTGGCATGTAATAACAATATTGTTATTAAATCAATGTGTAGTAACCAATCAACACCAAAGCTTCTTTGTTTTAGGCAGGGTAATACTCAATATCCAACACTCACCAAGCCCCAAAGGTACAATAGCATTTGTATTACAGTGGCAATTTAAAATGTCACACAAGTGTAACACTTTAAAAATTCTCCTAAGAAATTCTTTTTATATATCTGAGAAAGAATAACAATTTGGCTTTGGCTAAAGAAACTAACAATGAACGTTATTTTCCTGAATCAAGATTTTAAGTAAACTGGAATTTCTGATTTAGACAGTAGGCAATGTAGACAATTTAAGGAAGAAAAGGAACAGTACAGATTAGACCTCTTAATCTTGCTTCTTATCTATCAAAAAAAAATTCTATCGGTCCCAAATGTAAAAAAAAAAAAATCCCAGCTTGTTATTTATTCATTTACAATTAAGGAAAGTTATACAGATAACTGATTTCCAGACATTTGTTATCTCTTCCCATCCCTTCTTTTTAAGTCTTTTAATTATTATTATTTCAAGGATTTTTTTCTGAAGTCCTGTAATAAACACTCTAGAAGTTCCACATGAAAACCACTGTAGTTTGGAATAGCATGGAAATGAAGTTTATAGACAGAAAACTGTCAGTGTTGAAGTGATGCATTGACATTACAGATAATTTCATATAGGCCAGCAGGTCAGCAGGCTTATTACCAACAATTTCCAATTTACCTGTATTTTTGCTGTGTATCATAATGCTCAAATGCTTTCTATACACCCAGAATAGCTTAGCATGCTCCCTAGGTATTTTAATTTTTTTAAAGAGATTAATTAACGACTAGTGAGATTTCTTTTCTTCTTTTTTGCCTTGGAATTGAAACTAAAAATTCCGCATTTTTTTTTCACATCTAAACTTACTTTGAAGGCAGTAAAACTTCACCAGAGACATCCTTATCCTCTCCATTTCTTTTAAATTTGTCTGAGATTCACATAAGCCTATCATACACTGAAGCTGTAGCATCAGACAAGATTAAAAGTATTTTGCTTTGCTCTGACCCCTAGTTCACATAATCACCTTTCACTGTAACATTTCCTTTGCAGCAGTTAAATATGTATTTGTTTGTTTAATTATGTAACACCGAAAATCAATGCTTGCAAACAAATACAGATTATGACTAACATATTATTTATTAAAAGTTGCTCTCATTCTTAATAAGTATCAGCAGTGTACAAACCAACTTCTTTTGCAGACAAAAGGAATAGTTAAAAAGAGATAATATTTACCAGCTCCTCCTATTTCAACAGCTTTTGATGATAATTTAATAATATAGACCATTACTATATTTCATAGTGAATTTCTCTAGTGAATTACCAGTGTGTATGGAAGTTGGGCAAAGCCTTGCCAAGAGTCTGGATGGTGCCAGTCTTATTGAGAAGAAAAAGAAAGATATACAAAGTGAAAAAGTTCACATTTCCCAGAAACGGACTGGAACAAATAATGCGAGAAACAGACTGCCAGCTCCTAGAAGATAACAAGGAGATTAGTGACAGCTACCACGGATCTATCATGAAGAAATCACGCCGAGGCAATCAAACTCCTGTGGTGACAGAGGCTCAGCCGCCGTGGAAAGGGAAAAGCAGCCAGTGCCGTGTGTCCTCACTAGGGGTTTTGATACTTTCTTACCTAACGTTCCTAGAAGCAAGCGAAGGAACTCTCTGAGACGAAATTTGGTTTGGAAGCCTCGGCGCAGGTTGGCAATGCATGCTCCGTGTCAGGGTGGGAAGGCGAGCAGAGGGCAGCCCTTGTGGCTGTTCGGCTCATCCTCACTCTTCTGTTCATGGTGAACAGGGGACAGCTTATTAAATTTGCGTGTGGCACAAGGCTGGGGGGAAATGCGAGTATAGAGAAGAGAGGATTTGAATTTAACGTGATCTCGACAAATTGGAGGAATAGTACAAGATAAACCACGCGTGGCAGGTATATTTATGGGGAAGGCCTGCGATTCTGTTCCCCCATCTGAATTGAGCTTATGACCGTCCTGGCGCAGCACCGTTCAGATAGGTTTTCTCTAGGTGGGGTTATTTTTCAAAGCAAACTGAGCTCCTTAGTTGTGTGTGATCAGGCAGTTCCATGGCTGGTGGCTCATTCGCTGTAACCGTCTCAGTGATCACCTGCTTGATTCTGGTGCTTACGGGCCTTAAAACTGAGCCATAACCCAGAAAAAAAGGTTGACATCAAAGCTTTGAACGTCTTAGGATGAAATAAAACACTTTAAAAGAAAAATGCACCAGACTATGGACTTGTAAATTTTAGCATTTCTTTCTGTTTTAAACAATGAATGTGTAATATATATAAAAATGGATGGCTATGAGAGAATGTGCATGTAAACACCTTGGCTGTTTTTCTGCAGGCTGGGCCAGAATAACACTGTTCTGCCAGGAGCACCATGAAAACTTTGTACATCCATACAGGCACCGAGTTATCTTACCGTGGTGGGACTGGGGGTCCCAGCTCAAAAAAGCCCAAGTTGCAGGGAGCAAATGTCACATCTGTTTGTTATCGGGTGCTCTTCATAGATAGAAACCGTAATCATTGTCCAGTTTCTAGTCAAATTTGGCTGTAGCTGATTGGACTCCAGGGCAGGCAGAGCAGCAGAATATCTCCTCTCCCCAGGGGGCAGTGCCCTCTCCTGCTCTGCCAGGCGCTGTCTCCCCCTGAAAAATATATTCCTTCCCTTGCACATACTTTATACGAGCACTCAGATGGGCAAAGCTCTGTCACTCAGGCCTTCAGCAGCAGAAAAAATAAAATAAAATAAAAATAAAAAAAACCCCACCCCCATTTCACCGCCCAACTTTTCACCAAATAGAGATTATTTGCAGGTTGCTCTTGGTTACATTCATTATCAATACCATAATGCGTGGAGGTTGCTTCCCCACTGTCCTATCCCCTCCATCATTCCCCCCCGGGAGCTTTGGATCGTGCTTTTTAGCTTGCAAAGGTAATATATATTTAAGTAGGAACTTTCAGATTGTAATTGTCTTTGATAACGTTTTTGTTGTGTTTCGATGCTTTGATGACAACTTTAAAAGCCTTGGCTATTGTCCTCTTCCCACAAAACAACAGTCACACTTCTTGAATTCTTGAGGACCTAGAGGACTAGTCCTTAATGGACTCCCTTTTATCTTTACATTGAGGCACTGACATTACTTGTTGGTACTATTCCATCAGAATGCTTTTCATGTTAACCTCAACAACAGTAACCAAAAAGCCGTAGTAAAAATGGTTGGAGGGGGAGAGGCTGGTAAGGGTGAGAGAGAGAAAGACAGACTCCAATCTACTCAGTGTAATAATATTCTAACTCCAGTTCAGAAAACAAAGGAATCGACTTCTCAAAAAGGCAAAATTCACCTTAGTGAAATTTTCACCGAAGTAAATTGCATTTCCTGTAGTTTTTAATTTGTCAGTTTAGCAAATACAGTTTTGAAAGGTGAATATTGTGTGGTGGGTGTAGGGGAGAAAGCCTTGAGACTTTGAAGTACAGCTGTTGAAAAATGTAAAAACCTGCAAATTCAGAGCACATACACGCAATGCAAAAGAAACTTCATGCTGGGCGATCCTAGTTTTACAAATCCTTAGCTACAGCCATTCTTTGACTGTTAGGAAAATGAGTTGTGTGCCCCAACAACATTGTTAAAACCAAGACTTCCTGCCAACACAAGTGCTGGGTTGATTTCAAATGAGAGAATATTCTGAATTAATCTTGGGATAGCTGTCCTCATTTCTTGATATTTCATCTTTGCTCCATCAGCTGAAATGTATCTTCTTAGTCTTGTTGATTTTATTTGTCTCTGTCGTAACGTATTTGTCTCAAAGCAGATCTCACCATCTTGAGCTATAGACAAGAGTTTAACAGAGCAAAGATGGAAAAGAATCACTTGCCCAATGCACCAACTATAACTACCAGTTTGATGCCATTCTTGAACAGAAAACATCTAAACATGACATTATAGTGCATTCTTGTTAAAAAGATCTAACAATATTTCAACTACTATAATTCTTTGTCTCTATGGATGCACGCCATGAAAATCCTTCACAGAATCACAAAATGATAAAGAGCTGGAAGGGATCCCTGGAGATCATCTAGTCCAACCCAGAGCAGGTTGCACAGAAACGTGTCCAGGAGGGGTTTGAATGTCTCCAGAGACAGAGCCCTCACCACCTCTCTGGGCAGCCATTCCAGGGCTCTGCCATCCTCAAAGGAAAGAAGTTCCTCCTCATGTTTAGATGGAACTTCTCATGTTCAAGTTTGTCCCCATTTCCTCTTGTCCTGCCAATACCTTCTTTAGAAATCAGACTTAATCAGAACAGCTCACACGCCCAACACTGACAATAATTCAATGCAAGCAAAGTGGGTTATTTCGTAGCTAATTTCCTTTTCTTGGTGAGTTTATTTTCTTTGTTGTTCGTTTGTTTGTTTTAAGGGCAATTAGCTGTGCTTTAAAGCGAGTAGTCTCTGATTTCTACCCTCAGATCTGTGGCAGTGAATCCTGAGTCCTGAACGGATTGTGCTACATTCAGCAAAATTCTCAGTGGCCTCATTGATGTCCATTCATTTCTCAGCAGCTGTCCTGTGAAAACTGACAGGTGACCTTCAAGACAATTATGCAGCTTCTTTTATGTTGATAGATATATATTTATGCTTTCATTCTTCTTTTTCTCCAGCATTTCTCTGTTACTTTTTACTTCTGTTTTGTTTGTTTGTTTGTCTCTTGTTCTTATGCTTAATTTCTGTTGAAAGTTTTTCATGCTTGGTGTTCATCATTAGTTTTCATTATTGTTTAATATTGTTGCATTCTAAGTGAATAAAAAAAAAAAACAACCAAACATGGGACTGTTAAGACTAAGAATATTTAAATAGTGAATATGTGATATAAAAATAGGCCATCACAGGTGCCTAAAGTTTTTGCATGTTTGTGAATACAAAACCTTGTCTTTCACAATTTATGATGTGGTGAATCAGTTCATTCAAACACTGTTACTACACATTCGATTAACTCCCAGTCCCCTATTGACAAAATGAAGCAGCTGTGGTTTTTTTCAAGATTTAGTTTGAATTATTCAAGTCCTCATATATTTTTTTTGTTTTCTGCCACTAAGCAGTGGCAGTGGAATCATTTACACCAAAGCCAAACTGTTGACTGAAATGAGGTTTTTTCTCTGACTGACTGAAGATGAGAAATATTGAAAATCTTATGTTCCGGTACAGGCAATAATGAAGTCTGAGTCTGCAATTCTTCTGTCTCCAAGAGATGTATTTTTAAGACATTGAGCATTTGGTATAACTGTCCGTACATGTAACTCTCCAAAGACCCATCTTTAAATCAGTGCAAGATCCAGTCAAGCTCAATCTTTAAAGAAAAATGTCTTAGAATTCCTTGAAAAGGCAGAAAAATAATAAACAGACTGCAATTCAGCACTCTATTATACCACTTTGTTTTCTTGATTATGCTTTCAAGCATCTGTCCAATTACTGAAAAGGAAGAAAAAAATCTCATGTGGCATGGAAAACACTGTTAAATTAAGATGTAATATTGAGAAAGATATGAAGAGCCCTTCACTTAAATCAGATTTATCGTTTTCCGCCTTGTTAACCTTTGTGCTCAGTCACTGACCATTTTGTTACACAGTGGGCCACAGACTACACATTTATGTCTTTCCCAAAGTGCAATTGTCAGCTTTCACTATAAACCTTGACATTCATATCATCTCAGAAGCTTGATAACAAAGTACTGTGAGTATCCAACATGGTGTCATAAATATAGAAATTCATTTCACAACATTAAGAGGCCACCACGAGTGTCTGTTTTTAATTATCAGGAGAACAAATGGCCTTAGATTAATGTGGCACAAGGCAAATACTTCAGGCTTCCTAGACTGGAAAAATTAATAGTTTTAAAAGGCTAGTTACCTGGAGATAACTCTTGGAGTACCTCTGGCAGCATTATTTTTAAGCAAAACAAAAGAATGTAAATAAAAGGCTGGTTCTGCCATTGTCCATAGAGAAGGATGAGGAGAAAGTGGGTTTTTCATGGAGCTATTTATTACAAAACAAGAATGGTGTTCCTCAGTGAAAATGGTCTGCCCAGAACCCACCATTTTATATGTGAAACTAGGATGTTTTATTCCCATGTGCATCACTTTACAATTCTCTACACTAAATTTCCTCTGCTGTTTTCATTACTCAAGCAGTGTCCTTTTGCAGTCTTTCACTGTCTGCCTTTATCATTTCTATCTGGCATGAATTCGTATCAGAAGCAAGCTGTGTCACCTTCTTGCTCACTCCCTTTTCCACGACCTTTATGAATGCATTAAGCAGCACAGACACCAAGCCAACACCCCACCGAACTCCACTGGTGACCTTCCTCTCTTCAAACAGTTGACTATGCTTTGTTTTTAGCTCCTATCTTTGGGGCAGTTGTTTACCCATGACAGGGCTTCCTCTCACCCCTAGTCTTTGCCTAATTTCTTTAAAAGGCCTGAAGAGTCACTGTAAAAAGTCGTCTGAGATAGAGGTATCAAGGTATGAAAGAACTAAGGAATGAATCGTAGAATTGTCTAGAATGGAAGTGACCTTTAAGACCATCTAGTCCAACCATCAACCTAACTGATAAAAACCATCACTAACCCATGTCTCTAAGCACTATGTCAACCCGTCTTTTAAATACCTCCAGGGATGGTGCCTCAACCACTTCCCTCGGCAGCCCATTCCAATGCTTAATAAGCCTTTCAGTATAAAAATATTTCCTAATATCCAATCTGAACCTCCCCTGATGCAACTTGAGACCATTTCCTCTTGTCCTATTGCCTATGACTTGGGAGAAGAGACCAACCCCTGCTTGTCTACACCCTCCTTTCAGGGAGTTGTAGAGTGTAAGAAGGTCTCCCCTCAGCCTTCTTTTCTCAAGGATGAACACCCCCAGCTCCCTCAGCTGTTCCTCATACGACTTATTCTCCTGACCCCTCACCAGGGAAGGTAGGAGGCAAATGCCTATTTCAGGTTTCAGGAAGGGAATACGCTCCCCTGGTTGTCCTAGCCTTTGAAATTCCAGTGTTTGGCTTTTCCATAAAATTTGTCTTAGGAAAGATCATTTAACCACTCAGCATTCAGACAGAGGGGAGAGATGGGAGAAGTGACAAAATACACACAGCTGAAAAATAAGCATATCATGTAATGTTTGCTTTCTGTTACTGCTTTGGTAGTGATCTGTGTTGTCTGAGACTTTTTCTTTCTTGACTGTCTTTGAGCACTTCTCCTTTAGCTGGGAAGTAACTTGTTTCATAGTGTGGCTTTTTCAAGTCCTCCGCAAAAAATTCCGCCCTAGTTTTGTCTCACACTCTCATTTTCACCCATTCCTGTGGTTTGGCAGTTCACCTTGCTGCTTCCTGGTTTTATATTTTCTCCTGCGTAGCATGGGTTTTCCCCTTTTTTTTCTGGAGATTCTTACTTAAAGCTTCCTGGTTTTATATCTCTGCACTTTCTACAAGCTATAACCATCCAATTTAGTCTCCTCAGTGCAGCGTACTAAGCAATTCAGTATTCCTTGTAACACGCACAGGAATCAAGTGGACACTTGTGACAAGTGTAACCACAGGACTCTTCTGAGTGCATTTAAGGCTGTTCCTCTCCCTGTTCCTCAGAAGACTGTGCTTGCAGCTACTGAGGAAGAATTTACTGAAGACTGAACACAGCACTCACTGTTATCTATCTGAATAAGGTATTGCGTTCTAGGAAAAGCCTAGGGAATTCAAAGCTAACTTCATATTCATTTACTTGAAACCAAAACCAGTCTTCATTCTCAAGAATCTTCTTGCTTAAAAGGAAATAAAATGTTTAGGCTTCCAAGAAAATTTGTATGTATTTTGAATGTCTGTAAGACAAGTGGAGAATTTTCTAAATAGCTTTGAGCTTATATTAACCACTTAATTGGACAAAAGAAATGCAATGGCAGTATGAATCACAGCTACTGATACTGAAAATTCTGTACATATCAGGTGCAATGGCACCAGTCAATGCCATAAGACAGGAGAGAATCAGGTGGGCTGTTTTGGTTTGGTTTGTATCCTCTGAAATGTACACGGTATGCTATTGCTCATTTTCATCAAGCTACACAATTACAAATATGACCATTTTGTCCCATTGAAAGGAGTTATTTTTTGATTTCCTAAGGCAACCTTGCACTCTTATAAAGCAATGTAATTGCAACACCGGTAACATGAGGACAGGGTTGTTAATAATCCAGTGTTTAAATATGACAGTAGCAAGAGCTGCCCCCATAGCTCAGCTGAGTGAGCTCAGGAGAAATGAAAGCCTTTAAGTTCACCCTCAAAATTCTCAAATTTGGGTGCAGTATAGCCCATCAACATCAGGATAACAAGCTGGCAACTGGGGTCACTGCACTGAGAATACACTGCTGCTCACCCACGTGAAGAGAGGCTGATGAATCCTCATTAAATATAGATGACTAACTGAAATGCAGAGGTCTTTGGCATCAAGAGAGCTTAACCTATTTAAGGTTTTATAGCTAAGCTCTGCGACCTTCAAATGGATATGGATCTGAAGTGAATATTAATTTAATAATGAAGTAATGAATTCATATGGTAGATAGTGTTTTTTCTTTCTCAGAGCAGCCAGGGTTTTAGATTATCTTTACTTTCTGGATGGTATTATATGAATTTAGGGATAGGATTGCCTAGGGGTTATTAAATATACTGCCCTCCTGCTATTTCAGCCTGCAGGTGAGGTTTTTCCTGGATATTCTGCTAAAAAATCCAAAGCATTAGCATCAGATTGCTAGTTTTAAATAAAAGTGGAAATTCTTGAGAAAATAATTGCTTTTTACACAATGTCTATGATATTAAAATATGCAGGTGTTAAAAATAATCTGGGTAAAAAAATGACCAGGCATTTGTTTGTTTTATACAGCTTTATGTCAAACTTGACACTAATTAATGTGGAGCCTTCATCTGTCTACTCAGGTGCCCATAACTCTTTTCCCAAGTTTAGCACTGAAACTGGAGTTGTAATGTCAAACCCAACCAGACTGGCTCTTAGCAAATCTAATATGCAGTAAATGCCAAGATTGGATGGAAAAAGGGTGTCTTCAGCACAGTTTTACTTCAAAAGTATGAAAGCATGGTGCTCTAGGGCTAGTTTCAGGTCTTCCTGTCCCATTCAGCTGCAACTGGACATGATTTATTAGCAGTTTTCTTCTCTGATTTCCATCAAGAATACCTTTGCAGGTTAATGAGAAGTTTATGCTTCACTGACATTTATAAAGTCTAAAATCAGAAGCCAAGGAATTCAAAGAGGCTGTGAAAGCTGAGCAAAGAAAGCTGAATGTCTCATAACTTCCTTGGCACAAGAAGTTCTGCAGGATAAGAACTATTTTTGTATGAAGAGCTTTGCCTCATAGAGACCTGCTCTCATGCAAACAAAAACATTAGGCTTGCTTTGACATTAAACAGTGTTAGCAGGCTATACTCCCTTCCAGAGACTTTTCCTAAAGAAAAAATAAAGGTATAAAATGTCACTTGTATTCCTTCTCCTCTGTGTCTCTGTATGGGAATCCAAGCTGTGTTTAAAATTGGCTTGTAATTGATTTTTATATAGCCACAGGTGTCAACATAAAACACTGGGACAATATAAGCTTTCATTTTGTATATGCAAGAACAAGAAAATAAGAAATAGCGCAAAACACACAATTCCATGCCAAAAAAAAATTAATCCATGTAAAGGATATCACCACACATTAGAAAGAAGAAATAATTAAATTTTAGAATTAAGCTAATTTATAGGCAGAATCTATTCTTATTTTTTGACCATCACATTACCTATATGCCTTCTAATAGCTACAGAGACTTAAGTTCTTGATTATTACTGAAGGGTTTTTACACCTTTATCTGAGAAGAAATAAAACCACTGACTTTGTCTTCTCTGCTTTTTAACCGCGGCTTTCAAGCAAAGGGAAGAACCGACATTTTAAGCCTCAAAGCCATCACTGTAAAAACTCTAAGTCTTCAGTCCCAGGTGGGTAAGGATCTGTTGCAGGCTGTTACTGACCTGAAAAGAAAGAGGGACATTTCAGGAGGGTTCTTTCAGGGCAGCACAGAGACGTGTCACCGGCAGGAGCTCGTTTGCGACAGCCAAGGACTGAGGGACATAATCTCTGCTTTCTCCCGCTCTGAGCCCACTGTGGTGAGACAAAATTTCACTTTCAGTCCTCCTTAACCTCAGTGCTGTAAAAAGGTCTGCGGAAAACACCGTGGGAAAAGGCTTTTAAGTTACTGAAATGCAACACTCCCACATCGGCGCGACACAATGGAGTAAACCCGCCAGTGGGGACTGGCCAAGATTCATGCCCAGGTGTGGAGATTGCCTGGGTTTCCTACCGGTGGCATGAAAACACTAACTTGACAACTTCAATATGTAAACTTAAATAAGGTGATTCTTTTCTTTTGAAAGTGTAATTGCTGCCTTGGCAATCATCAGCATCAATTCCAGGTGAAGAGCTTGAGTAAGCTGTTACTCCCAATGACTTTCTGAAATGAGTGTACAGTTACCCAGGGGTGTAAAATGAGTAACACTCATGTGACCAATATTCATTTTAAGGCATCTGATTAAATTTCTCCGGATAAAAGTAATCTTAAATGGTTATCACAGTTATAAACATTTTGCATTAATTTCTAGCCTCTCGTAGACATGAAAAAGCACATTTTTAATAAAAAGTCAAGTGTGTGAGAAAATGGATGTTTCGTTCTAAAATATCTAAGTTTCTAAAAATATTTTTCGAAATCTGAAAACTAGTTAGCATACAACTTCTTTTAAAAAAATTTTTTTTTATATTTTGGACAATAAGTTTTGGAAGAATTTTTTAGCTGGAAAAAATATGCTTTTAAATATATTTATTTTTATTTGAAATGCTTGACTTTAAGAATATTCCAGCTTTTCTGATATGGAAGAAACACTTTATTCTTGCAAAAAAAAAGGTATTAAATAAAAAAGGGAAAATTCAGAAACATTTCAGGGACTTAAAGATTACGGTCTGCTTACCTCTAATTAAGTTTTTGGATTTTAGTCCTTCATTTGAGTTGGTTTTCTTATTGGAATCTTCAAATTAGGCACATATCTGAGTGCACTATAAGACATTATTACAGTACAAGATTTAAAAAATGAAAAAACATAATCACGAATTTAACGTTCTAGGTATCTAGTATATATTCAGGATATGTTAGGATGCATTTAAAAACTGCTGGTTACTTAAGATTACCTATTTAAAATGACTGCTGAGTGACTGGCTTGGCTTTTCATTAGCTAGAAAAGCTTTCCATGATCCATAATCAACATGTAGAATATGTTAATATGTGCCAGCACATTTGCAATAAATGTGTTTGGGTGATACAAAAGGTCCATGATCTGTTCTGCGCTATCTGATGAAATGCAGCTTTTGTGGAAGCCTTTAAAAATGAAGCTCTGTGACACATTTTAAAATAAGTACAAATCATAAAGAACAAAATTCATTGCAAAGAACTGCAAGCAGAAAGAAAAATAACGCTGATCGTCTATTCCCATTTCATCCAAAGGATTTGCCGTAACCTGGGAGATATCCAGAAATGTTTCAAGTTCAACAAACCAGATCTTGTTTACATTTAGAGAAACTGTTAGCAAAATATAAAGATAAATGTACATTGCATTATTCCTGCTTAATTTATTTTAAAGCATTTGCATAGTACCACAGATTTACAGGGAACGTCAGAAACATTCAGATATACCATGTTTCCCTCCAAGCCCTAATTACACTATGTGATTAGTGAGCAAATACTTCACTGCCACCATTGGTAGCCACAGAACTGGAGGCAGCTTGCAGGTTGATGTGCTGACTTTCTGGACTCCTACAGGAAGGAGGAATTTCAGGTCTTCCTGCAAGGAAGTGCCCACGTGAGCAGAAAAAGCAACTTCCAGGAACTGTGTCCCCAAAATGCTGCCCATCTGCTCTTTAATACCATGTCTGGTGCTAGAAAGAAGATCAAGAGATCCATTCAAGATCCAGGGCATGGAACTTACTTTCTCTTTTCTGAGGATACTCACCAAGGAACAATTTTTTATTTTTTTTTTTTTTCCCTCAGAAAGAGGATCTCACACATACTGAAGCTCCTGCTCTAAGCCAAAGTTCTGTGTTCATTATATAAAAATTTTTTATGCCATTTGTTGGTTTTATTGAAGTGTGACACAGGGAAATCACTCAACAGTAAAAATAGAAAAAAAGAAGGGGGTACAAAAAGCTAGCCTGGCACAATATTTTTGATCATTTAAAAGTGTACATCAACATATATCTGTTATTAAGCTGCACATCATGCAGCTCCAAATGCAGGTATTTTAGAAAAAAAAAATATTTTAATGAAGGAAAGAAGAATTAAACTAGATAAAGCAAAAAAACATTACAAAATTTTCTGAAGATACTCTTCTAGGAAACTATATAGCTGATTTTCAGCATCTTTGGTTCACCAGAATAGCCCCGAGTGTTTAGCAGAGTTCAAACAGAAACAAAATCTCAGCTAAAACCTGGAGTGAGCTTTAAAAAATTCAGCCTGACCTCCATTTAGCATTGAACATTTTCATGTTCATTTTTAATATTTATTAATATATACATGTCTCATTCAGCTTGCTGCCCAGTACTTCTAAAAACTCTACAGATAACCAGCCAAACCACTCTAGGGAAGCAAAGGAAAAGCAAATGGTGTGATTTGATTACCTTTTCAACAAAGACATACTGAATGAAGCATACAAATAAATGGAAGAAGCATTGCAAAGGTAGTTTTCATTTCATAGGTAGTAATTATTAAAGGCTGGAGCCCTGTTTGAATTCCAAGTTAAAAATAAAATTAAATTATTTTTAATGGTACAAATAATTAATGTCTGTAACTGTCTACATAAGAAGGCAGGATCCCTTTCTGAAAGAAAACCTTCAGTCAAACAACAGATGTCTTAGCCAAAAGCAATTTATTGAGTTGATTAGAAGAATACATGGCTCAAATTTAAGGACTGCTGAAACAGAAAGGCTCTAATTAGATGACAGATATTTCCAGGCACAAACTTTACAAATTGAAGAAATTTATATATATTTTAGGGTTTTTCTTAATTTCTCTTCAAGTTTTTGTGTTTTTTTCCATTATAGCTGTATCACTAGCTTTCTACAATAAACCAATTGCTACTAAAATCTTTAAAATAGATATAAATTTCATTCACATCTTTGAAGATAAAGATGATGACCCCAGCAGATTTTTTAGGCTTTGCTCTTTTTCCCTGTTACGTGTTAGTAAGATCAGAGGATAAGTAATACTCCTGCATTACTTGGTACAGTTATTTAAGTGATTTATATTCATGTGTATTGATATAATCTCCTTTTAGACTACCTCACAGTATTTGTCAGATTTGTCTACCAGAATGGCTATCAAGGTCCCAGTTATCTGTACACCATATTTGCAATTCTTTGTAAAATTGCCTAATTTTTCAATGCCATTTTACTACTGATATAATTTGTCTAGGTTGAAATTCATCCTACAGTAAAAAACTGGCTGGAGGCTGGGCACAAAGAACTGTGGTGAATGGAGTTAAATCCAGTTGGTGGCCAGTCATAAGTGGCATTCCCCAGGGCTCGGTATTGGGGACAGTTCTCTTTAACATCTTTATCAATGATCTGTTTAAGGGGATCAAGCGCACCCTCAGTCAGTTTGCAGAAGACACCATGTTGGGTAGGAGTGTTGATCTACTTGAGGGTAGGAAAGCTTTGCAGAGGCATCTGGACAGCCTGGATCGATGGGCCGAGGCCAATGGGATGAGGTTCAACAAGGCCAAGTGCTGGGTCCTGCACTTGGGTCACAACAACCCCATGAATGCTCCAGGCTGGGGGAAGAATGGCTGGAGCTGCCTGGCAGAAAAGGACCTGCGGGTGTTGTTCGACTGTGGCTATGAGCCAGCAGTGTGCCCAGGTGGCCAAGAAGGCCAACAGCATCCTGGCTTTTATCAGGAGCAGTATGGCTGGCAGGACTGGGGAAGTGAGTACACTGCCCCTGTACTCTGCACTGGTGAGGCCCCACCTTGAAGGCTGTGTCCAGTTTTGGGCCACTCACTACAGGAAAAACGTTGAGGGGCTGGAGCAGGTCCAGAGAAGGGCAACGGAGCTGGTGAAGGGTCTGGAGCACAAGTCTTGTGAGGAGAGGCTGAGGGAGCTGGGGGTGTTCAGTCTGGGGAAGAGGAGGCTGAGGGGAGACCTTATCGCTCTCTACAAATCCCTGAAGGGAGGGTGTAGCCAGGGGGGGTCGGTCTCTTCTCCCAAGTAACAAGTGAGAGGACAAGTTGCACCAAGGGAGTTTTAGGAGGAATATTAGGAAAAATTTCTTTACTGAAACGGTTGTCAAGCATTGGAACAAGCTGCCCAGGGAAGTGGTAGAATGACCATCAGTGAAGGTATTTAAAAGACATGTTGACATGGTGCTAAGGGACATGGGTTAGTGGTGGTTTTGGCAGTGACAGGTTGATGGTTGGACTAGATGAACTGAAAGGTCCCTTCCAACCTAGGCAATTCTATGATTCTGTTTGAAAACATTTTTGAAGACACAATACCACTGAACTACAACCTGAGCTTCCATAATAAGTCCTTGTGCTGATCTTATGGATGAAGTAGGATTGCAGCCTCTAAGGCTATTTGTCAGTTCTTTGCAATTATTTATGGTTGTCCAATTTAGAAAACTTTGGGAAAAAGATCTCTGCATCTTGTCTATTAAAAAATTGCTCCACTCCTTTTGTTATTCAGAAATTAAATATATAAGTCAAGACCTGTTGAACTGGTTGTATAAAAGTGATATTAATGGAAAAGCTTAGAAAATAGATTTGCTAAAATAAAACCCCTTTAGAGCTGGAAGTCCCTAGCAACTACTGAATCCATGATGTAGACGTTTTCAGTATAAGTGAAAAAGAAGTTCTGCATAAGGGACTAGATACCCTTTTTTTTCCTAATACACAATATTTGTTGGTTGGTTGTTTTTTTGTTTGGTACTTTTTTCAGTTAAATTTACCTAACAAATAAGGATTTAAAAAAGCTTTTGAACCAAACAAATACAATGTTTTAATCCCATTTATAAGGACTATAATAGACTTAGATTTGAAAATTTATACAAACGTTCCTCCAGAGCTTGGGTTAAATGTCTGTTTTGACAGTCTTTGCTCTCTGACCTTCTAGGCCATTCAGAGAGGAATTGTAGCCGGGATTTCTAATAATCTACCTCAGGACTCAGAGATATAGTGTTCAATTATTCTGATATCACACAGAAAATATATGCAGATATTTCATTTTCAATCAGCTGTCTCACGTTATTCCAAGATATACCCATGGATTTGGTCTCCTGAACCCAGACAACAGACTATTGAGAAGTGGTGTCATAAAGAACCATTAGATGGACAAGAAGAAATAAAAATATTATTTAAAAACATTATATTGCATTTTATTGAAGCACAATTGCTATTATTCCAAAGTCCATCCCTCCCCTGCTTCCCTCCACTATTTCTGGAGCAATCCAAGTTGAGGACTGGAGAGTTTAGTAGTATAGTCTTCCTAGGAAATAGACTTTGTCTGTGCAGAGAACTAGTGCTTCACCTTAAAAAACATTTTTGTCACATGTTGAGTTAAAAATTGGACACCTATGTTTCATTTCTTATTTTAAAATAGATAAACTTGACCAATTTCTCATGTATTTTCCAGCATAAAGTGATGCTCAGTTCACTGTGCACTTACTTATCAGAATAAATGTTTGGTACATTATTAAAGAGGAATAAATACTTAGTTACATTAGGTAATTATCATTAGCTACTTTGAGAGTAACGTTCAGCTGCTTGGAACACACCCTGAATATACTGTAATATTCAGTGTTACTGTACCTCATCCCTCTTCTTTGCTTAGACTGAGGGTACACTCAATCCCACTGTCTGTGTCGCTGACAAAGATGTTAAACAGCACTGGTCCCAGTACTGATCCCTGAGGGATGTCCCTCGTCCGTGGTTGGCACCTGGACATTAATCCATTGACTGCAACTCTTTGAGCGCAGCCGTCCAGCCAATTCCTTCTCCACCATCCATCCATCAAATCCATGTCTCTCCAATTTAGAGACAAGGATGTCATGTGGGACAGTGTCAAATGCTTTACAGAAGTCCAGATAAATGACGTCAGTTGCTCTTCCCTTATCCACCAATCCCATAACACAATCGTAGAAGGTCACCAGATTTGTCAGATAGGATTTGCCTTTATTGAAGTCATGTTGGCCTGCACCAATTACCTCTTTATTTTCCATGTGCCTTAGAAGAGATTCCAGGAGGATCTGCTGCATGATGTTGCCAGGCAGAGGTGAGACTGACTGGCCTGTAGTTCCCCAGGTCTTCCTTTTCTCCCTTTTTGAAAATGGGTGTTATTTTTCCCCTTTTCCATTCAGCAGGAACTTGGCCACACTGCCACAACCCCTCAACTCTGATGGCTAGTGGCTAAGCCAGTTCATCCGCCAGTTCCCTCAGAACTTGCGGATGTATCTCATCAGGTCCCATGGACTTGTGCAGCTTCAGGTTCCTTAGATGGCCTTGAAGCTGGTCTTCTCTGATGGCGGGTAGTTCCTCATTCTCTCAGGCTTTTTCCTTCTGTGGCTTGCATGGTGTGGCTAGAGCCCTTGCCTAACCAGAGCTGACCTTCTATCAGCACCTTTTACCTTCAACATCTTGTAGCTTCAGGGGTCCCTCTAGCATGTTATTAAGTAAGGGTGTGAAATACCATGTTACATGATTAACTCTACTCTTATTCTGGATCTAAGAGTCAACTATAGTCTCAAAAAATTCTTTATTCTCCTTCGTTGCCTCATTGCAAATGCAAGTTAGAGGTACACAAGATAAACACATTTTGCCCAAAAGCTGCAGTTGAGTTCCTAAACTTTAAAAGTCTCTGTGAACCAAGTCCAAACTCAGAATCTTTTAGTGTTTGTTCCAGCTCTACAATAAATAATTGCTTTACTCACACAATATGTGCTTGACATTTCCTGCAGTGACCCAAAATTTCAGAGAAAATGATAAAGGAACTGTATCTCACTTATGTCTGTATATAATTTTTCTCTCTCCAAAGTTCTCAAAGGCTATTTCATACATCTCTGAGGGGGCTACCCTTGTGGAAAAGTGACCCCTTTGTTGTATCTGTTTCTTCCAAGCTGTGTTTTACATCTTGTCTTGTCATCAACCAGTATATCAAGAGCAGTACTGCACTTAACTTTCCTTATTTTCTCCTGACAATATCCTCAGGGTTGATAAATGGTCCTGCTTTCATGTGGAAGGCAATGTATTTATTTGGATCCTGTATATAAGTTTATGAAATCATGACATTCTGCAACAGTGACTGGAACAGCAAGAAAGGCTATTACATCAGTTAACCCTTAGGGGACAATTGCTGGTGTCTGTTCTCTTGCCATTAACTCTTGAGGTCTAAAAATGCGTATTACTAATAATGACAAAATGCAGCTCAACAATTTCCAGAGGAGCATCAAATTTACTGCCATGCCAGCTAAAAATTAATAATATTTATATTTGGCCTGTATTTTTAATGAGTCTAAGATGATGTATGTGTTTCTGGAAGCAAATATGGAAGGCAAATCTTGCTTATAGATAGTGTGAGGAGAGAGAATCGAAAGCACAGAAAAGAAACAGAGTCTTTCCGTCTTGCTCACTTTTATGCTGTACGTTTGTTTTTAAGCTTGATTCAGCCAGGGACAGTATCTTGGTGAAGTGTGTTCACGGAATCACAAGGGGAGCTTCAGGGAGTGTAAAGACTGGACTGCATGCCTTTGAAGCCTTTGAAGCACTTTTCATTTAACTGCAATTCTCGGTTCTAGCTCGCACACAAAAATAGGTAAGTTGATAAGGCACATAAGGAGAAGCTGAAGTAAATGGCAGAGAGAGGAGCATTATTTCAAAGCTGTGAGAAAATGGATTCCCATCAGCCTAACTCTCCACTCAGCCTTGTGCCAGGGCTGTACATGCCCTGCAGCCAGGCTTCCCGACTGCCTCTGCTACTTGAGATGCAGGCAGTCACGCTTTGGCACATCTCTCTATTTCAGTTCTTCCACAGCGCAAACGTCCATTTCATACCAATGTCAGTCCCTCCAATGGTCCTCTAAAAAAGCAGCTATAAAATACATGTATTGTAAGGTCTTTGGAACGGGAAATAGCTCTGCTTAAATCAGTGCCTAGATTTTGCAGACAAGAAATCACTATTTTAGCTTGCATTACAATAGAAATGACAAGTGCTTCTAATAAATGGAAGCATAGTTGTTTTACAGATGCCAAACCTGCATTTGCACGTCACAGACAGACAGGTTCACAAGTAAGTTGGCTACAATTTCAGAGGAACGCTGGAAATTTGTCCTAGGGAGGGCTGGTGGAGAGCCCAGACCTGTCACTGGACTGCCCCAAGGAGCTGCTCTGTAGCAGCCCTCACTTTGCCCACTTCAACCACCAGGGCAGAAGCAAGGAGCAGATGGGCCAGGAACCAGCGTGGGCTCCTCACCCCCTTCTGCAGCTACCAGGCATCATATGCTTTAGATTATTCAGTAACCAAGGAAGTGGTGCTGATTCCTGACTCGGTGCCAAACGCACTTACTAACCGATCATCTCTGAGTATAACTGAATTAGGAAACATGTTTTTATTTGTGGTGTCATTTTATTATGTGCCGTAATTGGGTTTCATATGATATGTCACCCAGGGGGTTATTTGTACATAAAAGGAGAGATGTTGAGCTCAATCTCTCTTATCATTTGTGTTAATGAAATTAAACCACAGCAAATAAATTGATGCAATTTGCCGGCACACATAAATTTCCGTATCTGGGTTGCTGAAGAGCAGATCACGCTAACATGTACAGCTAGAAAAATTATCAAATACTAAGTTTTTGGGTGGCCTAGGAGGAAGAGAAGGAAGAATGAGTAATTAAGCAGAGCCTTGAATCACCCTTGAAATATTTTGGGAAAGCTGCTACATTATGGATAATGTAGTGGTATATTTCTTACAAAATTCAATTCAATTATCACTTCCAGAGTTGTTGTTACTTTGGAGCCTACACCAGTAGTTCAGGTAATTCATATTAAAGAACCTATTATGGCGTATTCCTTCAGCAGCCATCTGTATCATGTGATAAGTTGATCCCCAGTTTTGCTTTGGTAACACAAGTGGCAGCATCAGTATATTTTCTGGGAAAAATTCCCTGTGGGCATAGATTTGTTCAACCAAACAAATGGCCCTGCTTGAGGCAGCCAGCAGATGCTGTCATCTACACAACATAATGATCTCCTTCTCTACTCTAGCCCCCACCTATTGCAACTCTGAACATTTTAAATACAGAGAGAATAGATATAATGTACCTATATAATCCATCCACGTAAGCACAAGCTGCATGTGATTATTCCTTTTTTTCTCTTCCTTTTTTACTCCTCCTGACCCACCCTTTTCCTTCACTGCCCTCAGAATATATGTCTATTCTACACGCTGGCAGATGGCTATTTATTTATTTATTTATTTATTTTGCTGGTGATTCGCTGCCATTGAATAATTTACATAGGACATTGTAGTTTTGCAAAGGTCTGGTTTGGCTGGAGTTTTACATCCGTGCCTGTGGCTTTCCTTTGTCCTGACTGAACTGCTGGAATTTTAAATATTAAATTAATAGCATGCCAAATCTTAAATGGCTGTGGTTGTAGAATAACAACCTCCACTCTTCAAAGTACACGGTGAGGTCTGTTTGTGCCGGCAGCTTTCTTTCCCTTTTTTTTTTTATAAACTTCGCTACTTGCACTGTATGTACCTAACTGGCTGATTTCCCAAATGTTAATAAAACTTTACAGAGGAAAAGAGACTCTTAATTTTGTGAGGTTTCTGTATTTTTTTAATCAACCCTGTTGGCAGCTGTTTCACGACAAAATGGAACTACAATTCACCTCTCGGTGACATAAATCTCCTGCCAATGTAACATAAATTCCCTTTCACTGTCCACAAAGGAACCATCCTCCCTTCCCCCAATGGGGCTGTGCTCTTGATTCACTGCCTGTTGTGGCATATCCATTGCCTTGATAACCCTGATGCTTGCTCATTCCTCTCTGGCAACTGTAAGCCTTTGGGAAACTGCCTTCGCTGTTCCAAAGTGGAAACCTATTAGCCAGCAGGCTCTCGTGAACAACCTTTTTCCTATATATCTCTCACTCATTGGAGTCAAGCACTGAGATGGATGCATTTTAGCAGACAAAATAAAGTTGGTAGCTCTTAATGGTAACATGGACTGCGATTTACATTTCAGTCTTAAGCTGTAAAACACAATCGGTCAAATTCAGATATAATATAAATTAAACTGTGAGCTGGAAGTCGCATCTAAGGGTAACTAAATTAACGTAATATTGATAAAGAGCTGAAAGAATTCATAGATTACAGTAATTAAGCGCACAATCCAAGAACCGCTGAGGGGATGAAAGGTTTTATTGAATTAAGTTGGCTTGGGACCAGCCTCTAAGAATATCTTGGATCAGAGGGAAAATGTAAAGATCTGGGTATGTAGCCCTATTTTATACAGAAATCAAAGGAAATACCTCATGGTATTTGACTGCGTAGTCAATAGCACAGTGTCAGGAAGGAAGCAAAGCCTTGTGCTGCCAGGGTTGCAGAGGAATATATCTTACCTGAGAAGCTATGGTATGAAAATGCCAGCTACTCGGTCAGTTGTCAGCAACATTTGCCAAACTCCCTTCTGCATTCTCAGAAGTAGGAAAATGCAGAGCAGAGATTAAGTATTCCTAGTCTTGGTGCTAACAGCAACAGCCAGACTTATAAAGAAGACTGCAGTGTGCTTAATGGGTCAGATATGACTTTCTAAAACATTACTTGGGATATCTGCAGGCGGTAAACAAACCTGCCAGTATGTAGTAATATGGATGTGAGAAGTCATTGTACTGGAAGAGTATATGTATTTTCAACTGCACTAAGCAATAAAAAAATGTTTGTTAATACTTCCAACTACAGGCATGTTACGATTACCTGACATCTAGTTCTGACATCTAGTGCTATATTATACACACATAAAAAAATGGTGACACTTTTATGTCTGAGACTGATCTTTTGCAGTAAAAAAAAGCATTTTCTTTGCTAACAGATTCACATAATAAACGCCTTACCAATTTATCTTACGTACACACACAACTTAGGTGTGGTTTTAACAGATTAAAAATGGCTTGATGTGGTAACCTCCAGAAACGGAGTCACAAAAGCCTTGGGTGTACACTTTTAAATGGGAGGGAGTATTTTGTACTCCACTGTCCACACGCCGTTGTGAGCAATACAAATGGCTACATTTAAATGTCTACGTGCCTAGGCTAAACAGTCATTACTATCTGTTTCGTTATGCTTCTGTCTGCTTTTCTCCCTTGTTATCTGCTTGGCTACATTACATATTACCATATAAGGACATAGTTTTACTGTTCCCAAGGCTTCCTTCCCATCAATACAAGAACACCTGGCGAGCTCTCGCTCAGCACTGCATCTCCAACTTCCTCATTCTCCACAATTCCCCCTTCTTTATTTACTAACAAAGCAACAGCTAGTGTTTTGTTAATGAGGCGCTGCGCACATTGTAACAAACGGAATACAGATCGTAATACACAAAAAAGATGATGTTACAGAAAATCACAATTTGTAGGGCTGATTGCATCTAACCAGTTAAGCCCCAATCATTAAAAAGATCAATCAGTTTCCCCTTCTTTACTTCAAGAGTCTTCCATCCGGATGGGAACCTGCTGCCCTTTACGGAACGAGACAGTAGATCAGAGACTGCTGAAATCAGGAGGGTACGCCTTCCCCTCTTGCTGTCCCGTCTCGCAGGAGCAGGAGTGCTCATCCTGGATGAGCCCCTAATCACCAGATGTGTCTTCATATCTGTTCTTTAGCTGAAAATACTCTTTCATTAACTGACAGGGATGTGTTCCCTCAGTCACTTTTGTGCCTGATTCGGGCAGAAGAGGGGCTGACATTAGTTCGTTGTCACATGCATACGGGTCAGAGTCTGAAATATGAGAACACGTGCATCTTCCATAGCCAGACTGCCACTTCTGCTGGGCTCCAGACATTAGGAATTCATCAGCAACTACAAATATGTTTTACCCACTACACTGTGCACACTGCAAGATGACAAGAAATTTATTATCGAGCCTATTTTTTTCTTCCCCATCTTAGAATAATGTTCCATAATTTATGCGAGAGATATGAAAGTATTGAAAAAAATTTGGCACAAAATATACTACCATATTTACACACATGGCTCTTGAAGAAAAATTTTCAGTGAAGTAAAGGACCGAATGGAGGCACTGATTTATGACAAAGCTATTTCACACATTAAACTTGTAAAGCATTAGCTTCAATGTGAAAGTAAAAGCAAGTAAGCTTTTGAAAGCAAGCTGTGTGTTTCAGTAAGAATATTTTTCTGTCCATCGTGTACAATGAGAATAAAAAAAATGGCAAAAGAAATTTTTTCTGTGTCCTCTTTAATGGCGTAGTTCCTTAATGACTAAATATGAAGAAAGGAAGTTGTCTGGTGCAAAGATTGGGATTTTACCTCTGATTTCATATTAGTATATAAGACATGCATATTACAAATACTAAGAAATGATAAACAGTACATTTATCCTGAGTCACCCATCAAAGAGAAGTGGGAGAGTCATTTGGCAGACAGTCCATCACTTGGTGTTATTTGCACAGTCTCCGTCACTGCCAAACACAGTTCTTTTAGGCAGCAACTGGGAAAACTTCCCACTAAACAGCTTCAGGCCATAGCCCTGGCTTGGACTCCATCTTGCTTCTAGACCTCAAACCCATCTCTTCATCCCACCTCCCTAACTGCAGATCAGCTCACCCAGCCTTGATCCACCCTGCCTGGTTCTTGCTTCAGATTCTGTTGCTGTTGTTCTATAAATTCACGACCTCAACATAATCCAAATCACATTTTTATGTGTCTTTAGGCTTGGCATACACAGAGAGTGAACACAGTGCTTTCGAACCTCTCCTCAAATTCTAGATGAATTCTTGTTCTATCCCTTGAACATACCGCCTGCCAGCTATTCTGTCTCCTAGTACAGGTGGTCATTACCATGGCATCTTGTTTTGGTCTACACAGTGGTGATTTCTATGGCCTGAAAGACTTCCTTGAGACATCATAATTTAAACTGTGCATTTATAAAAAATCTTGGGTTTATGATTGTTCAATTGTATTAATACAAAAGGGAATTAAAAATACCCTACAGGTACCATTTACAGTGTCTCCAAATGATTTTTCCCACAAATTTCTTTTATCACTAAAGTACCGGATTTTTTTTCTTCCATGAGAGTCAAGCAAGCGGGTACAATATAGGTTCCATAACTTAAACTTGGATCTCTCTTTTTTATGCATCAACACCAGCAATAGAGACACCAAATTTCACTATAACCAATATTTAGAAGTTCCTTGGGGTAGTTTTTGCAAATGTTGATGACTGGTCAATCTTGAGAGAAGTTGAAATTTTGCTGTTTCCAGAAAAGCCAAAAAAGTTTAGGTTTGTAAAAATAAGCTGGACTGGGCTGCGTCCCTTCTGCCAAGGGAGGTAGACTATGACGTAACCAGAACGTAAGGTTAGAAGAACAAATTTTTCATTAGATATACGCTAGGAAAGGCAGCATTTTAATGAACAATTTCCTTGTGAAGTTTTCTTCAGTATGCATGTCTTAGATATACCGCGGGCCACTATGAGCAGGGGGATCAAGAAATAACAGGCTACTTTGGGAAGAGAAATCTCAGAGAGCACCACAGAATAATTGTAAAGGACCTGCCCTTTTGTATAACAGTCTGATAAATTGTTTTATGCCTAGTCAGTGGGTGAATAATAAAGGATGAAGATCAGAGATTTCAGAGTTGGTTTTCCACTAAGTTGGAGATTGCACTCCACTGGAGATGTCCTTGAAGGTACGGTAAACAAACAAACGCTGCCAATTGCAAATGTAAATTGAGATGTAAGGAAGTAACAATTTCTTTGGTACTGTATACAAACAAATATGGCCATTTATGTATTTAGACTCATCTCAGGACTAACATCCCCTCTCCTCTGCAAATTGTTTATCACTAAGTAAACATCATATTTTTTCATCTGGAAGGCAGTTTTACTGATGGTGAAGATTTGCTACTTCTAAATGACAGCGATAAACTGTTCATACAAAAACAGAAGCAGCATGTCTTCGAATTTCATTTTAAGTAAATAGAACTTACATCCCCCTAGTGAGATGAATAAGCTTTTTGTTTTATTGCCTTTTGACAAAGCTGTAGATGCAAAAAGACATTTGCTGAAGCAGCAGAAAATGTTACAATTTAATTCTGATGTATATTATATTGCACTGGGTGCAACATACACAAGATGTAACATTGCTTTCTCCTATTAAATATACACTGTAACTTTAACTAAACTGTTCAAATGAGTCCTGTCATGCCTGAGCAAACCTTAGAAATCATGGTGACTTTCTAAATATTTGTTATATTGTCACATACTTGTGTTATGCTTCTTTCCCATCGTTACTCATTATCATGACTTGAATTCTAAACGTAATCTTTCACTTAGTAAGTTCTTCTCCTCTTGACAGACTTAACCAGTAATATCAATGTCCACTGCTCAAGACCACAACCAAATGAGAAACTTTCAACTCATATTTTTAGTAAGGCATTAGTAGGTATTATTATTAAATGGCAATAAGGAATAATATAATACAAGTAATACAAGTAACTGGCTAAATGGAAAAAAAAAAAAGGAACTCTGTTGATGTTTGTATAATTTTTGATGGAGAGATGTGAATTGAAGTGCTCCTCAGATCCAGAACTACAGCCACATATAATTTGACCACAACCAATAAAAGATGAAAACGCGCCTCTCCTGAATTTGTTGGAGAAGTATTTTATAACATCCTGGTACCCTTGGTAGATCCGCTGCTGGTGTACACGTAGGAAAGGGTACAGATGTTGTGGCCAGTCAGCAGATGGCACAGCCATTTCACCTCCCCTGTGCCCCTTGCACCTTAAACCACGAGACAGACACAGCCAAGCACAGGATAAGGGTGGGGACAGACAAGAAGCTTTTGCTGCTGGGGCCCTTCCACTCTGCAATCTTGATGGAGTTTCTACATCATGGAACAAAGGCAGAGATCTCTTTTCATTTTTCCTTTTCATTTTTCCTTTAAGCCTCTTCAAGGCTTATACATTATTATAAATTTCTTTTGTTAGTGGCTATACTTCCTCTGATGCAGGCAAGAGGATTTTGTTCCATATATTCTTAATAATTTTTTACTAATTAAAATGGAAAATATATCTGTCATTTAAAGATATGTTACTTCTATTTTTCACCTGGCTGCCAGCTTTCTGAATGTCTAGATTTTTGGTTTTTCTCAGAGCAATTGCTTCTATTGTCAGGTTATTGTGCAAGACTTATTTTACATTTTATGTGAATTTCTAACCTTTTCAATTATGGACAAAAGTTTAAAATGTCAAAAGCTATAACTAAATATTTAGAAATTAAAAAGAAATAGAAGCTACCTATGAATGTACTTATAAATTTTATTAGTTGTAAAAAAAATTCATAGTTTATTCATGGAGTCATGAAATAGCAAGTCTTCATACTGCTGCATCTTATTTACTGTCAAGATTTCAAACCTCCTAGGAAATAAAAATGGCTGTTGGTCAGCTTTAATTTCCTTTCTAGTTAGCTTTATTTCCATTGGATGAGGCCACATTCAGAGTGACATTGTTTCTGAGTAAGCACAGTTAAATATATGATAATCTGTTTATCTTTCTGTCTATCAACTTATATATATGCACACACACACAAATATATATAAAACCAAGCACACTTTTCTAACAAGCAGTGGAAAATCCATTAATTTAGATTGTATGAATTAAAATACCTTTTAATACATTCCATTCCTACTCCAGAACGGCAGTGTATGGAGACTATTTTCCATATGCAAATACTTTAGGATATTAATATAGTCAGGGTTTTTTTTGTATAAGGGACTTACCAAACTGCTGCAATTTTCATAAACTAATAAAAGATTTGCGGATTTTTGAGTAGCTTGTAAAAAATCATAAGATTTTTAAAGGTCTGATAATTACTGAGTGCTGGAGTTCTTTACTGTAAACGTTCACTTATGTATTTCTAAGAAAGGCCTAAGAAAGACATTGCTTACTCATTTGTATTGTATTTATATGACTGAATTATTATATTGCTAGTGCATATAATAGTTGTAAACCTTATCTTTTCCACTCCCCTTTTCTTCTTCATGTGTGGCCCTCACTGTCATCCATGTGAAAACACGCCTCTTTGTGACGGAAGTGTTAAGGGTTGATATGCTAATTGATTAATTACAATGAAAATGATGCTGAAATTCTTATGTCTCTTCAATACTCATAAGTGTGAGCAAGACCCAACATCACAGATGTAAAGGTCTCTCTCATCTTTTACAGGTTGCACTGGTCTGCCCTCCTAGCTTACCTCGTGCACCTCCACCTGCAGAAGAAGTTATGCATGGAGGCTATTTTATCAGGTATCAATATTAAACAGTATTTTTTCTCTCTCTCTCTTGGCAGTATCGGCTGATTATCAGATGTTAATTGTTCAACTGAGAAGTGTTGGAAATTGAGTATGGCACACCTGATTAAGAACGGTGATGAAGTTCATTCAGGAACCCTGACATTTGCTTTTAATGAAAACATGCTTGTCTTCTCACTCACACAGTACCAAAGCGCTTGTGCGAGAAACCTACTGCAGCGATGCAGCCATGTGCATACATGACTTAGGAAGCTTGATTAGGTTCTGCACTTTGACTTCTAACCATGCAGTATTTCAATCAGCTTTTTGGGGACGATTCAGGCAAAGATTATTTGAGAAGAGCAGTCACTGACTGTCAAGGACAAGCCATAAACCACAGTATTAATCTGCTGTAATGAATATCATGTTGGAAGGTTGGGGTTCTTCCTTTCTTCATTAACGTGCAGCAAACTATCCATGTTTTATGAAATGTAGAGCTGGCAGAACTATCTTTTTAAGAGTTTAAAAGTGCCACATTGCCATCCTTCTGACACACTGCATAGACTGATTTGAAGCTAATCCGATCCTATTTGGAAAATAATGTTTAACATTATCCATACTATTTTAATCTCATGTTTATCATGCATTAAAGATCCTTTTGCACATTTTTCTTTGTTTAAGGGCTTTTGAAGTGGTTGTAGGCTTCTTTATTTACAGAAAAGCTGACTTTTTAAACTTTGATTTAAAATTCTGAAAGAATAAAGAATTTTGTTGACCAATAAAGAATTATATTGGCAGGTGCAAAAGAGCAGACAACAGAAAAACCTTTGGTGGATGCGAAAACTGGGGCATGCAATGGACTTAAGGAACTTCAGCATTTTACGTCATATAATCTATCCGGAATACTAATGCTATTCAGCTAGAAAGAAATATATACCCTGCAATGGGCTTTGAACTCTGAACCACTGGAGTGGTATAAGAGGCACAGATGAGAATTAGAGTTTCTTTATATCCACTTTTCCCAAATAACTCTCAGTGTTCAGGGTAAACAAAGACATCTACATACGCTGTCTTCTGTCAGTGTGCTAAAGAGGCTCCAGAAGACTGAAGATATTTGGATTCAATTGGTGTAAAATAGAATTCAAAAGCTGCGTATTTCCAAGTATGCATTTGTCTGCCATTCCTCCACCTGAATACTTCTAAATACTCCACTTGCACGTCCTGTTAAAACAGGAAGGTTTACTTTTTTTGTCTCTGGACCATAAAGGTTCTTAAGCAAATTGTTTCCCTTTTGATGCAACAAAAATTGCATCAAAGAAACCTTTTTTGGAGGAAGGATAATCCCAAACCTGCCTGCAAGCATTTAATCTCTCTTCCATTCCGGCTTCTGTAACATCTATGGTAAATGACTTATTTCAGTGCAGTGTTTTGTGATCAGAAAGCCAAAACAAGCTAAAAGACAAACCTGTCCCATGACTTACCAGTTTGCAAATAAAGAGGAATCAAAGCAGCCAAAAGAATCATAACAGCTGTCCTGCTACCATGTAAGAAATACAGGAATGGGATCAATGGCAATACTAATGGGAAAATGAATGAGATACTGTTTGTGTCTGTCCTGGGTCTGGCAGGGCCGGGGAAGGGGAGGGACAGGACATCGGGGAGAGAAGAGGAAGTCCCCCTGGGGAGAGCAGGGGGGTCGGGGGTGTCCTGGGTGCAGTCAGCAAGTGGCGGTATCGTAATCATGGTTGTATATTCCTCTGTCAGCATTATTGTTGTTGTTGTTTCTTGCTCCCTTTGCTGTTCTGTTAAATTGGCTTTGTCTCAACCCACGAGTTTTGCCTTTTTCTTCCAATTTTCCCCTTTTGGCCACGGTGGTGGTGGGGGCTCTGGTCTGCGCGAGCGGCTGCCACCTGGTCCTTAGTTGCCGTCTGAGGCCAAACCACGACAGTGTCACATTAACAATGCAAAGTATTCCCATGGTTTTTCTCTGTGCGCAAATCACCTTGAATTTGGGTTCTGTTTTGTTTCTTTCTTCTTCAGACTGAAAAACAAAATCTCGTTCTCAATGCTTAGAAGGTGATTTAAGGTAATTTAGCATTTTAAAGGAGTACTCCATGTTAAGTATATCATTTATTCAAATCTTAGGTCCCATTAGGAATCCAAAGTTACCAGAATGTGAAACCTATAAAACATTATTCATAATTTTTGGTTTTAATATATACTTATTACACATATATATGATAAAAGCAACTGAAGTACCCACACTGAACAGATTCCCTGAAAACATATTCAAGTATTTTAACCTACCTAGTTACAACTAGAGACAACTTCAGACTCTTTGATGTATGTACATTTATATAGTTATTTTGGGCGCTGAATTCTTGACACTGAATTTACTGAATTTGCTGAATTTGGGGTGGGGGCGGGGAGAGAGGCAAAATCTGACAGTAGGACTCAAATTTTTCAAAAAGTGATGCTGAATGTTACATGCATAATTCTTCAGTATTCCTATATGATAATGCTCTTTTTCTCAAAGATGAAGGGTAGTGTCCACTAGTCCGTGTGAAATAAGCTCCTCTGAAAATTATCCTGCTTTATTCAGACGCTTAAAGAAAGATTTACGCTTTTAATGTTAGGCATGTATGTTGGAAAACGTAAAGCGCCTCATTTACAGAAGGCATCACCACAACAGGATTTAGTTGGCTATCACTGTCAGCTCACCGACACAGGACTGAATGACTGTTCCTAATGACAGCTAATCTACTTCGCCAAAAGAAAAGTGAAGATTTTGGATACTGGCAGAAGAAACCAAATACCTCATTCTGTCTATAATCCTTTTGCATGAAATGAAATTTTGTGGTATTAATTTTGAAAAACACAATAAATATTTTTATTCAGCGGCAGAACCAGATTCTAATTCTTCAGTACAACCTTTGATCCAAGAAGGAAATTTCAAACCTTAAATCCATAGTTTGGGAAATCTTTTACCAAGACTAACTCTGATTTAATTTCATTCATCATCATAAGACTGATTAAATGAATGATAAGTCAGGCTCATTATTCAGAACTTGTTTATTTTCTTGTCACTTTAATTTTTTTCTCTTTGATTCCCTTCTGTATTTTTGCTTTCTCCTATTCCAACAATTTAGGTAGGGAATAGCTACTGCACTAACTTTTACATTGAACACAGCAGTCAGTGCACTCACTTGGAGGTGTACATGATGAAAAGCTGGGAATGTTATGCCCTCCATACCAAGCTATTCAATGACCAGAAAACAAGATCAATCAAAATTAATGAGTTTTCAGTGCTAAACATGTTGAAAATATTGCTACATCATCATATAGTCTCCCAAACTGACCAAGCTGACAAGTGTTGCATAGGATGCTTTACATTCACTTCTGTGTCTTATAAGATTCCTAATATTTTTGAAGAATTGCTGGTCAACAAAATGTCTTGAAACATTGATACCTGATCAATGATCTTGTTATTAAAACTAATATAAATGCATGGTTTGTGGTACCTTTCAAGGAAAATGAAGTTTTTAATCTAGGAAAGCAAGGAGAAATTAAAAAAGGTTTATAGAATCATAGAATGGTTCAGATTGACCTTAAAGATCATCGAGTTCCAATCCCCCAACCTCCCACCAGACCAGGTTGCCCAAAGCCCTATCCAGCCTGGTCTTGAATGTGTCACAGATACATTTGTTGTCTTGTAGCTAAAATATTTTTCTGTAATGTTGTGTCTTGGTAGCTGTAAATGGCAGGAGTTTTCTGATGGAAAATTTTTTGCTGCCTTAAATATTTCACTGTTTCATTTTTCTCATTTATGCTATTAGGATCAGCGAACCCCCTCTAACCTGAAGGCCAGTGTAAGAACAGCAATCTAATGACTTCTCTGGAGCTGATAAACATTTTGCAAACAGGTAGTCAGATTGCTCCTATGGGGAATATGTAGTTCCAAAAAGAAAGTTATAATTATGGAGATGTAAAAAGGTCAGATTTTTTGCCGTTCTTCCTGACTAACCAAATATGTGCTGATGATGTTAATGAATTTTTTCTATCCTGTAAAAGAAGCTATATTGCAAGTTTTTTAACTGCATGAAATATGCATAACAAGTAGAAATTTTCTTCAAATCCACCTGAAATAAGTTTACAACTGCGATCTAAGACTATTTAGTAATTGTACTTTTTATTGCCTTTGTGTCTCACATTTCCATAAGCTGCCATAATTGTTTGGGTAAAAGCCTCCTCAACAGGCTGTTAAATTTCATTAGCTATGGAAAAAAAAAATAACTAAAACAATCCAAGATAAAAATTCCTTTTAAGCTCAAACTTCATTGCATGTGAGGCTTCTCCACTCTTCCTCAGCAAATATGTCTCCTAGATATTTGTTTACCTTCATAGAGTAGGTACAGGTGTTATTTTCCATCCTTTTTGTACGAATAATTTTTTCCTTATACAATATATTTTTAATTTAGAGTGTATTGTTTCATTTTGAGAAGAGAAACGAGACTGAATTCATATTTTCTTAGAGTTAGAACAGATGGTCTGGCCTTCTAACCAGGAACATGATTCCAGCAACCAGAGGAAAAAAGTCATGTGGATAGATTCGTACGCAATGGAGGATTTTCTGACAAATCATTGGGACTTAGAAGTTTTAGAATATCTCAGAACTTCAAGTATCCATTTAAGATTGAACACATTTTTGACTTCTAGTATTATGTATTCTCTTTCTTCATGCAGGACAGAGCTACAGTTATAAAACGTTTTTCATGTTACAGGACGTAGCACATCATTGATTTTCAGACTCAGAGAGAGCTTGTGGATTGAGCAATGAGAAAAATCATCATTTGACTTGTAAACAGAGTGCCAGTTGATCAAGGAATTTTGAAAGTAAAAAATACAGAATTCCACAGTTTCATATTGGAAGATACACACAATGTTAGATCTGTTTCTCCTGATTTTGGTGATATATCTGCCATTTAATTTCTAGTTTCTTTGCCAAGATTTGAATGTTTGTGGATTCCTAAAGAAAGTTTTTTTCAAAATATGTGCTTCCCTGGCTACCATAATAATTTCCTAGCTTCTTAAATCTCTTTGGTACTGCTAGATGTCAAGAATTAAAAAAAATAAAATCTAGGCACAGTAACTCAGCAGACAACTTTAGTATGTGCTCTACTTAAATTTATTGTTTAAAGAAATAAGAGGAAAGGTTTCTAGTGATTTTGGATGATCCTACAAATCCATAGGTCACGGTGGTCCCCCTTTCCTTTGCAATACTCTGTGTCATATTGTGTACTCACAAATGTTCTTGAAATGGTTTGTTCATTTGTGACACTTCTAAAAATTTAAGAAGTTGTATTACTTAGCTGCACTGCAACTGAACTGTAGGAGCAGTGGAACAGCAGAAATCTGTTCTCTCTTTGTGCTTCATTTCCCTGATCTTCCCAGTGCCTCTGGAATAGCTTCAGAATTCATGTTTCAAAATTGCATGTCATCTGGCTTCATAAAGCCATGCCCACTGTGATTTAGTGCATCGCATTGTACTCTGTGTCTCTGGTTAAAGGATACAACACAACCAAACACTTTCCCTTTGCTGCTCACACGACAAAACGTGTCTCAACTTATCACAGCCAAAGACCCATTTTGTCTTCTCCCTTGCAGCCAGTCCTTTTCCAGCAGTGCCATCGGTACACGTGGCCCTGACAGAGCGTGTCATTATCTATGCAGGCTGGAAAGACCCAGCTGTGAAAGGTATTCTGCTACGAGTAACATACGGCTCTGCAGAGTGTCCCACCCACCGTGGCTTCGGTGACTGCAGACTGTCACATGAAAGGCTTCCAAGAGGCTCAATGGCTTTGAGACAGCATCCCTCTGTCTCACGTCCCCTCGTCCTGCTTTCTGTTTTCATACAGCTTTGATTCAAAGTGCTCTGTATTCTCTGTCACCATCCATCCAGCAGCAGTGAAGCAGGCACGTAGAAAATGGCACCTACATTTATTCTGAATGAAGATCAAACTGCTCAAAACTCTGCATTACAATCTGCTCATTCTTTCGTTATGACATTTCACACCTTGTATTTTTGACAAAAACAATTTTAAGTGCCTATTCATAAGAAAACATAATGACCTCTTCCCCTGTGAGATAACAGGGCAAACACTCTTGTGAACAGAAAATAGTTTGCAAATTCTGCTTGTATTCCTACGAGAGGACAAAGATTAGAAGCGGTGCCTATAAGTTTACCCGAACCTCCTAATTACTATGAAAAATAGAATTTTCCAGCTGGAAATGGGTATTGTTCAGTGCAGCCAATTTTCTTAGTTCTTGTTTGCGCTGAAGAGCCAGGCCATGGCACTGGCATATCAGGAGCACTAGCAAGGGACACCTTGTTCTTGCTTTCCCTTCCAAGACATTATTCACGTCTTCTTTCAAGGCTCTTTATGGTTGATTTTCACACATATGAGTTATTTATTGTACTTCCTCATCAGTAGCCAATCTCATAAATGACATAATGAATAATTATGAATAATGACACTCCATCCCCTCTATCTTTTTCCAGTACCAAAGCAGAGTTCATTTATTAGGGAAGATAAGCTGCACGGTTTTCTGTCCCCAGCTTCTATTATTGAAGAAGCTAAACATCAAGAAGAGGCTGAAGAAGCCGCATCAACCATCTGAAATGCAAACTAGACAGCATGCAAAGCCATCCTTCATTCCTTGTCAGAGCCAGAGACCCACAAGACAATGGCAAGGGATTCAGAGAACACGTCTGGCTCTAATGATTCCTCAGAGCTTTCATTTGTCTCTTTCCCTCTTTACTTTTTCCTTTCCTTTTGTTGAATTTTCTGATTGTTTGTTTGCATTTTTACTTTTTAGCATATTCACAAAAGGACGCCTTCTTGTTTCCCACCATGATGACTGAGATACTGTTTGATTTCCTGTGGAAATATTGTCTCAGGAGAGAGAGGAGTTCTCCTTGTTTAAGATATTTTAGCCCTTTTTATCTGCAATGTTTTATTATTTGGACTTTAATTATTTATTAGTTGGACTTAAGCTGAGACAGAAATTGGCCCAGTATCTTTCAAGGTACTTAACTAGGTTTAGTATCTTTAAAAATGCCACATGCACTTTGAAGATGTCACATCATAATGAGCAAATGAAACAGAATAAGCTGTATCAATGCAGCTTTATTTTGAATACGAAACAATTTTTAATGTTTTTATTGAAGGGAGCAATGGCAGGACACTAAAATTACAAGGCAGCAATATTATGTCATTTCTGCATGTAGTTGCTTGACCATTTAATATCTTATTTATAAATACTAGAGGTTGAATTGTAAACATAACCAAATTACAGGTTAAATAAAATAGCTATTTCCATCCCCACTGGACAGATACATTTTTTTCAAAGTTAAATCAGACACTATGACTAGGACGAATGCTTTCAAGCTCTTTATAAAGTTTGCTATTGTCTCTGGCAAAAAATAATATGATGCTGTACAATTGTAGCTCAAGGCAGGAAATAAAAACTTGTATCTGTAAGTGCAAGCTACTAGCACTGATTTTTTGCAGTCTAATAAACACCTGTCTCTATGCCAAATGCTTTTTTCTTTGTACAGAAATATATGGCTTTTTAAAGTGGTTAAATTGTGCTGTAGTAAATACAGCAGACTCCATTTCCTTCTGATACTATGTGCACATACTAGGGTTTTTTCACCTTTTATTAAGACTGACTAATCCTCTTGGTAAGCTCAGCACACCTCATTAAAAAGAAAGATGTAAAAGGCTTCTGAAATCGACTTGTTTTCTTCCCACTTTATCTGGTGACCCAGGCCAGTAAAGTACCTCTCCAAACCCATTTGCAGTGGGCTTCTCCTCTTCTATGGAAGTTAAAGCACACCCAGGTACATACTGTTTCCCTACGCACATCACAGACTAATAGAACTTAGCTGAGATCTCTGTTGGAGATCAAGTCTCTCCTTGATGTGGGGAGACAACCACAGGTGTCTCTTCCCCTGTAAAGAAAGAGAAAGAGGAGGAGAAGAGGTTGGAGAGAAGGAGGAGAAGGAGAAGGAGGAGAAGGAGAAAGCATGGAAGGCAGGACAGGGGTCCCCTCACCGGCAACACTGTGTGCAAAGCAGTGTTGGATTCAGCAGGTCTGGGTCTGTGCAGATCCAATGGCTTCAGAACATTCTTATGAGTCCTGACCAGGACTAAAAGACTCAGAAAAATGAACCAGAAAAATCTTGGAAATACATTCCCCTGTCACACTTTCACATTCCCCTGCACACATTGGGCATGCCAGGAAGGAATCTGAGATTTTGAGAGAAGTGTGTTTATTCAGATGCTGCAGATGCGGTCAATAAATCTCTTTGTCCTACTCATCTCTATAAGGAATTTCAATTTCTGCAGCCCCAGGATACAGGGGTATATATGCAAGCTACACCATCAATATGCAAGCAGTGCAGCTCTACTCCATAAGCTTTACTATAGCCCTTGGCTACACCACCAGCTGCCGCCACAGTAATCCTTTCTACATAGCTACTTTTTCCCATAGCTGTGGATGTTATTGCACTATTGTTCATATCAATATCTAATCCAGGCAGTTTTTCAGTTTGCACACTGATGCTGAGAGAACTGCCGTACCACACAGCACACTCAGAGAGACACATCTTTTTAATGCTCATCCATGCGGTATCTCTGGACCTTTAGTTCAAAAGGCTCAGCTACGTGTATAATTGAAAGTGGTATTCATCAAGCGGCCATGGACTCTGTGCTCCTAACGTGCTGCAGCAAATTGAGAGGCAGGATTGCTTTCTCTGAGCTGAATCTCTTGCTCCTTCCCCTGCTTAGCTCTTCAGGGCTCACACACCTTGCAGATGCAAGAGTACAATAGCATTAATTCTTATTCTTGGTTGGCCAGTCACCCGTTGTGATAACTACCCTACCGCCTTACAGTCACCTTCCAACTTGACTGCTCCTGCCCCTTTGCTTTTCACCTCTGCTGCCTGTAGCTTTTTCAGCTTCACACGACGTAAGAATCTTTCCTGGATTCAAAAGGGCTGAATAGCAAATTGAAGATCCCAACACTACTCACAATACTGTGTTTGAAATGAAGCTCTATCAAATCCTATAGAGCATCAAAATTATGCTTCGTGTTAGTTCATCAGGTTTATGAGAGTGAAAGCCAAGAAAGGAAAGAAGAGGATGAAGAGATAAAACAAACTAATTAAGCAGTTGTTTTCTGGTATGATTGTAGGACTGATTGCCTTCAGGCACTGGAAGATGAAAATAATGTCTAAAAAGTCCTGAAACAAAACAGCCTACAAATGAAGCAAAACGTAATGGAACATGGCAAGTTAGTAAATACAAATGAAATATTAAAACTTGGCAAAAAATATGAATAGATTTTAATGAGTATTATAGAATAACTAGAAACAAAACCTGTTTGTTTTTAAAATGAGAAATACATGATCCTGGTACAGGCTTATATCTTGCTGTACGTTAATTTCCTTCTTGGTCGTTGTTTCTCTCTTCCCTCTGTCCCCATTCCAATAACTTTTACACCCATTAGCAAATGTTAAATAAATTTGATATTGCAGTAGCATTCCCCAAAGATAAGTTAGTCATGTGTATTTCCTGAAATAGGCCTATAGATACAAATTCGATACTTTGATTTCCCCATGTAGATGCTTCAGATGATACAAAATGATGCGTGCAAATCCATACAGTATTGAAGAAGCTTCAGCAGGGTCTACCAAGCAACTGCAAGGCCCACTTGAATGAAACCAGCATTGATTAGCAAATTCCACTTTGAGACAAGGTTGTCAAAACAAGTAGAAAGAGATGAAGGGAACAGTTGCATCAGTGGAAATAAGGCAAGATGATAACATTCTTCTTAACGATCAACTGTGAGGGGAAAAAAAAATTCAGAACTGAACATTTAAAAACAGAGAAACAAAAAGAAAGATTCTGTCATCATTATAGTGACTGCACCAGGGAATAATTGTGGTGATTCATAATGAAGCTGCAGGCAGCACAAAACAAAAAGGGGCATGAAAAAGGACTAAAGATCAGTCATGAACTTCAGTTTTCAGATGCAGAGAGACAAATGTAAGTGGACTATAAAGGTCCTAAAGGTGAGAAACACTCCAAAGGGACACAGGGAGAAAGAATGGGACAGTAGCACCACGCACTTGGCAGCTAAATCTTGGACATAGCTGTTGACTCAGCTAAACATGTCCTGCATTTTGTGATCTAACAGACGTGACCCATAAGATCATTACAGAGTCTGGGAGCACCATTTAAATTACATCAAACCCTGTAAAACCAGTTTTAAGGATTTTAAAAATATTTCTGACCATTGTTAATTCATGAAAATTAAAAAAGGAGTTTTTAAGTAAGGCATGTATTTTACTAATTGGTAAGTTTCAAAAGCACAGAGCCAAGATTTAATGTAGAAAATGGCATCCCCTTCACTTCTAACAGCTGAAGAGAAACTTCAAATGCACGTGAGCAGAGCATAGTCAGCCTAAAACAGCACACTGAGCCAGCAAGACAGGGAGGAAACAAGACCGCTCTTTGATTTACAAATGCTTCTCAGCAATGAATTCATCTCAGGAACAGAAGGAAGTCTCTTCTGGAGAAACAAATAAGCAAAAAGCAAAACAGAATAAAGAGCCAGAATGTAAACTAAACACTTGGCTGGCTCAGAGCCTCCAATTTGACGTCTTGGGTTATAAATAATCGAGGGCACTTGTATTATCCATGTTGTAGAGCACTGGTATTCATGAATACTTAAAAATCCTCTGACAACTGGTAATGTTTCATCAACCAGAAAGTACAAAAGGCAAATTAGTGTTGTTTTTTCATCACCCTTTGTGGGCAAAAAGATCAAAGAGGAGATTTTCATACTGGCAAAGACCTTGTCAGTCTTTTTCTCTGCTTATACATAAAGATGTGTTTCTGCAACATGACAATGAAGGCTGGCAGATGTTAAAAGGAAAGTCACCCCCTACAGAAATTGAGCAACTTCAGGATATGAAGTCTTTTATGAGTATTTTATAAAAGGATTTGTTCTTATTTCATGTTTATTTAATTATTTTATACCAAGAAATGGACGAGTCAATTTTTTTGTGAATGTTGCTTCTGGCATATTTGAATTTTCTTTTTTAACTGAAGAACAGGAAATCACTAGGTCTGTCACAGAACGTAACTTCCCAGAATTATACATGTAACGTTTAATATAATTACATTACTAATTTAATGACAATGTCCATTTTAGTAAAATTGCGATAGTATTGCAATATTATATGTTATTATAGGCTAAAATTTAAAATATATCTTTTTCAACAGTATAGATTCCCTCAATGGGACAAAGATCTGTGTGAAATATTTCAGAGAAGCCCTTTGTCACTAAAACTGTAGAGCAATATCAGCAGAGTCTGAGAATTTTCCTTTTAGCCTTAAATATCCATCTTTGGACAAAATCATATCTTAAAATGGCAGTTCTGCATACGACTGTATTGCCTATGCAAAATACTACACAATAGGGTTTCTATCCTAAGCAAATTATGCGTACACATTTCTTTAACTCAGGTGTGCAGTTTTAGCGATTATTCTGAAGACAAGGGAAGTTTAAAATTGTACCAACTGTGCATTTTCCATTGTTCCATAATAATTTCCTCTCCTGTCAGTCTACGCACTCTCCTCAGACGCTGCCTCAAAATATGCACATACCAATGCATTCATGCCTGAAATAATCAAATGGAGAGAGTGACCTTCACTCGTCTTTTGCAACAGTCTAGAGGTGAACGACGCCCAGAATTGATACCTGTCTCCATCCCCGGATCGTGGCCACCGCTCTGGCCAACAGCAGCTTTCCTTACAGTCATTTATATGGGACACGTGTACTCTGTGAGATGAATGTGGCTAGCTTGGGACACCATGAGCTTGCCCCCAGGGATACAGCTTGCCTGAGCCCGCTGCACTGGGATCCAGGTTGACTGCGTGGGCTTGGAAAGAGCTGGGAGCTTCTGGACTCAAGTCACACTCCAAAACTGAAACCACCCTTCCCTTGAACCAGGACTGTGGCAGGAACCATGAGCAATACTTTGAACAGTTGTTTACTGAAACAGACTGGAGGCAGATCATACTATAAAACACGATTAGACGCTGCATTAGGGTTTTTGTCAAAGCAGGCAGATGAGTATCCACTCCACCTCATATTTAACATTCATCTGATTAGTTTAATCAAGAGTATGGCCTCTCTTTGCGGGGCAAATTGCCTCTGGTTAGCATTTCCTTTCATCTCTCTTACGAAAAATGGGCATTAAAAAGAAATTTTGTTTTTATAAGAACTGTGATTCTAAAGGAATACAGAGTACTCCAAGCCCAGTGAAAGGTGCGGTGCTAAAAATAAAAATGGCTACAGATAGAAATTGCTTTTCAGATTTCAGCCATATGAAGACTATTCACTGCCAGTGATATGCAGCCACTTCTGAGTAATTCACAAGATAATTCTGTACCACATAATGTATCCAGAAATGTTTTTTTCATTGATTTTGGAAAGCGGAGTTGAAGAATGGTTCCCATCTTCCTCCAGCTGAAACTACCAACAGGATTTGAGGTAGGTGGAAACTTGGGGAGAAGTTAGCAAAGTTAACCCCCATAGTTTTGTAAAACAAAATGCTTGGAAGGCATTTAAAATAAAAACACAGAGGCAGAGATTACTTTTCTTTCCCATTAAAGACTGTTTTGACATGAGTGTTCTAATTCTTAAGGGTAAAAGTTAATATATAAAAGTTTATTAATTTTTGTGCCTCACATTTAGTGACCCATGTACGATTATGCTAGAATGCGTACTTTAAAAACTAATTTTATAGAATAAGAGCTTCCATTGAAAAAAAAAAATCTTCTCTGGGTCTGCTGTGGTGTAAGGAGATGGTAATTTTGAAAATAAACTACTCAAGAAATCAGATATAAATGGAAAAATCTGGCAAGACACCAGGGAATTTTCTGTACAGTAATTACAAAAACATTAATATTCTCTAAAATATTTGGTAAAATGTATGGCAATGTTTAAGGCTACAGCCCATCAGTCTGAAAGGATCTGAGATTTTTTTCCTTGGAGAAGACACCGCATTCAGCAGATCACATTTCAGAAGAAAGCTAGATTGGAAGGAAAGCACTAGGATCTGAGCCACAGATTATTTGCCAAACTCTACCTCAAGCTTGCAGTGTAACCTTCAGGAAGTCTGAAAGTTTTTGATCCAAAACTTCTTGAAGCCCGTCCATTTCCTGACCTGTTCCCTTAGCCCCAGATTTCCATGACGGAAGCCAACAATAGAAACTGTACTCCTTTTGTCCTACTGCTATACAAGAAATATTTCCCTGGGTTTTTTATGTGTTTCCAGAAAAAAAATTCCAAATGATTTTTCATTTATTTTTTAAAACATATGGATCTCACGTATACTCACGGAAAACTTCTACTCATGTGCTGTGTTTTCGTTTTAAATAAAAGAATGAAAACTGTTATTCTTTCAAGTAGAATGAAAAATAAATTCTTTATGGGCAGGGTAACTAGCTAGAGTGTATAATAAATTAAGTACTTTCAGCATAACTCTTACAATGTTTTTTATCATTTTAACCTATTCTTTTCACCAGAATATTCCATTTTCTATCAGTGTACCTACAAAGTCATGGAGGGCTTTACATTCTCCTGAGATTCATTGATTTAAAATATTTTTATTTTCTTGCTATTTCTACAAAAATGTAGCTGATTTTCTAGGAAGGGTCTAGCAAGCTCTGTACAATGTTTTGCTAAACTGAAGATCAAAGCCAATGTGACTGGTGAAGAACCTTGCATTTATGTCATCTCGGTCATACTTATCCTTTTAGGTAAGGAATATTAATTCAGGTGCAAGGAAAAAAGAAACCACCCATGGCTTATTAAGAGCAAATAAATAAACAACTGGCACTTGGCTTCCTGGTTTGCTTTGGCTTTCAATGGAAACAGAGACTTCTTGGTGTCCCAGTTGTACGTGGAATACTGTTGGAGAGCAAGCAAATGCCCCTTAAGTTTTGGACACGCTTCAAAACAGCTCTTTGGGGTTTTCAGCTGCTTCAATATTTCTTTACACATATGGAGACTCCTGAAAGACCTTTATTTTAAAAACACATTTTCTTAGTAATTTGGTTAAAACTCAGTTCAAAGGAAGAGTCTATAGTTGGATGTCTAATGAGTTTGCAATGAGTTTGGAAACTCCTGGCTGGGAAACTAGCATCCCCTTTCATTAATATCTCACTAATCTCAGAAAAATAACAGACTTACCACTATAATAAAACACTGTAACATTTTGAAAAAGAATGAAAAATAGATCAGTTACAAATATTACTGCTATTTCATCCTCAGTATATCTGCTATTCATTACTGAGACTGCGGTCATACAGTTTTATTTCATTTAGTTGCATTTATTGTTTCACTATCAACTGCGGTTTTCCTCTTCACACTTCCTCTATTGTTCTTTACTATGTAAGGTTTCTTTCTGGGTGTTTTTTCTTCTATAATGCTTTTCATATTTTGCTTTTATAACTTAAAGGCCCAGCTCTACAAATACCATTGTAATTTTATCTGCCCAGGAAAAGAATGGGCAGAAGGTATTTTCTCCCTTGGGACTGGTAAACTTTCTAGAGATTAAGTGGTTACTCTCATCTGCAGCTCACAGACTTGGGGAGAGAGACATTTTTTAGGCTGCTCATATGCAGCTAGGACCAAGAGGTGGCTATCCAGCGTCTTGATAAAAAGACTCGATCTGTAAGGGCAGGCTCACCCTGTGGAGTTGATGGAGGACAGAGGCAGCTCAATCTCCTGAGGTGGCTCATCCTCTTGCACCACTGAGATCTTAACCTTTCAGGCAAGACGTTCTACTATAGTGTGATCTCACTTTTTCGAGCAGAACACATTGACACAAAACATGTGTCTGCAGAGCGCTTGAGAAAATAAGAGGATACAACCAGTTTGCTTGAAACACAATTTCAAAAATTCTCTCAGGCAGGTAATTACTCCTTGTACTGGTCTTACAGAGAAAGCTTTATCCAAAATGTACCATCAGAACACTAAAGCTTTTTCTATCCGTACGCAAATGCATCCGAATTGTTTTAGCATTACCTGGTCTTTTAATATTTACTAGCTGAAGATATACATATATATCATAAGAAAAAAATTGCACAAAAAGTGACAAACATCATGAGATCCTTGACCAGGACTTGGGATGTAAGTATTATCCCAGTAATGTGGGTTAGTTCTTTGTTAATTTAAATCTCAGAGTACAAAATTATGAGCTTGGAGGAAATTTTTTAGAAATTTACAGTTTTAAAAATTAACATCCTAATGGCTTATTTTTAGGGCTTCAGATTTAGAACTGTTTCATCTAAACTATGACTACTAAAAATGAGCATGCATAAGAGAAACATTTGAACTTCCAAAATAAGTAATCCCTTTTACAAGAAAGAATTTATACATCTGGTTTATACTATCCACTTTAAATAAGGATAAATGAGAAATATCTTCTTGTCCAAAATGTCTTTATGTATGACTAAACACTTTACAATCATAATTTTGTTAGTAATTTGTTAGTAATTTTCTACCATTTATTCCTATAATTGTCATGAAAATGTAACCAAACTATACACAGAATTACATCAGGAAAAATCTCGTTGTCATTTGTGAGAACTGACGCAAGGTAACGGAAGGCAAATTGTGGAATAGCATCACCATTTCCACAACAATTAGGACTTTAAAATCCGTGACAGGATTTTGAAATCCCACATGACCACAGAAGAGTTAAATTCAAGGGCATCCAAAACACACCTGAAATCAGACCAGGTAGAGGGAATAAAAGTGGTAACTCTCCCAGGTAGAAGCGAGCATTAGAATTGCTAAGAAGGGCTAAATCTGGGGAAGGCAGAGCAGTGGGAGAGCTTGCCTCAACCATCTATTGATTTTCTGATGTACTGAGTAGCACAGAGGAGAAAGGATATGGAATTGAGCCTGAGAGAAGAGCGGTGTTCATGCAGCAGTAATTAGAGGTGAATTATCAGGCTGTAGAGAGGGGAATACCCGTGGATAAAAGTCCCAGGCTTATAGAAATTATTATTTGTAGGACCAGTGAAGAGCAGTCTAGCTCCTGAATGGTCCATTAAGCTTTGAACTGTGAGGGGAATTGGCAGGGAGGCTTGCAGATGGAAGTGGAGCCTCATCAGGTTAAGGTGAAGGCAGAGCATGAAATTCACTTACACAATGGCTAATGGAGAACTCTAATTTCAGACAAGTTAGTCCTTGTCTTTTTGAGGGGCAGCAGATGACAGTGTTTTAAGACCTTATTGGCTCTCCTATTTTGTTTCCTTCATTTTAAGAATGAGGAAACTACTTTCTTGTAAATGGAGTTACATTCCACTGCAGGAGCCACAACTTAATGGATTGCAGCGTCACCGCTGGATCTGCAGGTGTGGGGAGGGAACCCAGCACGAGGGGGACAAGCTGAGAATGACTAATTTGAGCAGGATTAAGAAAAGAAGCTTGTATTGGAAGTTGCTTTGTAATATCCTAATCCTAGCACCTTCCTGTTGGATTTTGTGACTTTTAAAAAAAGAAACAATCCAATGAAAACAGTGCATTTTATAGGCTTACTACATCTGATCAATATTATGCCAAACTTGAATGAGGTCCAAAACATTAAGAAAGGAAAAGTCAATCCAAGCTTTTACTTGGATTGGATTAGGAAATAACTTTGCGCTGACTTCAATGATTGCTGTAGCATCTCCAAGCCTAACTTAAAAAATAAAACCAAAAACTCTGTGATCATCTGTAGATTTTAACTTCCTGTTTGTTGTTTTTTAATAACTTTTCAGTAAACTATCTTTAAAATGTCCATATCTGAGTAAACTTGAACTATGAAACAGTTTCTTGCTATTAAAGCTATGTGAGATCTATTTTTTTTTCTTTGTGGGGTTTTCTTTGTTCCCTGCAAGCCATCAAACTTTTTGAACTGTGTCAATGTCATTAGGAATCAAATAATATGTTTCTACAGCATGTGAGACAGAAGCTGGTCAGATGGAGATGTAAGATCTGCATATCTTGATTACGAGTGCCATGGCATGCACCGCCATGAAGGAGAAGGATCTTGAATTGAACTCCTGTGCCCATGAGAAAGCATTAGGGACTAAGATGAAGAAGTCGGAGGAAAGAATATGAATCAATGGCCAAAAGGGATAGGGACTCTCTTTTCCTTCTACGCCATAGGAAGAACAAAGCGCAAGAAAAAGTATTTTGTCCTTTTTCTCATCAATCTCAAAATAATAACAGTTATTTTCCTAGCTTTTCTTTTACCAGCATGTTTAGTACAGGAAGCTGTAGAAGTGAGAGAAGGTACTGTCATTCCAGTTTATGGGTAGCACTCTTCCTACTTGCCTGAACATATCACTGGCAGACAGCTGCTTTTTTGCTTTCTCTTCAGATACAGAATGTTATCAAGCAAGTCATTATGCTCGCTCTTGAGAAAACAAGCCTTTTTCCTATGCTTAAAATAAAACTTAGTTCCTTGAAGCTACACACTTACTCTTAGGAATGAGGTATTTTAGCTACTAAACCAAAATCACTTTTTTCTTCTCCTGAACATAGCTTATTCACCTGTATTGAAGTCAACACAAAGATTTCTACTCCTCCTCCTCCTCTCTCAACCAATACTTCTTCTTCTTCCCACTCTCCATGAAAACTCAGACCTAACTGAACTGGAGACAAAGACAGTAGAAACCGTGTTTCTACAAATAGGGTTATAGTTAAGAAACAGAAGCACATTTACCATATGGAATAGAAACCAAAGTGTTTTTGAAATGTGTTTCAACATGCCTAGAAGAATGACTGTATCCTGCCAGCACATCATACTGCCTGAAGGGTATCTGTCTTTTTGGTTTTAGATTTTGCTATTATGATAATGCAGTTTAAAATTTTTCATTCCAGTGTTTCATTCAGGGTCACTGTTGCAATGGACTCTAAGAGTAGTCACTTTTTAACACTCATTGCCCATATTTCGTATTGGTTTGAACCATGAGCAGTAAAATTTTGCTGCTAACATAAGAGAATTGTGATCAGAAGACAGAGCTGCTTTGAACCAAAATTATTCTCATCAACCTTACACTGAAAAAGTTTCTTGAATAAAAATATCCCTAAAAGTGTGCTGTGAAAGATACACTTCTGAAGCATATAAAGTGTTTTAAAGTGTTTATTAAACCTCATGCCTCTTGAGAGAGAGAATTGAAATAGGATTCAACTTTTTTAGACAATCAGGAACAGAGAGTTTATAAAGAGAAAACGTGCAGCATGTGTATTGTTGAAATGTGTACAAACAAGACCTATAGCAAGACAGTGAAATGCAGGTGCCATGTGGAAGGACTTCACGTGAGGTGTAACAAGACTTGATTCTTGACTCAAAGCTGTTAATGCCACTGAAGTAATGGAAAATGAAATGGGGGGGGACAACAATCCTCTATTCCTGACAATGGCGTAGGATTAGAACTATAAATGGACATAAACCTGCAATTTAGAAAGGAGGCAACATGAGTTTCCTTGTTGCGTTGCATTGCTCTTTCAGCAAGAAAGCATCCACTTAGCAGCAGCGCTACAGCTCTAAGCGCAGCAATAAACCTTTTAAAGTGTCACTTATTTTAGCATTTCTAATGATAAGAGAGAGAGGCAATTGCACAAGTCGTTCCTTATTGCACCACTTAGCTCCCAGAAACTCCCTCAAAATCAGGAGGGACCCCTTTGTGCTCTGATTGCCTGACCCAGAATCTTTAATCCCCTTTCATTAGAACCACGCAGCTTCGTTTCCTCATGAATTGCCTTCTGAGCTTTTGGAAATCAACCACAGAGAACAGCTGAAGTCTAGGCTCTGCCACCCAAATAGCAGTGTTCTGCCCTGCACTGACAGTTGTTCTGATGTGAGACGTAAACCTGACACCCTATTAATGAACGACAGCATGGAAAGTGCCAACACACTTGATTAACACATCTGCTTAGACTTCAAATCAGCCAAGCAGTTTTTGTCAATATTGCAACAGCCCTTAATAGCACGTCACTGTGGTTCAAAACCTCAAAAAAGAGGCACCTATATCAATGGCTTTGGTTTTACATTCTCCCCCTTTGAAAATACCCATTGGGGTGTTTCGGTTATTTTTTTTAAACAGCACTAAACTTCCATGATAATGTTTGGGAAATACTGGGAAAGGTAAAAGGTTTTTAAGATTTTAAACCTGTCCTAATGCCAAAATGTACTTTATTTCCCTGTTTCCTTTCCTCTTTTTCTGACCCACCAAAAAAAAAAAAAAAAAAGGGTGATTGGTATTTTACAGAACAACTGCAACGGAAAGGGGGTTGGTGCAGGACTACGTTTTTCGAGGAGTTAAATACATGAACACAGCTTCAGCTGGTAGAAGAGACCTTAAAGTTAAACCTGACTCTAAGAGATTAACAGGGATGATGCAATGAATGAGAAATGAGGGTTTCGTTATTTGAGCAGCTGACACTGTCCCATACAGCATGACCCTCTTGAAGACTGACAGCGGACATAGATATATTTGACCGCAGGTCTGTCCCTCGAGGAGAAGAGGTGACAGCGGGCAGAGGGCCCATCACCTAGCTGCTGGGGACACTAATTATCTCTTTCTAGAGAGGTCAGCTCCTTGCCACTGTATATAAGGGCATGTTTGCACAAGCAGTACGGACTTGAAGGACCTTGCTCTCTCTCATCAGTAGTAACAGGTAGTTCAGCTCAGACATGCTGGCAGGAAGCCAGCTGAAGGTGCAGGTTTCTGCAAGTGCTGCTGGTCGTGCTGCTGGTGAACTGGTGGGCTAAAACACGTTTGTGTCGTAGCTTGACCACTGGATGATAAGCTGATTGCCCTCCACAGTTTCACAGTCCTGCAAGCCGCGATTCCCACAGCAGCTCACTGATCCAGTTTATCTTAGAAATCAGGAGTATCTGAAGATTTGCCATCTGGAGGTGTCTAGAATCCAAATTCTCTGAGGTTCTCGCTGCCCACATGGGCAAGGGTGCGTTACATCCATTACCAGGAGGTTCTCAACATTTGCATTCCGTTTCAGAGCCAGAAGTGCTCAGAACCATAATACTACTATTGCTCAAAAGGCTGTTGGAAGCTGGAAAACACTGTCAGATTCGGTGGTGAAATGAAGGAAAGCAGGGATGGTGCCAATCTGTGCTGTGTAGAAGATCCAGGGCCTTTATGGTTTTGTCCTAAGCTGAATCTTTTATGGTATGTTTTCCCTGTGATCGTGGTCCACGGGTTTGCAGCAGGCCTGACGTTTCTTTTCACTCCAGTCACTGCTCAGGAAAATTTCAAATCTCCAGAACTGGCAGAGGGCAAGGCTGCTGCCCCAGCGCTGAGTCCAGATTTCCAAACTGTGAAGCTTGTTTGTCTCGGCAGGAAAAATCAGGGTTTGCAATTAGTCATGATTCCTCTTAGGTTAAAGACTGTGTGAAAGAAAATGCCTCAATTTACCAGTAAAACCATATTCAGCAGAGTAAGTGCTCCTATCTTATTTTTCACTGCCGTTTCTCTTATGAAAAATATACCTAAAACCCAGAAAAAAAATGTCAGAAGGATCATTGGTGCTTGGATCATGCAATCCTGTTTGAGATTAATGGTCCATTCATATTGGTGGCCTGTTCGTAATAAGGGACAGTATTGTTGCTTCAGTCAGTCAGGCACAGGATATTAAGAATCACTGTTTCTTTCCCATGAAACTCAGGCTATGTTTTTCTGCATATATATGTCCAATGCCCAGATTTACTACACAATTACTTTTGTCTAGAAACATATATAAAACCAGTTTGAAAAATCAGGACTTCAGTGTACTTTCTTCCTTAGTGGTTTTCCTGTCCAACTCCCATTGGACAGATGGAGCAGTGGATGCTTCAGCACCACTTCACACCCCCTACTGCCAGGGAAATTTCTGAGTAAAGGAAATAGTGCAAGTCAAGTGTGCAGTTAAACCAAGCTCTACCCAAGAATTTACATGACCTGCTATTTACAAAGAATTGGAAATGATCTCACATGCTATTTGATCATTCCCAAGAATCTCTTGCTCTGTCGGTCAGAAAGCTTTGACCTCTTTTAACATGGCTAGACCCTTTTTCTCATTATTCTTCTAGCAAATAGACAGGTATAGCATTCCTGGTAAATATTTGTGAATACATGATTGCTGACAGGAGACAGGCTGTTAAAGCCGAATTCCAGAGAAAGGCAGAGATGTAATATCTTGGTATGATTCCACCTAGTAAGTGGAAAGCTATCCTGTGAAATGTTGTCCTAAGAGAAACATTTTGTGTTGCTATTCTGATGTATTGCGATGTTGGGGAAAGGAGTGACACTGTATATGCTATTCTTGGCATTTAACAGGTTATTATCGCAAATCACCTTCTTGACATCCTGGGACCCATCACCCATATGGAATGATCATAGTAGAATGAAAAATAAAGTTTTAATTCAATTTACCGCTTAGCATGCATGGAGATACATTTCTTTTGGTGGAACACCTTTCATATCTTGAAAGTTCACAGCTTTCAGTGGTGGGAGATATTTAAACTTGAAGGGAAAGACTTTGTCATACATTAAGATTTTAATTGGTGCTATAAAATGATGTAGGTTTCTAGCCCTGTAAGATATTGATCTAATTAGCTATGACGTACAGTAGTGTGTTTGATTTACCGTTCAAATCAGAAGCACTTGAGAATGGAATTTTTCATCAGCTTCTCCTGCTTTTAAAATCTGAAGCCTGCTTTTCCTGTTATACTGAACACAAATGGGATTGTGAACAGGTGGGTTCCTCTATTCTGAGACTGAGTCATGGATGGTTTATTAGAGGCTTCCAGTATATTATAGTAGGTCCTAAAGAAGTTGCCTGAGAAACATGGGTTTTGGGGTTTTCTCCAGAGATATAATGATCCATTCCAAGTGATGCAAGAGAAGAGTAAAAACTCACATGGGATTTTGTTTATGCACTAAGTCAATAGATTTAGGAAGAAAACTGTAAAATATAGTATGTCTAATCATTAAGACTCTACCCAGAAGAACACGACAGCAGTCTTCTCAACATAGTATTTAACTTATTTTCTATCCATTATTTTATTTTTGATCTTTTGGTGCAACTAATTATTTTTATAATGCTGAACTTAAAGATAATTCTGTCCCCTTTGATTAAGATGAGTGAAAAGAAAAGCTATCCTGAAGTGAAGGTATTAGAGGTGGACGATATTAACAATAATAAGGAAGAAATGACAGAAAAAGAATTTAAGAACCTAGAAGAATGAATATTCCTTTTTCTGTCATATAAACTAAAGGTTCTATTCAATGTATTAACAACTTTTTACATAGTTAAAAAGAGCTCTGACAGACCTTCTCTTGCCAAACCTTTGATAAGAAAAGCATATCTTCATATACAATCTAACTGAAAAAGACAACTTTTAATACTATATCAGTTCATCTTTGTTGTTTTCTCACTTCCACATTACCATTAACAAAATTCTGTCTCTCACAGAAAAGTTCTGTGCTTGTTCCATTTCATGACTTATGAGAGGGACTTTGCTTGCTATGCTCTTCAGGAAGGCATAAACATGCTTGCGTTTAGGATGCAGGTCACAGAATCGCAGAATCACAGAATGATACGGGGTTGGAAGGGACCTCTGGAGATCATCTAGTCCAACCCCCTGCCAGAGCAGGTCCACCCAGAGCAGGTCCCACAG
>JAOXNO010000041.1:19403601-19414881 GCA_028565335.1 Limnodromus scolopaceus | reverse complement strand
TTTGTTTTTTCCCATTGGTTGGACTAGATGATCTTAAAAGGTCCCTTCCAACCTAGGTGATTCTGTGATTCTGTGATGATTTTCATTCAGATCGACTTGGCTGCAGTATTGACTTCATGCATGCTTGGATACAGGAGACTGGATTGCTTCCTACCTTACTTCCAAGGAAAAAAAATAGCTATGGTCAGTTGAAGAGAAAGCAACCATGTTACTAAGGCTTTGAATTCTGGCACTGAATTGTCTAGATACATCTTCTTCTATATGCCCTCAAAATTATTTTCAGCGGCTGACAATGCAGAGGAAGTTCAGCTGTAGCTGGAAGCCTTGGTCCAGCTGTCTGGTCACTATATCCATCTGGCAGTCCCTGAACAGATATAGCTAAAAAGATAGAAGATAACAGCTGTGGGAGTCATGATGACTTTGGTAAAACCTCAGAAACTTTCTGACTCACTTTGCCCTATGTAGAATCAATCCACAGCAATCGTTTTGTCATAATAATCGCAACACTACGTATGATGGTATTGTTAAGTAAGTGGGATCAATCTGGCACAGTGGCAGTGTTTAAGGTTAAAACAAAACTCCCATCACTGCGTTATCATAAATCCTAAGGCACTGCTGATATCTGGAAGGGTATTATTTTAAGCTCCTGTACAGTCAACTTCTGGTTCCGTGGACTCAAGAATGTGTGGTACTGGGGCATAATACTGAGTACAGTGCCTCATTCACATATTATTGTCTCATATAGAAGTATAAAATTCTTTAAGAAAGAGCTCGCTTTTAATTTGTGTGTATATATTTTCCTACCCCTAAGTCTTGTTCACAGTTCTCAGTATTATTGTATTCAGATTGAAAAACAAGACCAAATGACAATGACAGATACTAATCCAATATTCAGAGTTCTGAATATTCTTAGAGAATTGTCTGTGATTTATCTGTGTTGGGTAAACAGATTTACAGGAGTTAAAATTCATGCTAAGGAACAATTTGTGAAAGTACGTATTTATGATTACAGCCTTATTTAAACTCTGAGCAGACATTTAGCACAAACTGCTACTTGTAAATTTCTTACGTGACTTTAATCCTCATTACTTTCATCTAATCTTTTAGACTGTAAGAGAAAGGTAATAACACCATTATTTCTGTACAACAAAGGAGTGGAAATTTTAGTTTAGATTAATAGTAATTTATTACCTGTTATAGAAAATACAGCAAAGAAAACTCAAAAGAAATCTCTCTGAGATTGTACAGTTTGTTTTTGCTTTCTCTCTTGTGCTGCTCCTGTCCAATTTTACCCTATCAAGGCAAAACATTTCTCTCTGTCACTCTTCTTCACGCGTGCACTAGGATTCTAATTTCAACTATTACCTCAAGATGGAAATCAAAGCTGCTTTGCCGTGTTTAAAATATATTATTAATGCATGCAGGTAAAGGAAAAATGTCCGGAGGATATAATCATTTTGACATCCATTTTACTGCCCTCTGTCTGACAATGAATCAAAAATGTCTCAACCATGTTGTAAAGGTTCTCACATGGGAAGAGAATTCTGTTACTGTGCTTGGAACTCTTTGTATGATGTCACTAAGTGAAGCAATAAATCTATTTAAACCAAAGATCTCCTAGATGTATACCTTAATCTTACACTTCCTGGATTCGTGTTGTCAAACCAAAAATATTAAAGATGCTGATATACATACCTCAGGTTCCAAGATACAGGGAAGGACGTGCTGTTACTGTAAAGCGATAGAATGAAAATCGCCAGGCTTTTCAGTGGCTCTATGAAAAGCAGTGCATCCCAGATTCAGTGATGGAACAGGAGCAAAACCGGCATATACTGGAGCAATCTGGGCTTTGTGTCTATATTTCAAAAACAAATGCTTCATTTAGCCTTACTCACAAAACCTAATATTGAATTACTAACATAAATGACTCCCCTTCTTTCAGAACCTTAACAAGAATTCAAGCCTTGCTGGTTTAAACAACAAAAGAGAAAAAATGATTGATCTTTATTATATGGTTCAGTCCTATAATAAAATATATATGTCACTAAGAAATCCAGGCATATTTCACAATTTTTACTTAGACAAAAGGACTACTAGAACAGAATATTTAGCTGTTGTCGTTTAGCTTAGATGTTTTTACACTTGCCCCAGAGGTCTGACTATTTAAAAGAACTAAATTTTTTCTGCTTAGTTCAGTAATGAGCATTTTTCCAATAACAAAAAAAGTCATATGAATTCCTCTTACTGTTCATCTACTTCATCTTCATGCAAAAGAAAGGTAAAGACAAGCAGTCATAATCCAGTTCCTAAAATGCAGAAGCAGGAGCAGGAAATAGAAACTTTTGCCCTTGCTTTACCCTCTCCAACAAATGTCATTCTGTTGTTCGGCAACTAGAACAGTGCAAGGCACTTTCCCCTATACTGAAACATGTGAAGGCACCCATTTAGTCTCATTTTTCTTCAGAAGGAACTTGGAGGTAGAACATTTCACCCATTTGAGCGAAATATTTTGTAGGGCAGAAGCCTAATCTCCCTGTTCCTCTGTGTTCCTTCTTTGAATGCTGTTGGCTCCACTGTTCACACTGGATTGTCTGTGCCTCTCCATGGGAGCTCTGTCCACAGTCCAAGGACACTTCCAGCTTTAGTGATGGGACTCAGCCTCTCCCATCACTCCCATCATGCCTCAGAGTCCTCAGCGTGACATTGAAAAATGACAAAAGCGAGCTTTCAAGCATTTATATTTATCTATTGCAACTTGTAAGGGAAAAGTCCAGTTTAGAACCCAGTTTACACAACTGTTGAAGGCGTGTGTTTCTTTTGATTCTACTCTTCTTTTCAAATAGATTTTTATTTGTATTCAGGACACATAATGATACAATCATACAAAAAAGAAATACTTCAGCCAGATGTTTACAGCAGATTGTGACCATAGAAATAATCAGAAAAGATGAGAACAGTTTATAAGGAGGGTAGGATGAAGAACAATATCAGTTTATATAACTCTGGGCTATATAAGAACACAATTAAGAATTTTGCCTAATTTTGAAAAGAAGAGATAACAATGTACCATTTCTGAACAGCACATCAGCTGTTCGCATTTGGTTATGAAGTAAAAGATAAGTATCAGTTACATACCAAGGAGCAGTATTTTCAGGTGGAAGATGTAGATATCAGGTAAGACTATCTTTTTTTTAAAATGATTTCTAGCGGTTAAGTTTAGTCTTATATTTTATATTTTCTAGAGTTTTTTTCAAGGCGGGATAAATTTCATGAGAAAATTGCTTCTGAATCTCACTTTCTGCTTACTTCCAGAAGGTCAGAGGTTTCAGGATGACCTGGAACTTGAAAGACCAGTTGAACACATTAGCCTGTTTTGGACAATGAGGATCAAACTTACAGAGTTAACTATGAAGTTTTCACTAGGCTGTCTCAAAGCTGAGTTTATTCCCACTTCACTCCTGAATTCTGTTTCTCTCTGATGACTATTCCTCAAAAGTCCACAATTCAGTTTATGAGGCTCAGAACTAAAGTCAACAATTATTCTTCCTAAGGAAATAAGAGGAAAAGATAAACCTATGAGAACCTTGAAAAATCCCTGTAATTTTCAATGACATGATCACTTTCAATATTTCAGATAAAATACTGTTTCAAAAATATTTCCTGAGAAACAAAAATTTACCTCTATTTGTGAAGCAAGTCATTTCTCAGATGTACAGTGATGGCCAATTCATGTTTCACTTCTTAGGTTCTAAGGGAATAAATTTAAGATAACTCTGTGATAAAGCCCTTCTGTACCCATAGAGCTCCAGAGCACTGGCTGAGGTAAAGTGGCACAGTTCTACTGTCTTCACCAATTCTGTGTTGATCTACTTATGCTGAAGTTTGGGCAGCAACATACATGCTCGTAAACAGCTTTGCCCTTTTTTTGCTGCTTTTTTTTTTGGCCATTCAGGCCAATGATGCACAACTATAGGATAGTGAGCCTCTCATCACCCCTTTGTGATGCCAAAATGAAGAGGCTCTCGTAGTGTATTTTTCTGGTCTGCTTCATTTTGGTTTTTTTGATTTGTGAAATAGGTAAGCCAACTGAATTCAAATAAAAATCACTAGGTTTCTGAAGGGAGAAGAAAAAATTGTTCATACCTGTGGTTGCTTTTCAAATCTCAGAACAGGCTTCTTCAAGATTTTTCAATTAATACACTTCTTTACTTCTATTTCAGCATAGCTTCTCTTTCTTGGAGTCCTACACTGAGGCACAAGTTTTAGTTTTCAGGTTTGACTGTTCTAAAGTAATTAAACAAATACATGGAAGGTAAATCCATCTGCGTGTTGTTAAACACAATTACCCATGTGTACTCTTAGGCTCAGTGAGTCCCTGACTAAAACTGATATAATAATTAGTAGCTGGAAACTAAATACGTGTAAGAATTTCATGCTATATATCCTGTTATTTTTTCTACACTTCTTCTAAGCATCCGTTGCCAAACACTGAATATTTGGCTAAATGAATCTTCGGTCTGAGCTAAATACCCTGTGCTTCAGATCAGAGAAAAGAACATTGCATTATCCCAGGCTGGAAACTAAGCCAATGGCACTGCTCAGAAGTCTCAGAATCAGAGAAAAAACAGGAAAGAATTAGATAAAAGAAAGGATCAAGTTGATCCTTGTCATCAAGACAACTTCACACACATCTGTCTCATTTCTGAAAAATATTCATCTGATCTACTCCCTGCAAATTTTCACAGGCTAAAGCTTCTTAGCCATTGCAAACTTTATTATAGTACTTCCAAGTGCTTCAGATTCTTTTTTTTTTCCCCCAAGTGTCTAACCTGAATCTTCCTTTCTGCAATTTCCTGGCCTGTTCAGCAGGGACAGGAGAGTAGATTATTCATCTTTGGCAGCAGGCAGTACATATTTGAAGACTATTACTGTGTGTCCCCTAAATTTTCTTTTTTTCGGTAAGCTTAACAACCCTTGTGTGTTCCCTCCTTCTCCAAAAGTTGTAACTTTCAGACGTTTGATCAATCTTTCTGCTGTCCAAATGGTCCACTTCATTTTGAATTGTGGTGCCCAAAATGAACACAGTACATCACCTAAGGCATCACCCATACTGAAAGCAGTAATTACTGTATGTGTCTTGCAATCTGTGGGCCTGTTTATACATCCCAGTATGATGCTTTTTCACAACAGCATGACATCGTCGACTGGAATGTGTTTGTCCTCCACAGACATTTATTATTTGATAAATTACTTAGCAACATGTGTATACGTACATATATATATTTGGGACTGGAGTTTCCAGAGGGTCTTTTAATTTTTCAGTAGAAAACACGTAGCATCTAGTTTATTGACTTATCAAAAGCAAATTAAAGTTTTATTGACTCCTGCGCAGGAACAGTACTATTCTAATTATGCAGGAGATTTGGTGATAGTGTAGTGTATTTTCCTGTAGTTAATTACACACATTTTATTTTGTAAACATGTTTTGACTCTTGTAGGAGTAAAACAACTTATGCAGCCTGAACATATTATATATCCATATATAATGGAAAACAGAATCAAGACCTCTTGTAAATTCAAGTCAAAAGTATCAGAAAAATATGAACTTTCTCTCTCTCTCTGGCTTCGAGATTGCACTTGACTCCTGTCCAGTTCATCCAGAACAGAGGAGCAGCCCAACAGCCACACCTTCCCACACGGCCAAAGAAAGAGAACACACTTCCAGGACCCTGTACAGTTTAGGCTCCATGTGCACCTTCCTTCTTGCTTCTCTGAATATACCTTTCTCTTGCAGACCCAAGTGAGATGATCCTGTCCTCAGGTGGGACATCCAGGATGACGAAAGTTTTCACAGTGCAGCTACTTAAACCTCAGTTTGCTGAAGTAGTGGGTGTTTAATCACCTTTATACCTCAGTCCACTGTCTCTCCCTGATGCAGCAAACTATCCTGATCAGTAATTGTTTCAGCATACATTTATATGTTGAAGGACATACTTGTTCTTTTAGAAAGATATGAAGAATTGCAGGAAAGTTTTCTGAGTATCTTTACCAGATATTATTTCTCTTGCAAATCATGCGGATGACAAGTTTGAAGGGAAGTATGATTTCAGTGGTGACCTTTACCTTTGTCCAGGATGGGTAGAACTTCATCAGTGTGGACTGATGATGAAGTTATTGTGTTTGAATGGAATGAGTAAGAATGACAACCACAGTCAAACTCAGTATTACTCAGTATTTCACTGCTTTTTAGGGAAAAACAAACCATTAACATTTGGAAAAATATTTCAGAATAATGCAATTTTGAAACAAAAATTTGTATTTTCTAGTTCTGATAACCGCGGGAGGTGACATAGTGAAATTCACATAGTGCTGTCCACACGAGTTCTTGCTTAATGAGATACTGCTACATGGTCAGGTCTGCTCACACCATCTTCCATACAGCCACCAGTGTACTTCTGACTAAAGGGATGCCTGAAGATAAAGATAACTAACAGAATCTTTAAAAAGCTTTTTTTTTAAAAAAAACTGGTCAATGGTAAATTGCTACAGGATTGCCAGGGCTCACACTTGAGGTTTTGGGGATTCAGATGAGTTCCCAGCTCATTTAGGAACAGGTTGGGCAGCCTCACTTGACAGGTAGTTAGAGGACTACAGTTGTAGAAAAAAAAAGCAGTTTCCAGCGCAGGGGACAATAAAAAGCCTTTTTCAAGGTGCTGACCGGGAGATGTGACTCAGTGATGCTAGTCCATATATCAGTACAACCTCTCATTTATTTTTATTGATATTGAAGTGGTATTTAGGATGATGTATCAAGAGCTCTAATCTATATTCGGTGCTGCAAAATTGTTAGCCCCAAGATGTCATCTACTTCTCAATTTTTGTTTTCCTTGTTTCACTGTAACAATCAAGTTTAGAATAATGGAAGAGGTTAAGCAGATGTTCAAATAAGACTGAAACATTTGTTTGCTGACTATTATGCGCTGATGGTGCAATATAAATAACAAATAATGCAGCCAAGAATCTCAACAGCATGTCCCCAGGGAACAAATAATGGTATTTAAGCCCTATTTCAGTGAAATGCTTGAACACACACGTACTTTCTAAAATCCATGTTTAAGCTATTAAATCAAGATAGACTTCAGTGTGGTAAGAGCACTAGAAACAGTGACTTGCCGTGTGCAGAAGTCAGGAGATGGAGAAGTGGAGAGAGCTTGTGATGCCATGAATAAATCCAGCATCTGCAAGCAGACTTCTGAAGGCTCTGTGGAAGAACGCTTCTGCTCCTTGGGGCTGCCCTCTGCAGGCACCCGGAGGAGGATAAGGGTGCAGAACGGTCAATGCCATGAGTCCCAGCTCCTGCTGTATCTGCACTCCCTCCCCACCCTCACAAGGACTGCGGGAAAAGAGAAGGAGAATGGGGTGCCCCACCGTCCTCCTGCCAGCGCAGCAGTATAAGGTCCAGTTACAATCATAGAATCATAGAATTGTTTAGGTCGGAAGGGCCCTTTAAGATCATCTAATCCAACCACTAACCTAACTCTGATTAAAAAAAAAAACAAAAAAACACCATCACTAAACCATGTCTCTAAGCACTACGTCAACCCATCTTTTAAATACCCCCAGGGATGTTGACTCAACCACTTCCCTGGGCAGCCCATTCCAATGCTTAATAACCCTTCCCGTGTAAACATTTTTCCTAATATCCAGTCTGAACCTCCCCTGGTGCAACTGGAGGCCATTTCCTCTTGTCCTATAGCCTGTGACTTGGGAGAAGAGACCGACCCCCGCCTCTCTACACTCTCCTTTCAGGGAGTTGTAGAGCGCAGTAAGGTCTTCCTTCAGCCTCCTTTTCTACAGGCTGAATAACCCCAGCTCCTTCAGCCTCTCCTATTAATTCTTACTCTCCAGACCCCCTCACCAGCTTCATTGCCCTTCTCTGGACCTGCTCCAGCACAATCTCAGCATCAGTGTCAGCATATTTTTTTCTTTTGCCAAATAACGTCTCCAAATTCCATCTTAATCAAATTATTAAGTTAATTAATTTTCATTGAGTCACTGGACACTGAGCTTATCCCTGTTAGCATAAATAAAGATTAATCAACCAAGAAAACATACTTTCAAACCACATGTCTTGTAAATGCAATAAATTTTTAATGTGAAGATGAAAGAACTGTACATAATGCTGACAATTCACTCTCTGGACCTTCTGTACTCCCTGCTTTAGTAATGATTTAAACCTCATTTTAAATCTCACTTTAAATGCCTGGAAGTACAGGCAGCTGATGTTTTTTTGAAAGCTTTTATTACTATTTTTCTGAATGAAAGTTATTAATTTAGTTATCCCTCAAAACTAAAAACTCATGTGGTTCTCTGCTTCATTCTTCATTGATATCCAAATCAGCTCTGCTGCATGGAGGTCTGACTTTTTTTTCTGTTGATGAAAAATTCTTCATTTCATAACACGGTATGGAAAATCTTAGTGGGAATGTTATACAGAATTTTATCAGTCACAGTTATTCAGTTTTCTGTCTTCTATTATTAAATGTTTGTGTGGAGATTTCCTTTTTTATTTTACTGTTCTTGTAAGATTGCAGAGAGTGACCTGTATATCAGGGTAATAAGCCCATACGCCAGTGAGAATATTCTGTGGGATGGTAAGTTACTCTGGAAATGGTGTAGGTGGAGAAAGAATAGGTATCGTATTCAATGGTCTGAATATTATTCCTCACATCACAGAGAGGTGACATGTGGATGATCAGCACAATATACCTAACAGCAGAAGAAAATGTGTCTTCTGCATCTGCAATATGAAGCACATTCTCCTATGAAATCCCTCTTTCTTTGAAGTTCAGAAAGCTCCAAATCGGCATTTTGAATCAGGGTCATCAATGCCATCTCTGCTTTCAAAGTAGAGGCGTATACTTGATTACTTTCACACAGAGTGAGAGTCAAATATTTTTTATGTAGGCACATTTTATACATTTAAATCAACATGGGACCTTGTAAGTTTAATTTATCAATTAATACGGTTAACTGCTTGCTATTTTAGAAAGTAAGAAGAACAAAATTAGTTGCTCACAATGACAAAAGGCAATCATTGCAAGAGAATCGGTGCTAGACTTACATTTCTGGCTTTTTATTTAGCTGGTGGATAGTTCCTCACCATAACATTTAATGTAGTTAGTATTTGTCAGGGCACAGCGGGTATCATTCAACTCTTCAATTCTAGCTATTCTAGCATACAGCTTATTTTATCTCCTAAATTTTCTTTTTAGTCAATGGGCAAAGACAGATACGTCCAAGTAAATCTTTCGATTTTAAGGATTTGTTTATTGTGGGTAGGGTCAAGCCTATGGAAGCACTTCTTTCCGGTGACTAGGCATAGCTAAAATAAGAGATGAATCCTACCCTGTGTGTCTTTGTCATCCCATATGAAGGTAGATTGTATCAGATCTGGCAAGAAAACCTTTTCAGTCATTCCCTTGAACCCCAGTAGCGATATGCAATCAGCAAAAGGTTTTACTAACATGACAACTTCCTTATAATGAGCAGATCTAGACCACAAAGCCCCTTTTACTTAATCCAAAACTGTGAATTCAAAGAGGCAATGTTGGCGACATTAATAAAAATACTTTATACAAGACATGGGATAAGATAGAAAGCATCAGCTGTAATGGGATTTATCTTGCAATATCTGGATTAATTAAAAGGGATTTGAGATTGTAAAAAATAGATAAGCTTTGCTAAAATAGCAGTGGTGGTAACTCTGAACCTGATTTTTTGCTGCATAAGAATTGATTTTTTAAAAATATTTAATTCTGTTCTTGAAAATTGGGTTGGAAATGATTTATATTGCAACGTTAGACTCAGAGTTAATGAACCTGAAGAGGTATAACCTGGTTTTTAGAATTTCTTCTACCATACATGGATAATTTGTCTTATGAAATGTTCAGGCATTTAAATGACAAATTTCTGAAGGTAATTGTTAAATTGCTTAATTTCATTTTGGAATAAATGTTGGATCTCAGCCTTTTGGAAAAATACGAAAGAGACCATGTACCAACTGCTAGTCCTTTGGTTCTTCTCGTACTTTTTATCCATCAAACTAACTATTCTACTTCAACAAGGTAATCTTGGAAATTAATTGAATCCTTGTTTCTGATCATGAATTATCTACAATGACTTTGATTTCCATAAATGAACACTTCAAACAGAATGAAAACTTTTTGCAAACACAAAGCAGGAGGCAGCTCAAGCTCATGATCTCTAAAATGCTATTTGGGTCTTATATGGCTTGCAGGCAACTTAGGCTTTATGTTGCTTCCTTCATTCTGTGACTTGATTTTTCGATAATTTATTATTCTTCTTTTCTGAAGCCAAATCCTTTCCTGCTATTTTTATGTCATCTGGAGGACTGAGAATTTATAAGTAGGTGAAGGATAGCCAGGGAAAATTCATACGATTATAAAAAAAAAAAATCTGGCAAAATCTTCCCTAAATGAGTACCCACAGGAGTTTTGTTTTGTGTTGAAAAGATAGCATTTCAAGACAATAAGAGTATTTTTGTTTGATGGCAGTTCTGTTGCCGGTGTGATATGAATGGATTGCACCAGCCTATTTTCCAGCAGAAAGTTATGTTTTATCACAAAATGCACCAAGAACACAGTTCCTTTGATGTCTGTGGTCTGTCTCCTGAATATACTGTTGTGGGCAGCATAAAATACTATAAAAAATGAACTCGACTTTGATCATAAATCAGTATGTCCAAAAGAAATCAGGATTCTAGAACAGACAGAAGGAACTTAAAATATCACCATTTAGATTGTATTAATTTTAAGTAAAACACAAAGCTTATTTTTCCCTTTCTGTTAATTTGATGTTTGTCAAAATTATCAGATTGTCTTAAACAACTCTAATATCTCATAATTATTTTTAAAAAGCTAACCCAACTCAGTGCTGTAGACTTCTTAACCTTTCAGTTTGAATAGACTGAAAAATAAATCTGGCCCTTCTTGATTAGACATGAACTAGCTAAACTGTTGGTAGATATGACTGATAAAAAACCATTCACAGCTGAAAAATATGCTGAGTATTTTATTAATCGATGAGAAAGCTCACTCGCATTAAAGATCTGAACAGTAAGATGGAATAAAAAAAAGGAGCTTAATATAATCCAGCCTTTGACATGGTCCCCCATGACATTCTGCTCGCCAAATTGGAGAGATATGGATTTGATGGGTGGACTGTTCAGTGGATAAGGAATTGGCTAGATGGTCGCAT